>JAKSZP010001445.1:0-181721 GCA_022478985.1 Massospora cicadina | reverse complement strand
AGACAAATTGGTTGAACAGGGAATGTTAGAGCTGTCAAAGAGTCCCTGGGAATCCTAGTGTTGATTGTCAAAAAGAAAGATGGCTCCAATTGAGTAGTATCAACTACCCTTATCTTAACAGCATCATGAAAAAAAGACTCATTCTCACTACTACATATTGACGACACTTTAAATTGGTTGGGAGGTGCCAAATATTTCCCTACTATGGACTTGATATCAGAGTACTGGCAAATTGAGTTGCCAGAGGTGGAACAAGATAAGTGCGCTATAATCACCTCAAAAGGGCTGTTCCAGCCTATATGTATTCCACAGGGGTTGTGCAACGCCCCAGCTACATACCAGTGAGCTGAGACTACTATTTTGGGTGATTTAAAGCTGCTTTGCGTTATATTCTACATTGACAATATTAATATGTTCTTGCAGATTGTTATAAAATTGGCGATATTTAAGAAATACGCTGCCAGATTTGCACAGGGTTCAACCCACTGAGCAAGTAGGAACAACGATATGACGATTGTTGCCCTTGGAACATAAAATAAACTTTATAAATAAATATGGAGCACTAGTACCCACTACTTCTTTATTTAATCTACTTAATGTCGCGGCTTCTTCCAGTTCCGCTGACTTTTACTTACTTTACAATAACCCCTCTTGATCATCTTGTCTCACCTATATATTGTAGCGACTTCAGATGCTACAACTTATATGGCTTAGTAATTTAATTCTTTATATCTTATTGGCTCCGTCAATTCTTCATTCATTAATTTCATAAATCGCCTAATTCAAGGCGATTTCCCAATAACCCAATATCGCCTCAATTCGCAGCTTCAATTACCATTACCAGTTTGACTCTGGCAGATTTCTATTCATTTCGCCATAACAACTGGGGTATCGTCCAGTCATATCAGAATTGTGACATTACCCCCCCCCTTTGACTGAACTATAAGGCTTCTATTGCCTATACACTCGGAGAAAATTGACATGCACTTAGTTGATGATCTGGCTGCTAGCGGGGTCCTTGATATTATATGCGTCCACACCTGTCTTTTCAATAACTATAAATGTCCCAATCCAGATGCTGGCCAAATTGTGTTTCTGGTCAAACCTATGTTGGTCATGGAAGAGAACCATATCACCTTCCTTGAACTGCGCCAACCCGCTACAATGTACTTGATCAGCAGCCTGAGTCCTAATCTTTTTGCTAAGGTGAAGGAATATGCTTCAGTCTGCAATTTAATCATAATGTTTGCAAGGTTATTCAAATAATGGTAGATTCCATTTCGCCAGCGTTTTCTACACACAAATTAAGTAATGCTGGAAGAGCTGGGTGTCAGCTGTAAAGCAGTTGGAATGGGCTTTTCCCCATGACAGAATGGTAACTGATGTTATAGGTGAACACAGCAGTGGAAAGAAGGGAGGTCCAATCAGATGGTTAATCCATTACTAATCTGCATAGGATATTCACCAGAGTCCCATTCACTCGTTTGACCATTCCATTAGATTTGGGGAAGTATGGGGTCATTAGAACCCTGCGAATTCCCATGAGCTCATTCATTTTGGGAGGATGTGTGAGGTGAAGTTAGTTTCGTTGCCAGTGAGAATAAACTGAGGGCATCCATGTTACTGAATAAGACACTCCATCAAGAACTTGGCCACTGTAACTGCCCCTAAATCTTGTACTGCCCTTTCTTCAACCCACCGGGTCAAATGGTCGATAGCCACAAGGAGATACTTACACCAGTTAGCTCCTGTTGGCAAGGGACCAACAACATTTAAAGGACACATTATGCCAAGCAAAGTGTGGTTTTACAACCTGATACGAAGTCTTACGGCGGAATGGCTTCTCCACTTGGCACTGATGGCAACAGGATATGGTTTCAAGCACATTGAATTTCATGTTTTCCCAATAGTACTGAGGGCGCAACAACTCCTTTGTCTACACACACCCCCATGTCTGACTGCCTTATGGGCGCTTATAATAATTCCTGACTGGGCTGAGGGTCGTGGAAAATTCACTGTGGAATTGCCATTCTGCTTATATAGTTCCTCATTCCATTGGAAGGTATTAGCTCTCATCTCGTTTAATGCTTTGATCACTTGGGGCAGCTATCATTGTATTTTCGCAGATCATTTTGTTGAAAATTATATCACTTACATCCGCCATAACTGCAATTGTTGCAATCTCGATAAACAATTGGCATTCTGGTGTACTAATCCAGGTCGATGAAGAATTTTAAAGTTGTGTGCTTGGAATTTAAAGCCCATCAGGACAGGCGCCCTTCCAGTTCTTTCAGATTATGTAACAAGCATAGTGAGGCATGGTCCATTACAATTTTGAATTTCACTCCATGAAGATACATACCAGAATTGCTTATAGGCGTAGATCACCGCTAAGCACTCCCACTCAGTGACAGTATAATTGTGCTCATGGCTGTTTAGGCTACAACTGCAATATGCTATGGGGTGTTCCTTTCCTTCCTCATCTTTTTGGGATAGGACTGTTCCTATGGCAGAAAGGGATGCATCTATCTGAACGATGAATTCTTTAAAAAATTAGATAACGTAACACTGGCGTGCTGATCAGTGCACTTTGAAGCATATCAAAAGCGTGTTGCTGTTGTTCCGTCCATTCAAAAGTGGTGTCTTTCCTTAATAACTCGAATAGTGGGCCCCCAATACAGCTGAAATTAGGGATGAACTGCCGGTAATATCTGACCATTCCAAAAAAGACCTGTATATCCCACTTGCTGTTGGGTAGAGTCATTTTCAAATGGCCTCCACTTTTTTTGGTTGAGGTCTCAGCCCTATGGAATCAACCACAAATTTCAGGTACTCCAGCTGGTCCTTAAAAAGTGACATTACTGGGGTTTTACTTTTGGTGTTGGCCTCAGCGAGCTGGCGGAATACGGATTCTAAATGGTCAAGGTGTTCAGAGAAGGTTTGGGAGAAAAAATTAATATTGTCAAGGTATAAAAGGACACAGGACAATTTTAGGTTCCCAAGAATAGTGTCCATTGCCCGTTGGAACGTAGCTGAGGCATTACACAGCCCTTCTGGCATCTGGGTAGGTTGAAAAAGACCTTTGGAAGTGATTACAGCACACTTCTCCTGCTCCGCTAGTGGCAACTCGATTTGCCAGTAGCCTGAGATCAAGTCCATAGATGAGAAGAAATGAGCTCCCCCTAGCTGATCTAAAGCATCATCAATCTGTGGTAAGGGATAGGAGTCCTTTTTAATGATGCTGTTGAGCTTCCAGTAGTCTATTACTATGCAGTTGATGCCATCCTTCTTTCTTACAATAAGAACAGGCGAAGCCCACGGGCTCTTGGATGGCTCAAGAATCCCTTATTATAATTTGTCAATTTCCTCAGTAACCATGTCTTCTGCTGCCCGAGAATGGCGGATCAGCTGAGACCTTATAGGGGGATGATCACCGGTGTATAATCGATGGACCACCCCCAAGCACACCCTAAGTCATGGTCGTTGACAGCAAAAATTTCTTTATATTTTTGAAATAAAGCGATTGCCCTATCCTTCTGTGTTTCCAACAGCCCCACTAATTCATCATGTGAAGCAACTGCCATTACACTAAGCTGTGGTGAGGACGGCAGACCAAATTCCTCTAGTGACCTAAAGTCATGAACTGAATGAACCTCCTCAACAGGGATTAAGTGTAAACATGCCACTATTTGGTGGCAGCTATCTGCAGTGGAACTTTTTGTAGATTTGTGAGAAAAACTTTGATCTTCCTCTGCCCTGGTAAAATAATACCTGGAGCCACGTGGGGCTCAAGCCATTATTGCTGATATGGCCCAATGACCTCCCCCATAGAGTCCATTTGGAATTTCAATCACCAAGTCAGTGTTCACTATAACTTGATGCCCCAATGGAATAGATATAGGTCCAGCAGCTCTGTGAAGCAGCCCTTTATTATATATATCTGTTGAGAAAGGGCTCGGGTTTTGCCCTTTAACTGATGGTAGTGCACTGGAATGACTCCGTCGCTATAAGCTAGATTAATATTCCCCTGATGCACTGGGTCATCTGGTACTCCTCTAGAGGTAAAGTAAATTGGGATATGCTGACCCAATATTTCAAAAGTCTCATTTGTCATATCAAAAACAGCCCCATAGTGTCGCAAGAAGGCAGTTCCAATTATCAGATCGTAATTTCTATTTGGTAACATTATAACTGGAGCTACCACACCAATAGAACCAAACCTCAGAGGAAGGGCACTGTATAAACCCTCAGATACCGTATTTTCCACTCCAGCAGTGCCATATACCATCTGATGTTCCACATCTGGTTTTAATGCCAACCTAGCCACCAATTGGGTGGAGACTATGTTGACAGGTGCGCCAGTATCTATGATGGCACAGACTTGGGTATTATCTACAACCAGGTCACAGTAAGTACATTTAGAGTACGATGCATCTTGACTGTTGATAACATGGAAATCTAAAGGATCCCTGTTTCCAAGGAAACATAAAATCCCCTCCCCAATTCTGGGGTATCGTTTATAATAGTATGGACTGAAAGGGCGATGCTTGTTGCTTGTAAGAAAGGTGCATCTGAGGAGGGGTCTAACCTTTCAGGGAAACTAAGTTGAACATTTGGCATGCATATGGCTCAACCTGCTTTGAGGACCCTATTCTGCCATATCCATGAATTGCGTTTGTATTAGCACATCGATCCCTGCAACTGGCTGCTGGTATAGAAAAGCATCATCATACCAGGAAACATCCGCTGAATATTCTAATTTGGGTTCAGGTGGGACGTTTGGGCTTGGTATAGCGGAGATAGAGAGTCCCTTATATACTCCGCTCTGACTTTTCCCTTGCCATACGGTTCCATCTGTATGCAAGAGACTAGTTTAGTAGGGCACCATCGTGACAGATGCCCCTGTTGACTGCATTTGAAACAGCTGACCCCATAAGGCCCATGTCCTTGATTAATGCGATACAAACCACAGCAAGAGTTGGACTGTAAATGATCATCATAAACAGGTCTAGGGCAATAGATGGCCCAAGGATGAGAAGCAGGAATGGGGTGAACGTTTAACTGCTGATGATAACTTGGTTAAATCTGAACTGGACTGACAAAGTTCCCAAAGTATGATGGTTCATAATTATAGCAGAAGGTTTCCGCTCGGCATTAGGTGAAAAGTTGGCTGATTTACAGTGCAAGAACTGAACAATTTTAAGCAAAGGTACATCCTCATACAAAAGTTTAGCCATTTTGTTGTGTATCTCACAGTATGGCTTTACAGTAGAAGTCATCGCAATACACACATTAGCTTCGGATAAAACTCCAGCCCCAATTAACACGTGTGCTTCCGCCATAAAGCACTCAGCAAAAGCAGTGAGAGTTTCATTCCGCTGAAACTTGATGGTCAAAAATTTGACCTTCCGCTGGGACATCTTTTCGGTTCCGCCAAACAACCACAGCACCAAATTTTTGACTTCTTGGTATATTAAGGAACTATCTGAAAGGTAACAGATGACTTGATCACCGCTTTCAACACTAAAGAAGAAATCAATAATTTAGCTCTTCATTGATCTAAGATTCCTTCAGTCGCAATCTCAAATCACCTAAAGTACCCATAAATATTCCCTTCATGATTGAATGTGGGCAGCTTATTGCAGCAAACCTCATGGAGCAGCTCATCTTGTTTTTTAAGCACAGCATCCAATGCCAGTTTTAGCTCCGCATAGGCAAATGACCCAGAGAGTTGGGTAGGATATTTATCAAAACAACATCGATGCAACATTGCTGACAGCTGAGTTTTTATCATAGATAATTTGATCAATGGGCCCCTGTAGTGAGCACCACTGTTATAAAATCTGGCGATATCTAAGAGATATGCCGCCAGATTTGCACAGGGTTCAACCCACTGAGCAAATAGGAACAACGATATGATGATCGTTGCCCTTGGAACACAAAATAAACCTATAAATAAATATGGAGCACTAGCTACAGCTGCTTCTTAATTTAATCTACTTTTTGTCACGGCTTCTTCTAGTTCCGCTGACTTTTACTTACTTTACAACAACCCCTCTTGATCATCTTGTCTCACCTATATATTGTAGCGACTTCAGATGCTACAACTCATATGGCTTAGTATTTAATTTGCCATATCTTATTTGCTCCATAAATTCTTCATTCATTAATTTCATAATCGCCTAATTCAAGGCAATTTCCCAATAACCCAAAATCGCCTCAATTTGCAGCTTCAATTACCATTACCAGTTTGACTCCGGTGGATTCCTATTCATTTTACCATAACAACTGGGGCTATCATCCAGTCATATTAGAATCGTGACACAGATGTTCATGGAACATCTCAATCACCTGGAAGAAATGTTCAACCAACTTATGGAAGCTAACATCAAAAACAAGCCCCAAAAGTGCCATTTATTTAAGGAGAAGTAGAAATACCTTGGGTTTGTGGTAGACTCCAAAGAGCTTAGTCCTCAGATGGCAAAGGTGGGATCTATATGCAAGATAACTTGGCCAGGTAAAAACGCAATATTTAGGTGTTTTTGTTTGGTTGGCTACTACAATTAGTTCATTCCCAACTTCAGCTTTATTGGGGCTCCCCACTTTGAGCTATCAAAGAAGAATCCCACCTTTTACTGGACGGAACAATATCAAAATGCTTTTAATGTTATATGAACCATGTTGTCTAGCAAACCCGCTTTGCAATACCCTAACTTTGAGAAGAATTTATTGAACAAATGGATGCTTCCCTTTCCGCCGTAGGGGCCATGATATCCTAAAAAGATGATGATGGTGTGGAGCATCCTGTGGCGTATTTTAGCCAAAGCTTAACATATCCTGAACAAAATTACACCATGACTGAGTGAAAGTGCTTAGTGGTAATATATGCATACAAACAGTTCCAGATATACCTTCATGGGGTGAAATTCAAAAGTGGTAATGAATCATGCAATATTGCGCTGTCTGCAGAATCTCCTTGAACCTGAAGGATGGCTTGCACAATGGGCCTTGAAGGTCTAATCTTATAGCTTCGAGATTGTACACTGACCAGGGGTGAAACTCCAGAACACGGACTATCTCTCACAATTACCAAGGGTTGCCATTATGGCAAATTTGGAAGACATCATGTACAAGAAGGTTATTGTGGGCAAATACCATGATGAGCTGCCACAGGTGATCAAAGAGCTGGATGGTCTGCAACGGGATACCTTCGTGTGTGATGGGAAACTATATGTGCTGATTGGAAAATTGATGCTGAGTTTTCCAAAAACTTCCGCTAGACCTACAATTATTATGGATGCTCGTAGATTGGCGGTATGTCATGGAGGGTTGTGAAAAACACTGGAGCTCTTGAGACAATGTTACTATTTGGAGAGTATTTACTACGATGTGCTCAAAACAGTTAACTGCTGTCATTAGTGCCAAATGGAAAAACCATTCCACTGGCTGACCACCTACCAGCTGGTAAGCCTCATTTCACATGCATATTGCTTCTCTGGATATGGTGGGGCCTCTGCCAACTGGCACAAACAGCTCCAAGTATATAATAGTGGCCAACGACCATTTAGAATATGTGTGGAAGCAAGGGTGATCAACGATTTAGGGGCTGTCACCACTGGCAAGTTCATCCTGGAGTGTGTCATACAGTGACATGGCTGTCTGCAATTTATCCTCACAGACAACAAAACCAATTTCACGTCACATATCCTGCCATAGTTGAATAAATTGATGGCAAACCGTGGGGTCTTGACTAGAACCTACCACCCTGAATCTAACGTAATGGTAGAACGTGTCAATGGTACCTTGGTAAATATTCTACACAAGCTTGTTAACGAATGGCCTTCAGAATGGAGTACCCTCTTATCCACGCTGTCTTTGCAGACAATATTAGCTACCACTAAGCAACTGACAAGAGCCCTTTCCAACTACTTTATAGAAGACATCCATAGTTTCAGCATTGCTTTATTTCTGTATGGAGGATACCTGCGGAGTCAAGCATCAACACTATTTGCCTGCCTTAACTGATACACTGATTAAACTTTAAACCAAAGAATATTACACTAGTCTAGCAAAGAAGGTCCGGAATCAGGCAGACAACCAATGTAAAGCAGCAGACTTCCTCAGTTTGGGGTAGGAGATCTTGTCATGTTCCATGACCAACATGGGTTTGGAGAAAAATTCACGCTTTCCAGTATATGGATTGGTCCATTTGAGATAATTGAGAAGACTGATGTCGACACCTACACCATTAAGAACCCATGGGTGGTGGGATTATCAACTGAGTACACGCGAAGTTACGTTGGGCATACAAGCAATAGGAGATTATTATCCAGTCAAGGGGTTAATGTTGAGATTCTGATATGACTGGACAATATGTTATAGTTCCACTAGATCATATTTGGAAATTGAGGTGAGCCTTGAGATTGACTGTTGATTATGCTGATGCAAAGTGAATTCAATCAAAGAAATAATGGTTTAGCAAATTTAAAGAAATTTTGCCAAAACCCCAATGTGCAAATGAAACACCTAGATCATAGCAAGTAGAGAGTTTACTAAGCAGAGCATGTTTAATCTGCCAAGGTAACTGAAGATTAAGAGTTGAGCGTGAGAGTGAGAAGGGAGCTTTTTACAAAGAAAGAGATTAGTACAAAGAGTAACAGAAGTAGCCATTAAGTTGATTATAAATAAAATTGGTATAGGTGAGGCAACAGCTCCTTATAAAATATTTTATTATTATTATTATTATTGAGAGCCAGCGTTACTCATATCACTCATCCGTTGCACTTTGGGTTTACCTGTGCAACCAGTTTGGCGGAATCAACCTAATTTGCATCAAGTTAACAAACATTATATATTTGGATAGAGAATCCTGTAGCATACTGCAGCTGGAGGCTAGACATTCATGAGCAAAATTTACACCATTACCAAAAAGAGATATTTAGTGGTGATTTATGCAGACAGGCAATATAGATTCTACGTCCAAAGCATGCAGACCAAGGTGGTAACTGACCACTCCTCGCTTAGATGGCTACAGAACCTCAATGAGCAGGGGTGGTTTTCTAGTTTTTTGAGAGCTGAAACTGTAGGAATATGATTTCACGATTTAACCCTGGGCTGATGTGAAGAATCAAAACGTTGACAGACTGTTTAGGCCGCTTACTGTTGCATTGGCCACCTATATGGCAGATGGCTTTATGGCTAGACGTTTAACAAGGAACACAATAAAAATGGTGAATTATAATGCGCTTTTGACCAACTGATAAAAAACACCGCCTTCAGGTATTGTAAAACTCTTTAAATAAGTAGAAAACTGTAAATATAATACCACAACCAACCAAACATATGAATCTGATCATCAGAGCTCATAAAACTATGAGACATGGCAGATTTAATAAGACGTAAAAACAGCTGAAATAATACTACTACTGGGATTTGATGCATTTATATGTTCCTAAAGCCCTTGGCTGCTGCAGGGAGTGCCAAGTAGAAGCACTGTATTATAGAAGCACTTTGTTCAAACTAGTAAATCCAAAATTCACCTTTTTAAACTGTGTCAATCAACGTTTTAGGGCCACTAATTAACATCAGAGGATTTAAATATATTGTATTGGCCATCAATAACCTTATGAAATGGGTCAAAGTCAAACTAATCCTATGCCTGGGGGCTACAACGACCATATAATTTATTCTGTAGAAATTATCTATAAACACGAATGCCCCAATTTCTTTATATAAATAGTGGTTATAACTTCGCTTAACACATGTTTGCAAGCTTAGCAATCAGATGGGGGCCCATGGGGACCTGTTGAGGCCACATAATACTGAAATAATGGTACGGTTGAATGTGTCAATGGCCTTCAGTTGGCATCGTATGAGTTAGTGTCAGAAAACTGACATGTTGGAACCTCCTCCTGACTTCCACCTTAATTGCATATAATCTGATGTATCACTTGTCCACATAAAGTCATTGTTTCAGCTGCTTTACAGACAGCAGTACGTTTTACAATGATCCTGTACTCATGCATCCATGGAGAAGGAATGAATGTTAGTTAATACTTTGAGAATCTCACTCCAATGCTATGCAGCTTTAAACTGAGGCTTAATCTAACGTTCTGGCCCAATAAATGGGTATAGGGAGAGCGTCAACCAGAACCACCATCCCTTGCCCTGTCTTAGCATAGGGGAGTGATTGCTCTACTAAGATAAGCCTGGGTTTGGTAGGATAAGCAAGCTCAACACATCTAGAAGGGCCATTTGAGATCACCGAAAAAACTTTGACCAGCATTTATATGTTCAAAGATCCTTTCAAAGGACATATTATCAACCAAGTACATGCTAAGTTCCTAAATCATTTCCAGCAGGGCGCTGAGACGCCAGACCTCTAATCAATAATCCTACCACAAGACGGTGGAGTTTGTTGATCCCCTATGCTTAGTTAAGTGGGGAGATGTTGAGATTTGGGTTTGGCCAACCAAAGGATATCACCACCAGCCCTGGTACCCCCTATACCCTATAGACCTTGCTTTACCCTTGTCCTGCTATCCATATTATTTAGCAAATCAATCACCTTAGATCTGCTGTCAGATATGTTGCTAGAAAATTCTGACCCACATTTAAGCTTTTAGTAGATTAAGTCATATGATCCCATTTTTTGACGGATTGAACCTTATCTGCTCACTCAGTTCCATAATCCAGTTCCATTCCTATTAATCGGAGATTACCAATTCTTTCAGGCAAAATTTTCTTAAGTATCTCCATAATGCTATTAACTTTAATATTTCACTGATGTTAAACAGACCACCACAAGATGTGCCTGACCTTGGACAGACCACCTTCAGTTTCAGAAAACTTAATCCACAAGTATTAGCTGACCATAAGGAGGAACCTCTATAAAATTTGATAGCTGAGAAATAAGCTGACAGACTAGAGGTCAGGGTTTAAATTGGGTTGGACTAGCCTTAAAAAGGGATACATGACACAAAGCACATTCTGTTAACACCTTTGGCAATAGATCTTCAAGCTAGAAGTACCTACCAAGACTAGGGCGGGTATAGGAAATTAACTTTTGATAAAAGCTTATGTTTTTATCAAGTTTTGCATTTATTTGGACGTACGATGTCTTCAAACATTTGTACCTATTTAAGTGCTAAGATACCTGTGCCTATATCGCCCAGTTGCAGTTCCATTTGCAGTAAGACTTTTAGCTTAACTATTATTTGCAATCTGTAAATAAAATTGAAGAGTTTTGGTGGTATGTAGAACGTGGTGGCGGAAAATCAAGTAAGCCAGCCTAGGATGTAGCACCCATTACATTGTGGTAGAAGGTCCAGAGGATGCTCAATGGTGACCTACATGCTGTTCCCATTTTTTGATGAGTCGCTGTCTATACTTTGTTTCTCCAGAACTATAATAGCCGCGTGAGATGGCTGTGTGGGGAAGATGAAGCTCTTTGAGGAATCATATCTGTTGTTAGAAATAGTTTGCCAGTCAGTGTTTATTGGCTGAGCTTTATATGGAGCTGAGGTTTGCTATAATGGACCACCAAGTTGGGTAGTTGGGGTGCAGTGGAGCGTTGAGTGGGAGTGACCAACAAGGGAGTATTGTGAGAGAGGATTTACGCTTGGTTTGTGAGGGTGTCAGCTCTGAGAGATTGGAATGGGTACTTGCTTGAAGAGGACATGGTTGATGAGAATGTGTGAGACAACTGTTAAAACTGAAGTTCAACTGCACAAGAAGGATTTTATAGGTCATAATCTGAATGGTACTTATTGTGCGGGCTGCAGAATTTCCGCAGCAGCCACATGGGAACTTTTTTGGCCTGTTTTAAGCCCCTGGAATGGGGGACAAAAGGGTCTGTTTTGAGATGTGCAGCCCCTATACAGATGTCCAATGGCATTACACCTTAAAAATAATGGTACTTAGTCAAAATTACTGAAGGAGGTCTCTGGAATTTCCCAACGACTTCAACATAAGGAATTACCTCAATAATGTGATCTTAACCGGGGAGGGGATAGATGACGCCCTTGCAAGGCGAGCTATTTAAGAGGGGGCATAGTAAGAGGGGACGCTAGAATAGAATAAAATTTAAAAAACAAAATTCTATAAAACCAATATTGATCACCAGTTTGTTCAATTCAGGAGCAACAGTTATTGGTAGGTTGGATAATATAACCCACGAACTTTTTTCCAGGTAAGAGTGTGAGCAGGATATATAGAGAGAACCATGCGGATAACAGCCTGGTGGGGGCGGCTTGTCTAAAAAGGGCAGCATCATTAAAGCCCACATCAATGTTTTGGACCATTAACAATAAAGATGATGGTTTTAATTGGGAATGTCTCCAAAATTGCCACAATATATAATAAATAAACCTCTGTATAATATTTAACAGGTTATGTCCATAGTAAAGGCAAATCATGTAAGTATAGCTGAGTCATATACAGCTTTTTTCACCCCTAATTTCAGCTCATTTATTCTTAACTTTTTCCATAGCCGCCATTTCATGGGAATCAGCTTTTGGTAGCGTTGATACCAGAGGTTTTTGCCAAACCACATTGCCCCCCTTAGTAGCTTATGCTTGCTTTTTCCTCAATTGTGGGTAAAAAACAAGTAGGTAGATAGGGCAAGTTTGCGGGGTTAACCTTCTTTTTGGTGAGCTCTATCAGGTGCTGGAACCCCCTGATGCCATTAAACAAATTGTGAAGCTTCGCTAGTCTGGGGATTTCCTTCTAACTTGAGTTGCCTTATCCAATTGTTAGGAGGATGATGGTTCATCCTCATTCCAATCCATGGGTTTGAGTTCAACCTAAGTGATGAATGTGATTTTGTGGGCAAAGCTCGTTTACTGCAAGGTATATCAGTCATTTTCATATTTGGTGGAAAGTGCCAAATCATAAAGTGCTGCTTCTAGATCCATATATTGGACATATGAGATAAGAACTAATGAAAACTCTAAAACAGAAAAAATAAAGCCCCATTGGAAAGTATAGATTGTCCCAGTTTAAAACTTAGTGAGCCAGATTGGGCGGCTAATAAAACCTTATATCTGAGTGTTTGGGTGCCAGATAGCTGGGCGTCGCCCCTCATAGGACTCTGACAGAGGCCCTCTTGGCATAAAAGTTCTCTTGACTGTCGCTGAAGTCCAAAAATGGGCTCAAAGCTGAAAATTATTGACGAGGTCAAAAAGCAAAAAGATGGAGGAAATATAGACTACTTTATTGTGTTAGAAAGTGTTTATATTTATAGGGCGCATGGGGACATAGTGCCTCCAGGACATTTGTGGCCCCGCGATATCAGTATCTTTTACTGCCTTTCAGATTGACTGCTTGGATGGCACCCTCATTGTACTGCGTCATCCTCACGACCAAAGTAGTGGTGGCAGCACATCTCTTGATTTGGGAAGAGGGATGAGATTCCTGAAAGTGATTCCGTTGAATCTGAAATGCATGATGCTTCTTGATCAAATTTAGTTATGGTGCCTTCAGGATAGGGTTCCATTTGCATTGGTTTGAGAGTCAATTGATCAAGGTTTAATTTGGGAGAAGGTTTTTTGGCTTGCTTGACATCTTGAATCCTGATAACGCCCCCAACAAAATACTGTTGGAGGGGGTATAGGGCTGGAAGAACCGGCCATGCACTTGATTCACCACTGTCCCTTGATTGACATCAGCAATAAAGTACTTGGAGTACACCTTGTGAATGACTTTTTAATGTACAAAGCAAAGAACGTTAAGCTTATTTTGACGTTCTTTAGGTCAATGGTGATAAAAGAGAATAAGGTCACCTAAAGAAAAACAGGTAAGTAGGGTCAGCTGACATTAAAATGGGATGTCTCCTTTTTAGTGGAAGTGACAATACCTTGAGTGGCTAGGGCTTTAAGCCAAACAGTTTATCAGCTAAGGCCATATAGGTAAATCAGAGTTCTCAGGAACAGAGGTTATGAGCAAAGGATTTATGCTATTTGGGACTGGGGGGAACGTCCATATAGAGCTTCAAAGGGTACAATTTAATAATTTTATGGTAGATTATTCAGTAGGAAAGCAATGCTCTGGGCAGATAATGATTCCAGCAGACAAGTTTTGAGTATTAATCTTCCATAAAATTGAGATAAGGGTATCTTTAACGCGTTCCAATACCCCTTTGGTTAATGGGTTGTAAGGGATGGCGAAACTTTGGTTAGTGCCAAAAATCAATTTATGTTCTTGGACTACCTGTGAGGTGAATTTTAACCCATTGTCCAAAAGTAGAATTTGTTGGCATCCATGCTGGGTGAAAACAGATTAAATATTGAAGAAAGCCATGGCTTTTGCGGTAGCAGTGGGGACTGAAATCGCTTTGACCCATTTGGTCAGATGGTCCACAGCTAGGAGGATATATTTATGGACATGTAATCCAGTGGGGAGAGGGACTATCACATTGATGCTAACAACACTGAAGGGTCCCGTTGGGGCTATGACCAAGTGTTTAAATTAAGGATTGGCTCAGTATTGGGATTGGCAAGTTATACATGCCTCCAAGATCTCTTGGATGATCTCCACCATTCGGTCCCATTAGCATTGTGACTTCAACAATTTTGAGTCTTCTTAATTGCCATGTTTCCCACACTAGTATGGCCCTCTGGATAGCATCAATTCTGGAGGAAGGGTGGACATAAGGGAGCCATTTTCTATTGACCCTCTTGTAAGGAGCCCATCCATGATTTGAGTGTCTTTGGTCATCTTTCGGAGCTCGTCTTGGACCTTAGAAGTTTCTAACTCCCAAAGATTAAGTTGACCAATCAGATCATACAGTCAGTCCTCCTCATGGGTCAAAGCTGCTAGCACTAGCACCCTGGAGAGGCCATAAGCGTTTTGGTGGACCGCGCCTGTGCAATGAACAATGTTGAAATTATAACTCAGCAATCATAAGGCCCATCTAGCTAAATGGCCATCTGGGCTCTTCATCTTCTGGTGCCACCGGAGCAAAGAATGGTTGGTGACAATGGTAAAGTGGGTATAATAGATAAAGAGCCAAAAATGCTTTATGGTTAGCAAGGCAGCCAAGCACTCCATTTTTGTAATGCTGTAGCTTTGTTCACCTTACTCAGTGTCATTGCTAAAATAGGCCACTGGATGGTCGGCCAGATTCTTGTCATGCTGGGCTAGGATAGCTCCTGACGGCGACATCACTCACATCCATGAACAACAAGAGGGATTGGCCACAAAGTGGGTGGATTACTATAGGCTTAGTACATAGAGAAGTCCTCAACGCAATAAAAGCCTGTCCTTGTTCAGGCTGCTATTTAAATGGCACGTTCTTATGCAGGAGGTAAAATAGTGGCTCAGAAAGGTTGTTGTTGGAATCTAGCTGTTTTTCGCTCGCTGGTGCTGATGGTGGCTGGATCCACAAAAGGTTTTAAATAATAAAGTTATAAAAACACTAATAACCAAAAAATTGATTTTTATAAGGATTTATTAGTATTGACATAGGATAAAAATGGACCCTCTTGATAGCGGACTATCCATTAATTGAACTGTATTGAGGACTGAGGAAATTACAATGTTAGTTGTTTAAAATAACTTGGTAAGGGTTGGGATTATCTAGTACTAAAAAAATAACTTGGTAACATCCAAAATAGTAAATATGGTAATTCATTCTATGGGAGCTACGAAATTTGGGTTACTTTGGTGAAATGACTGATGAGAAAGGTATTTTTCAGGCAGAATGTACTCATGTGGTAATGATTTGATATGTCAACCAATCAACATTTGATAAAATAATTGCACCTTGGAGGACTCCACCTCGCCTATAAAAGGGGGTGATCCCGCTTAGGTGTTGTAATGGAACTAGATGTGGCTGGAGGGGAACCATTCAATATATACCCTGGAATATGCCGCATGTTTGGAGAAATTTGATTACTTGATTATAAGTTTAAGATATTTGGTATTTGGAAAAATGTTTCCCCAATTCGCGGGGTTCAACTGAGAATCAGCCAGGGTCTTTTGGCTGATATTGTCATTATTTTCGATTAAATCAATAATACTTTGAGTTAAGACATGTAATTGGTTGATCATATTTGTTAAATTGGGAATATTCTTACTAAAACATTTTTTTGCTGAATTCAAAATGGCAAATGTCTGACATCACCCCCTCAATAATGTTGGGGGAAAATAGGGCCATAGGAAACACCGTGTACCAATTAATGGTAATCCCTGTAGCTAAAGATTTTATAGAGTACTCATATCCTCTCTTGTAAGTGATGGTGAACGGACCCTCCCAAATTGATCCAAGCTTGCCACTTCTAGGAGTGATGTAATTATGGTAATATAAGACCATATCAGACACTTGAAATAAAGGGTAGCCAGAAGTTCATTGGCAGCTTGTCCTTCTTTAGTGACCGTTTTAGCTAGGTTCTTCATTGCCTCATATTGAAGCTGAATATACAATGAGCTAAACATCTCATGGATCTTTCAGGTTCCTCACTACTAGAGAAGACATCCTTAGATAAGAGGGCCGGTATTCCTGGTTCCCGCCCATACAAGGCATGGAATGGAGACATTTTTATAATCCAGTGAAAGCTAATCTGGTATGCCATAAGAGCACTTGGTAAGTATTGTTCCCAGTAAAGTGGATCAGAAGAGGCCATATTGTAGAATGGAAAGCAAGTTTTCATTTTCTCTTTCCACGGTCCCATTGGTAGAGGGATTATATGGAGCTGTTAAAAGTTATTGGGCTCACATGGAAATAGCCAGGATTTTGACTACTCTGGAGGTGAAGTTCTTACTGTTGTCATATATTAGTACTTGGGGACACACATGACTAGTAAAGAATTTTAATGTAAAAAGGTGGCTGTGGCCTTAGCCGTTTGGGCAGGAAGAGCCACGGCTTCACCCCACTTATTGAAGTGGTCAATGCCTACTAAGATGAATCTGTTTCCACCAATAGTCTGAGAAAGAGGACCTACTATGTCTAGGCTAATGGTGTGGAACAGTTGTTGAAGAGTAGTTGGCTGATATTGGTATCTAGTCTTGAAACTGGATTGCTTCTTACACGTGAGGCAGGCATCCAAGACTTTAACAATAGTCTCCAAAATTCCTTCCCAATAATAGCGATCCTTAATCCAACCATAGATTTTCTTGGCTCCTCCATGTCCTAGGGTGGAGTGAGCTTCCAGGATAACAGGTACACGTTCTGAGGGCCAAAGGTAAGGGAGCCACTTTGCCCCACTTGCTTGTACAAATTTCCACTCTCCACTTTAGTGTTGCAGGAGTGCAAGTCTAACATTCTCTTTACGGCTCATCCTCGTCCTCCCAGTCCTTGGGGTTCATTAAGAGGTCATATAGCCGCTCCGCCTCACTATTAATCAAGTGAAGGACTAGCAGCTGAGTTAACCCAACAACACTCACGTGATGGGTTCCTGTAGGGGTGTCCAATCTTCATGTCGTAATGCTGGAGCTTTAGGCCCAACAAGCTAACTGGACAGTAGGATCCTTCAAGTTATGTCACCATCTTAGGGAAGCGTGATCTATAATTACAGTGAGGGGGTTTCCATATAGAAAAGGGCGGTAGTGCTTTACAGCTAACAGAATGGCAAGGCACTTCTTTTCCATTACACTGTAATTGCATTTCGCCTTTGACAGCATCTTATTAAAATAGGATACCGGATAATCTACACCATTATCATCTAATTGGGCTAAGATGACCCCAACGTCATAGTCTGTAGCGTCAAATACACAAAATGAACGCTTTATTATAATCAGGATGCCACAGGATAGGACGTTGTTGTAGTAGTTGCTTCAACGTCTCAAAAGCGGTCTTCTGTTCAGCATCCCACTGAAATGGAGTGTTCTTGGTCAATAGGCGGACAAGAGGCTCATTGAGCAGGGAAAACTTAGGGATGAACTGATGGTAATACCCCATCATCCTTAGAAATACCTGAATATCCCGTAAATTTTTAGGGGATGCATTTTTGAGATTGCTTCAACTTTATCTTGGATGGGTTGAATTCTCTCTTGCGAAATGGAGTGGCCAAAGAATTCAGTTTTCTTTGGAAAAAGGTATACTTCTAGGGCAGCTGCCCCTACCAACAACCTACTTCGCCAGCAATTTCATGGGGTGATGGAGCCCCTCGTTGAGGGTATTACTATCCCCAATTTTCCCCATGCTTTTGAGGAAGATGCTAAGTATGAAACTGAGGAGCTTGCTTTTGGTGCGAGCCATGCTTGTATTGATGCAGCAAAAAAATTCTCTTTTTGGCTCCAATTATTCTGAAACCAACTGGCGCATCAAATCATTCACTTGTGTGCCTTCTCTCACACTTTCTCTGAGCATCAACTTGCTCAATATGTTGAGGCAATGGACACTACTTCCCTATCAATGAAGAAACCCACTAATTATACCTCCTTATGCCTAATGTCGCTGATGCTCCCACCCTGATGATGTCCATCATGGTCCGCCAGCTAAAGCGGGAACCAGACAAAAGTTTTCTAAAGCATCCTCACCTTATGATATGGCTTTATTGGCTGTTAGATGAGGTGCCATATCAGGAATCCTTTATATCTAAGATTCCCTTTGATTGGCCCATTTGCAAATTTAGATGCGTGGAGAAACCATGTATTGGTTGGGCACCACTAGTGCTAAAAAAGGTACACTTTAAGGGTTTTAACTTGATGTTTGACTAACCTAACCGTTGAGACACCTCCTTCAGGGGATCAAGATGTTCATTAAAGGTTTTTGAGAATACTGTGTAGTCGCTGAGATAGACATTGATGCAAATTAACTTTAGGTCCTGCTTAATATGGTCCATAGCACGCTGGAAAGTTGCTGGTGCGTTACAAAACCCTTAAGGTAATTGAGTGATTTGAAAGTCACCCTCGCTGCAAATGAGAGCACATTTCTCCTGGTCTTTGGGGGAAATTTCCATTTACCAATAGCCACTAGCTAAGTCCATGGCCTAAAAGAAGTTAGAGCCAGAGAGTCGATCCTGGGCGTCATCAATGCGAGGGATAGGATAGCTATCCTTTTTGAGTGTAATTTGTGGTAGTCCATGACTACCTGATAACCTCCGTTCTTCTTTTTGATTAGAAAAAGGGGAGAAGACCAAGGGCTTTGTGAAGGAAAGAGTAACCCTGCATCTGATAACTGCTTGAGTTCCGCCCTCATCTGCTGTTCTTCCACTTTTGATTTGCGGTAAGGTTTTGACCAAATGGGATGGGCATCACCCACATCAATGGAGTGGCATCAGCCAATCATGTGACCATTGTTATTATCTAATTTGGAGAATATTTTGCTAAGTTCTTACAATAGAGTGTGAACTTTATCGAGTTCAGCGAGAGTCAGCTTATCCAAGATATGGCATTAGGAAAGTAAAATACCAGGTTATCTGTTGGCAGGCCCATATTCAACTAAGAGCCAATGGAGTGAATTTGTACAATGTCCTCCACAGGGATTAACAAGCCTCTGCCAATCTCTTGCTGTTTTCTTACAACTATGTCCTTTGTGGTGAGGCACCTAACATCAGAGTAATAGGCCTCTGGTAGGCTGGGTCAAGAATTCCAGGCAATACCTGAGGCTCCAAGGGACTAACGCCCTCTATACTTACAAAGTGTAACCAACAGTGGTGTGGGATTTGAAGTGTCCTTTTTGTGTCAACCACTCATTGTTCACCAGACTTAATAAAAATCTCATCTGTGTAACGGGTCAAGGCGTTACCTGACCATCACATTGCCCTAGTCTTCCCAAGGGCAATAGTCAAGGCCAGGGGAGAGGGGGCTCAACAACACTGATTTCATAAATGGAAATATGATGAATCAGATGCCTCAAAATTGGAGTTAAAAATAAATCATAAGGCTGATGGTGAAGGGAAGCCTCAAAAATGGTGCTCTGGCTAACCAGATGCCGCCAAACACAATATTCCCAAATGTGGAAATGAGGGATTGGATCCTCAGACACAAATTTCCAGCCAGCCAGTTACAGCTAAGCTCAATGCCCAAAAGTGTATTGACAAGGATGAAAATCCTTGTAATGGCGCTCTAGCCAACCAGATGCTGCCAAAATGAATTATACTAAAAGCGGTGATAAGGGAGCGGACCAGACCCAGATTTCTGGCCAATCAGGTGTGGCCAAACCTGACGCTCATGAGAGAATTGATAAGGATGAAAATCCTTGCAAACGGCACTCTGGTCAACCAGATGTCACCGACCAAAATATTACCAAAAGAGGCAACAAATCAATATTGAGGAATATGGGTGAAGAGAATGGCCCGGGCTTTGAGAGTAAATCAAAGCCAAAAAAAATGCATAAAAGTTTCTGCAACCCCAAGGGTACCCAGCCCGAGTTTGAGAATGGGCCTCGACGCCAGAATTGAGGGTCTAAATTCTCGTATAGGGCCCGCCATCAGGAAGATGCCTGTGGACTCCGCGGGGAACAGGACCCGCTCTTCCCCACTAAGCTCAGTATGAATCTGAGCAGGTGAAACTGCTTTACATAGTTTTGTCCTCTATAAATTAAATAAAAACCTAATAAATTCGCAAATAAGCTTCAAATTTGCAAATTTGTTTAGTTAGGGAAAATTCAGAAACCACAAATGGACAGCAGCTCAGGCTTTGACAAGGCCATCCGGTCCTTGTACGCCCTCTTGGGGGTCAGGCCCTCCTTCTAAGCGCCATCATAGTATTGACTGTAGCCCAAACTTTCTTAGTAAAGTGGTTTCCACACAGTCAGATTAGGGACATTTCCACAGCAGGGCTATCCTGCTTGTGGACACTCACCTGGGCACTCTTGCCTAACTACTTTGTGGCAGTTATCAGAGACCCCATCCATCACATTAGACGAAACTCAAAAACTTTATGTCTTTATTACTGGACATGGTGGACAAAACATCAGAACGCGCCCTGCCTGCGTGGTATGAACACATACCACGTTTTTGATGGTCATCTTCTCTCGCCTATTTCTCCTAAGAGAAGTCGCCCGTTCTCTTCCCTCCAAGGGACATACCAACGTCTACTTTCAATTTGAGCATTCAGCGTCTGAGTTCCGACAGGCCCTCACCCCAGGAGAGCTGAGCACTTTGCATGCCACCTTCTCTCGTGTGAAACTTCAAGCTCAGCTGACCACGGCGTCAGGATGAACAGCCCCAGTGTCACTTCAGATTGCCCAGATAGTAACAGCCCTGCCCAGAAACCTAGCGGATTGGTTCACTGAGCTACTGGAAGCCCAGACGATGCTCCCTTCAACCTTGGAGGAATGTTTCCAACTGGTTGAGAGAGCAGCTACGCCGAATGACTCCAAAGATGCTGCGTGGTTCGCCCTTCTGAACCTCACTCAAGGAAAGATGTCAGTCATGGAGTACGCCCGTGTGTACCGCCCTTTGGCCAAGGCGGCCAAGGTCACCTCTACTCAGATAGCACGAATGTTCCGCCAGAACCTCCGCCATGACATCCTTACTGCATTTGCTGCCACTCGCCTGGGAGCTACCCTCAATGAGGAGATTTCAGTAGCGACCCAGGTGGAGGGCCAACTAGCATTAGCGCAAGCAAAGACCCATACTGGAGTACAACATGGGAAGTTCCACGGCTGCCGAGCTGAGTCTGAGCCAGTCTCCAACCCCTCGCAGGAGCCCTCACAGGGTTCGCCCTCCAGCTCCGCCAATGGGGTAAACACTTTGGGAAACCATAGAGAGGGAAACCCTAGTCCCTCCTACAACTTCCGCCCTACTCCTGCACGCGTTGCTACAATCATTAAAGGAAACACCTCGTCTTATCTCTATGTCCCCTATTCATTACAGCTCTGGGGAAGAAAGGGAAAAAGGGAGAATCAACTTTGGGCTCTGATAGACACCAGAGCGGAAGATAACTATCTAGAGTATGGGTAAGCAAAAGAAATGAGGCTGGAAATGGAATGGAAGGGAGCTGTGACGCTGGCAGACACCTCAAAAACGGTTGGCAGTTGGAAGATCAAGACCCAGGTGCTGCTGCGGCAGAGGCCTCACACCTTCCAAGAGTCAAAAGTGCCATTAAAAATTTGCCTCATCCCATAATCCTATGCATGCAGTGGTGGCACAAGTACTCCCCTCAGTTCAAGCTTCAGGAGCGCCTGGTCTTGCTACACCCCAAGAACCAACCCCCAGTGGCATTATATTTCTTCACCACTGGCAGAGGTAAGCCTGGGGTGAACGCAATAGTAGGGCTGGAGACAGAGGCGGACATACTCAACGAATTTCGTGCATATGCCCACCTGTTCAAGAAGAACCAAGCTCCCTCTACCACCCCATACGGTCCTTTCCCTTTCACCTTCAAGTTCAAAAAGTATGCGGAGTTCCTCAAGGGTTGTCCCGTCTACCCTTTGAACCTTAAGGCGAAGGCTGCCCTTGAGGTCTAAGTCAATGAAATGCTGGAGCGCGGGATGATTGTTCCATCCAAATCGCCAGTGGTATCACCAGTACTCCTAGTCCCAAAAGCAAGTGGCGAGCTTCGCCCGTGTGTGGATGATTGGCGGCTGAATGCAATAACTGAGTCTGACCCCTACCCCATCCCTCTGATGGAGACCATCTCCCAGATGATCTCAGGTAGCCAGGTTTTCACCAAGTTGGACCTGGTTGATGCGTTCAACCAAGTTCCAGTAATAGCCAAACAACAACAATATACGGCTTTCAAGTGCCACTTAGGAGTCTTTGAGTACAAGGTGATGCCTTTTGGCCTCAAGAATGCCCCAGCAGTATTCCAGCTTACCATAGACAACGCCCTAGAAAACCTGATTGGGAAATGTTGTGTGGCGCATATGGATGACATTCTTGTGTTCTCCAGGACCATGGAGGACCACAAAGGAGATGTGCTGAGCGTGCTGGAAGCCCTCAACAAGGCGGACCTCCACTTGAAACCTTCTAGATGCGAGTTCTACAAGGACTCGGTCTCCTTCTTAGGGAACGTAGTCTTCCAAGGGGAACAGCCATATGCCCAGACAAGCTGAAGGCAGTAAGGGAGTGGCCGGCCCCTAAGGATAGAACAGGTGTTAGGAGTTTCCTGGGCGTGGTGAACTTCCTAAGAAGATTTGAAAAACCTTTTCAAGACGGCGGTACCCCTAACTCGCCTGACAGGGCAGGTCCCGTTTCATTGGAGAGAAGAGGAGGAGACAGCCTTCCAAGCCATCAAGGAGAGCCTCATGAAGGCACCAGTACTAGCAAATCCCGACGCCAACCGTTCTTTTATAGTGGAGACTGACGCCTCCAACTTTCAATTGGGGCAATTCTGCTACAAGAGGGAGAAGATGGGGTAGACCATCCCATAAGCTACCTTAGCAGCAAAATGCTGCCCGCTGAGACCAAATACCCCGTGTATGACAAGGAGCTCTTAGAGATTGTATCAGCCTTGGAGGAATGGCAGCACCACTTGCTCTACGTCAGACATCCCTTTACCATCAGAACGGACCACCGCACCTATAATAACTTGACCCATTTGTCAACAGGAATGTCACCATTCATGGCAAACTACGGGTTCCACCCAAAGATGGTGGAAACCCACTCCAGAGGTCCAAACCCAGCGGCCAACGACTTGGCAATAGAAATGAAGGAAAACCTAAAAGCCCTTCATGCAAATTTAGTCAAAGCGATAGAAATGCAGAAGAGGAAGGCCGACACTCACTAATATGAGGCCCTAGTGCTAAAGGAAGGAGACCTAGTGATTATCAACGCGAAAAACTACTCGGTTCTGGCAAGCTGTAGGAAATTTGGACCAGTCGCTCTGGGCCCATTCAAGGTTCTCCACCAGGTAAACGAAGTGGCGTACAAGCTGGAGCTCCCTGAGGGATTGCGGGTGCATCCAGTACTGCATGTCTCACAACTGAGGAAGTTTGAAGGCCCTCTCCCAGAGAAACTGGAGCCAGTCCACTCAGGAAACCTGGGAGAAGCGGAGTATGAGGTGGAAGAAATCTTGGAGTCAAAATTTTCGCGGAAGAAGAGCTGTTATCTAGTCAAATGGGTAGGCTACCTGGTGGAGGAGTCCACCTGGCAGATGGCCGATGACTGCAGCAACTGCCCACAGAAAGTAGAGGAGTTCTGGAACCGGAGGGGACTCTCATCTGGGGGTGATGTAACGGTCAAGGCGTTGTCTGACCATTACATTGCCCTAGTCTTCCCTAATGCAATAGTCGAGGTCAGGGGAGAGGGGCTCAACAACACTGATTTTCATAAATGGCAATCTAACAAATCAGATGCCTCAAAATCAGAGTTAAAAATAAATTGTAAGGCTGATGGGGAAGGGAAGCCTCAAAAATGGCACTTTGGCCAACCAGATGCCGCCAAACACAATATTCCCAAATGTGGCAATGAGGGACCAGACTCCCAGACACAAATTTCTGGCCAGCCAGTTATGGCTGAGCTTGATGCCCAAAGTATATTGACAAGGATGAAAATCCTTGTAATGGCGCTCTATCCAACCAGATGCTGCCAAAACAAATTATACTAAATGCGGTGATAAGGGAGCGGACCAGACCCAGATTTCTGGCCAATCAGGTGTGGCCAAACCTGACGCTCATGGGAGAATTGACAAGGATGAAAATCCTTAACAAACGGCACTCTGGCCAACCAGATGTCACCGACCAAAATATTACCAAAAGAGGCAAAAAATCAATATCAAGGAATACGGGCAAAGAGAACGGCCTGAGCTTCAAGGGTAAATTGAAGCCAAAAAATAAATGCAGAAAAGTTTCTGCAACCCCAAGGGTACCCAGCCTGAGTTTGAGAATGGGCCTCGACGCCAGAATTGAGGGTCTAAATTCTCAAATAAGGCCCACCATCAGGAAGATGCTGCAGACTCCGTGGGGAACAGGACCCGCTCTTCCCCACTAAGCTCAGTATGAATCTGAGCAGGTGAAACTGCTTTACACAGTTTTGTCTTCTATAAATTAAATAAAAACCTAATAAATTCGCAAATAAGTTTTCAAATTTGCAAATTTGTTTAGTTAGGGAAAACTCAGAAACCACACATGTATAGCAGCTCAGACTTTGACAAGGACATCCAGCCCTTATACGCTCTCTCAGGGGTCAGGCCCTCCTTCTAAGCGCCAGCATAGTCTTGACTGTAGCTCAAACTTTCTTAGTAAAGTGGTTTCCAAACAGTCAGATTAGGGACATTTCCACAGCAGGGCTATCCGGCCTGTGGGCACTAACCTGGGCACTCTTGCCTAATTGCTTTGTGGCAGTTTTCAGAGACCTCATCTGTCACAACTGCAGCATAGAAAGGGATACCATCCCTAGCATCCACTATTTTCAGAAAAATTCTTTGTGTTGCGCCCATATGTGGAACAATGCAAAGTCATAGCAGAAAATGTGTATTCCCCAGGCAAGAGTATTCGTTCTTGCTGAGATCTTTATTGGATAAAACTAAATGTACTTCATAATTGAGTAATGAGAGGAAACCTTGCTTCATGTTGATTATTCTATTGTACTCAGTCATAAACTGGGTACCAATGCGCATATCATATGTGTTATTGTCCAAGGCCTCAGCAGGAACCAATAAGATAAGCTTTCGAATTTGAATGGAAAGGGAAGAGTATGCTACCAATAGCATGGGTAAAGTTTTGGCCTGCAGTTCCAAATTCTTGAGTGCACTCCAAATCAGGCACCTGCTTTATCTTTTTGATGAGCTTAGTAGAGATTATTTTAACCGCAAAGCCAGTATCCAGGATTGCTAATACTCAGACTTTTTTGAATGACAACTTCAACCTTGGTTAATGTTCCTCCAAAGTTAGGTGACAAAGGTAAGACCTCCTTGAGCTGGAATGTGGAGGTTGGTGTTTGGGCAGTCTCAGGGTATTTATCCAGGATGATTTCATGGGATGGACCCGCTAATGAAACTAAGCCATCTAAAATTTGTCGCTATTGCTGGTCAGTGTCAATAGCTTTTGAACACCTTAGTATTTGGATGAGGTATATTTCCTCAGGTATGGTGTTCTCGTCTACTTCTCCAGCGTTCAAATGATCAGGAACCTCTACTTTCATGAATTCCCAATATATAGTATCTAACTTCATCATAAGCCCCCTCAGATTCATTCCCAAGGGTATTCTAAACCCCTGGCAAGGCCGTAATTGAGGTAGGGGAGATGGCCACATGAGGTTGGGTAGCCTTAGGGCGCGCAACTACCAGCTTGTCTGGAGGGGAAGGCACAGAAGCCTTGTTGAGTGAGTGCGGAAGCATGGTATCAACTACTTTACAGGTCTCTGATTTACATGAGGGGTGTTATCCTATTTAAGTCGCACTGAGTAAGCAGGTTTTGAAGGGAGGATAGGCATAGGTGGGCTCACTTCAAACTGTTCAACAACCAGAAGCTCCTCAATGGTTAGAGCTGAAGGTTTCACCTCAGCTTCATCTTTTGTTGTACATAAATGGAAATTGGCAACGTCTAACATTGCTTCTTTTATGTCGTGGATTTTTTTGAAGTGGCGTTTCACTGAGATTATATGTCTGGCTATAAAGGGTTGAGAGGATAAAGTTAAAATGGCTGCAATAGCATCATTCATGGTTAGCATGTTAGACGTGGACAACCTTTATGCAGCGAGGTAAAGTCGCTCAGCAAAGGCGCGGTTGGTTCGCCCTCATACATGCTAAGGCGCATAAAGACCTGTTTAACTCTGTGTAGACTCTGCTTTGATCTGAAATCAGCCAAAAGAGCCTCCTTCACCTCTGCTAATGTTTGCAAATTGTCCATGTAAGAAACCATAATATCTTGTGCTAGGTGAATTAAGCAAGGAAGGATATATTGAACTTTTTGCTTATCCATTGCACCATACATGGAAGCTTCTTAAACATACAAAACAAATCAATGCTCCCTTCACCAGGGGTGTAATTCTTTTAAAAAGGAAATTTTATTTTGGCGCTTCTCAAGCTCTTGGAGTAGGGGTATCTCGCTTGCTTTTTACTTTTTCCAGGGCAACTAAACGTGACTTATTTTTAAAGAGGAAAATTTGGAGGGTTCTCACGTTTAAAGTCTCCATTTTAGACGATTTTTGTGGTATAAAGGTGACCCCTGTAGTGAGCACCACTTTGTGGGAATACAGCTGTTTTTCGCTCGCTGGTTCTGATGGTGGCTGCATGCACAAAAGGTTTTTAAATAATAAAGTTATAAAAACACTAATAACAAAAAATTGATTTTTATAAGGATTTATCAGTGTTGACACAGGATAGAAATGGACCATCTTGATATCGGACCATCCAGTATTTGAAATGTATCAAGGGTTGAGGAAAATACAGTGTTAATTGTTTGGAATAATTTGGTAACATCCAAAATAGTAAATATGGTAATTCATACTAAGGGAGCTAAGAAAATTGCTTTGTTTTGTTAAATGACTGATGGGAAGGTATTTTCAGGCAGAATATACCCATGTGTTAATGATTTGATATTTCAACCAATAATCATCTAATAAAATAATTGCATATTGGGTGACCTCCGTTACGCCTATAAAAGGGGGTGATCCCGCTTAGGTGTTGTAATGGAACTAGATGTTGCTGGAGGCGAACCATTCAATGGATACCCTGGAATATGCCGCATGGTTGGAGAGATCTGATTACTTGATTATAAGTTTAAGCTATTTGGTATTTCGAAAAGTGTTTCCCCAATTCGCGGGGTTCAACTGAGAATCAGCTAGGGTCTTTTGGCTGATATTGTCATTATTTTTATTTGAATTAATATTATTTTTAGATTGGAAATGTAATTGGTTTATCAAACTTGTTGAATCTGGACTATTCTTACCTAAAAATTTCTTTTTTAAAGTCAAGATGGCAAATTTATGACATTTTGCAAAACAATGGGTAACTGACAATAATTGACCACTATGCCTAGGAACAGCCACATATCCTTTAAGCTCTGGGGGCGCAACATTTTTTTATATGCATCAACTTAGTCCAGTATGGGCTGGATGCCATCCTTTGAAACTTTGTGTCCTATAAACTCCATTTCTAATTGTAAGAAAGAGCATTTCGAAGATTTTAGCTTTATAGAAGCCTTACAAGATGATTTGAAATTTCCCTAAGATGCTCAACGGGTCCATTATATGTTCATGAGAAAACAATAATGTCATCTAGGTAGAAGAGAACACATGAAAGCTTTAAGTCCCCAAGGATCCCATCCATGGCGCTTTGGAAAGTGGGCTAAGCGTTACAGAGGCCCTGGGGCATCCTCATGGGCCCAAATAGTCCCTCATTGGCTATGAGTGCACACTTGGCTCGATTTTCATGGGTGAGCTCCTCTTGGAAATATCCAGAGACTGGTTTATTATAGAAAAGTATTGAGATCCAGCAAGCAGTTAGAGAGAGTCGTCAATTAAGGGCAGAGGATAACTGTCCTTATTGGTGATGGAGCTGAGTTGTTGATAGTCCATCACCATCTAGTAGCTGCCATCCTTCTTTTGAACCAGCAGGAGAGGAGAGGCCCAAGGGCTGCATGAAGGCACTAGGAGTCTGGCGTCAAGTAGTTGTCTGAGCTCCACCACATGGGTTCTTCTACCTTGCTCTTTAGGTAAGGTCAGGACCATAATGGTGGAGCATCTCCGGCATCCACATGTTGTAGTACTCCATTCATTCTTCCAAAGTTTTAGGTTGAGGTTGAAAATAGGTCTGATTATTCTTCCAACAATTCTAGCACTTTACGCTGTTGGTCTTCATTGAGGTCCTTTCTGGTACTGATATTGGCAAGGGTCATCAATGAGGGTGTTTCCAACCCAAAGTCCCCTAGGCTCCTAAAACTATGGACATTTTTGACAGCCTCCACCAGTAGGAGGTGACATAGGCGGTGGTACTGTTTGGGCCTACTAACTTGGGCTTGTTGGTAAGGTTTGCCAACGATACTGATATAGACCCGGCATAAGATGGATATAGAATTCTTAGACATGTTAGAGACTCCTTGATGGACAGGTTGTCTAGGCCTCAGATTTCCAGCAGGTATCCTGAGGGGATGTTAACATGGACCTAGGTGTCAGAAATGTCTTGTGACTTCAGAGATAATTTAGTCGCCCTAGGTAAGTAGATTAAAATGCTTTCTTGTCCTTCAACAGCAGGTGGGACAATCAGATTCAAGAGCCCCTTACATGATATTTGAGTTAATAAATTCAGCCCTCACTCTCCAATAGGCAGACTTGGGCATTGACCTCCAACTTAGAGTCGTGAGGGGTTGCAAATATCAGAGGGACCTGATGCCCTAGAAGGGATAGAAAGCCTTCATCATAATGGACTACTACTGAGTAGTCTCGGAAAAACTGGTCTCTGAGATGCAGGTTATAGCTATAATTATCTAGTGCGATAGCGGGGGTTTTACAGCGAGCTTATTGGATCAAATAGGTAGGGAAAATGGGCCCCTACAGATTGAGTACTTTGTGGGCAAGCTGTGCCATACTCCATATAGTGAATCAAGTCTGGAGAAATCTTAGTGCGTTTCATTAAGTTGGACGTTATAACGTTCACATGAGGGCCACTGTCAAATATAGTGAGGAAAAGAATCTTATGAAATCAAACTGTGATGCAGGTGCCCAGACTTCCAATTTGGGGACGTAGCGTGAGAAACATGAGAGATCCAACGGATTAAAAGTAAGCAGTATCAATTCTTTTATTATTGACATTTGCCAAAACTTCTTCTTCAGGTACAATAGCTCCTGGGTCATGTGAGATTATGGAGGATTCTTGAGGCGTTGTAGGGCTGTCATCATAAAGATCCTCGTCCTTCATGCTGACAGCCCTTTTCCTGCCTTTTCAGCAAGTCATTCAAGTGGGTCTTACCACTATGTCTAAAACCATTGAAGCAGTTGCTTTGAGGTCAAGGATTCTTCTGGTTTTCGACTACTTGGACTCAAATATGTTTGGAGGGAACTGAAGAGGTAGCCTTGGAGTGTTTGGTTAAAGCAGGGATCTCTTTAAGTGCAACCTTATTTTCTGGATGCAGATAAAGCTGTTCTTACCAATCATATGCATTTGAACCTCGTGGTAGGATCCCAATAAAGAGATGACAGCGGTGATGGCGTCATCTGAGGTAATATGATTGGTAGTAACAAATGGGTGCACTTAAGCATAGAAACGGCTTGCAAACTCCATGTGGTTTTCCACTTTATTTAGGCGGATACCCAGAATGCTTGTTTTTGGTTGGCCAGGGTTTTATTGCTGCTGAATTCTTAGATTAAGGCCGTGAAGACCTGTTTCCAGGTGTTTCACTCCTTCAAATGGGGAGTCATGATCTCCTTGACAGTGCTGTTGAGGCAGGAGTGGATATGCTTCACCTTCTGCCAGTGGGTGGCCTCCTCTAGGGAACTCTCATATGTATACAGTAAGGATGTGATGCTTTCCTGGCCAGAAGTGAGCCTTTCTTTAAATTAGGTTTAAATTAGTTACAAGAGGAGTGGAGAGGGTGTTAACTAGGGAGGGTGCAGGCTCAGAGATTTCAGTCTCCGCATAGTTGTGGGCGACCAGCTTGTCCAACCGTCATCTTAGGCCATTGAGATCCTCTTGGATATTGTCTCAGTTTTAGTTGAAGGAGTAAACGGAAGCTTTATGTGCGACCTGCTCCTTTAGGGATTGAACGTTAGCGCATTCAAGATGAAGCTGACTCTTGAGGGTGGTCAAGTGGGTTTTGAACCCTTGACAAGTTTTTTCAATCTGAAAGATGCAATTATTGGTGATTTTAGTGAAGGCGCTAAAGCTTTCCATTTCGTCCAACTATGCCTCAATGTAGACCCTAGGGTCGAGGGAACTCTGTACACTCAGAGTTTGCATCCCAGAGCTACCTTTCAAATATAACACATAAGGCAGCCAAGGCTGCTAACACATCCTTTCATCAAAGATCGTCAGGGTCTCCAGGGGTAGGTACCACGGGGCCTGAAGGCCCTCAAGGTCCATGGGTACCTTATTTTTCAAACTCCATACTTTATTAAAAAAAGTAAAGTAAGAGGGGAGGTCATAATGCAGGTGATTTGGCTGAGGATAAAGGACTGGGAATTTGGGCTGCTAGGGACCTAGCACATCCACCATTGCTAATCAGTGATCAACATAGCTAGACAAGGTTCTAGCATCAGTGGGATTACAGGCCATTTGATCTTTAATCAATTCAATGCTTTGTTGCATATGACGTTTGATCTTACAGGAAAAGCCAAATGTGCAGCTTTGTAACACCCAGGGATTAGGCGTGAGAATTTTGTGATCTGTCAGAGCTGATCAGAGATAATTTGAATGGTCTTCAACACCAAACCTTTGTGATGGGGGTGCTCATTGGCCAAACTCTTGGGAACGAGAGCTGAGTGTATCACCCATAAACAATAATGGTAGATGAAGGCTCGCAATTGGATCATTGATAATCGCAGGGTTTTCACAAAAAAGGTCCTGTCATGGATATATTTACATCAGAGATTGTTCACCTGACTGGATGTAGTGCATCGTAGACCAATAGTTTTTGAACACGGCGCATTCATAATATTGATGAGTGATATCTGCTTCCAGTTCAGCGCATACAGGGAACTCCTTGTGTGGGTAGCCCTGTCCACTCTATTTACCAGATTTAAACGCGCAGTGAAGGATCCTCCAGGTTACCAACCATTGCTTGGATTTTACTAATCATGAGTTTTGGCCCAAGATCAACTACTTTGTTTGGTAGTTGGTGTTGTGGCCTTCGGTTGCCCAGTTGTTCAAGATTCTCGGGCAAGTGGAGGGGTTGCACCCAGGTTTCAGTAGTGGGCCCCATATTCAATCTAAGCTGATTTGTAGCTCTTATTGACTGACTTGGCAGAGTATTTATGAACGATATGATTTCAATCTTACCAATTATCTCAGAAATCATTGCAGAGTTATGGGCCTCAATATCCCTGTGGATTTGGTTGGCATCCCAATCTGTTAGTTTGAAAAAACAACCACCCAGCGCACTGCCCAATTGCACAGTTGCCAATAATGTGGGGTGCCTTTTTGAAAGTATTTGCGGGTGGCTCTCCATCCATTTGCGTAGTGAGCTTGGTGAGACTGGCTCCTGAAGGCCCTGAGTTCTAGCCCAGTTCATGCTCCAAGCTAGGGTCAGGAAGCGCATGTGCGTTTACATCAGTTTAAGGAACGACTTCGCCCATATCCACCAAGCTTGGGATTCAAAATCCAGAAAGCCCATGCCTCCTTTTTAACTTCAGTTTGGACAGAGTTTCTAGTGCTATCAGTGCCACTTTCTCTTTGACCATAGGAAGTTCCGGAGTATTGTCATGATTTTTTCTCTAGGTTTGGGCTCATTGGCAGCACTTAAGCAACATACCACAACCTTGAGAAGATGAAAACGTTGATTACCAGCACTTTCTCCTCAATGCATAATCTGGCATTTTTCCAGCATGACATTCAGACCAATAGGCTCAATAAAACCTCTTCCTCTATTTCCAGTACTGCTGGTTCCTTATAATTAAAGAGTATCCTGAGGCTTCAGATCATCTGGGTTTTTGAGATCAGTATTTTGTCAGTCGGTGGGCTGAGGTTTGGAGCACCAATCCTCATTATAGAGGTTTTTGTCGAGTTTATCTTCTATTTGACTCTAACTGGTATAGGTCCAGTAGCTCCTCTGTGCTCTGTAGGTCAGTCGGCGAGCTAATACCTACCACCATATTGTTGGCAAAGGCCATCATTTTTAGTGACATTTGGTTGGAGGGACAAGGCCACTGAGTTTTGTAGCCGCTGCTGCCAATAAGATGTTAGCCGCAAAAGAACAAAATTGGCAACATAGGATTGCCTTGTCAGAGACCCTTCCTGACCAGTATCTCATTGGTTACGCCATCTGTTACAATCACTTTGGTTACCAGGCCTGGGTACAGTGTTGTTATCCATGAACTAAAGGTTTCAGGGATGCTGACTGCTTTCAACGTATCAAGTAGAAACAGCCAAGCTACTCAAACATAGGCTTTTTCCATGTCAAAGAACATGATATATCCCTGCTCAGTTCCCCGCACATCTTGGAGTTTGTTTTAGACTGCACCGATGCTGCCCCAGAATACTCTGGCCCTTGATGAACCAGTTTTAGGCCTTATGGATCGTGCGCGGTACAATTACCATCAGCTGATTTAATAATATGTGCGTCAGCAGCTTATAAATGGCATTGGATAGTGTGATTGGGTGCCAGTTCTGTAGTTGGCGCTGGAGTCCCTTTTTTGACATGAGTACAATTTGGGTCTCCTGACCTTCCAGGATTTGCTGTCCATTTTGCAGGCAGTGATTAAATAGGTATTTTAGTTCCAGTGCAATGTGGTCGCAGAATGCACTGTATACCTAACACACATGTTACCAGGTCCCGTGCCTTCATTCTTGGCAACTCTTTTAGCACCCGCTTAACTTCATTGATCAAAATTTCAGCAGATAAGTTAGCAACACCTTCCGGCATACAGCCCCTGAGAGTCAGCTTGACCAGGTTCAATTAGGCATCAGTTGCTGAATTGCTCATTACTCATTGGCGGAATAGTTTGCCGTAGTTGCGTTCAATCTCACACTTGATCATTTCTAGGTCCATTTATACTTCCCCTTCTGCCATCACTACTTCCAGTATCCTAGCATTGGTTCATATTTCCTTGGGGTGCGCCAGGCCCTCTTTGGTCATGATCCTCCATAGGGACCTTTTGATCCTTCAGGTACCTCACAGCCTTAGGGGCCTTCAGGCCCCTTAGCCATTCAGGACCTTCACTCCTGGAGGTCGTGTCGCAGGAGTCCAGATCCCAATAGTGTTGTTGCAAGGTTCATAACAGATCCTCAACTTGGTGGAGGCGCTGATTCCAAGCAGCCTTGAGGAGAAGGGATGTTCTGATCATCTGGTCCTCGAGGTAGATGAGGATCATTCTATCAACACCACAATTTGGCCTTAAGCCTCGTTGATTAATCATTAGTTATCAATAATGGCCTCACAGTTGTAGTGGATGAAGGAAGAGGCCGCCTTGTAAAAATTGCCAACATGAGATTGTAAGGTCTGGGTGAGCCCCAGTTGTCAGGAGATTTCATGATGGTACAACCCAACTAACTGGAGGAGGTGATGAATAGCTGGGTGAACAAAGTTCTGAAGGTAGTATTCAGTTCCCAGGGTAATTTCTCCTGATGGCAGCTGGGCGGAGGTATAGAGGTCCCGCATGTAGAGGGAATGAAAGAGGCGTGAGCGTAGCTGGAGTGGGCATCCATGGAGTAGATGCCTTTTATTAATTGTTGATCAATGTCGTTAAGGTTAACATACTGAAGTTGATACTGATTTCCATTGACTGAGGGCAAGGAGAAATGTAATGTGGCCCAGAATTCTAGACTCTCAGGCTTCATGGGCGGCATTTCATACCGCAAGGTACTAATCCATTGAGCAATAATCTCAAACATCAGCATATTGATCTTCAAGTCTGCTAGTATTCTCCATTATTTATTATAGACGTTTTCACTTAGGACAGCTCAGAGCCCCCTGTATTTTTATATTTATTGCGAGGAAGGCTGACCATGGTATGGACACTTCCAAATTTGACCCAAAAGAAACAAAACTTAGTAACGGGGAAGGCACCCCGGGGAAGCAATGGTATCTCTTGTTGCCAGCGGCAACGCCACTTATGGGGAAGGGGAGGAAACGTGTTAAGGGGCCGTAGCCACAATTGAACACGTGTGGAGGAAAGGGTCTGATTTGATGAACCAAACTGGGAACCAGGAGGAAACCAGCTGTCGGCGACATGGTGGGAGGTATCCAAACATCCACGCCTGAAAGTGGTCCACCAAATGGGACCGAAATCTGTGGACAGCTTCTGGGAGAGTGGGGGTGGAGCCTGCGATGGCATCCAAGACAATCGTGTGGATAGTCCACATGACGATTGCAACCACCAGAGCACGGAGGGAGGGTGGAAGGGGGGAGGCCATTAATAAAGAAAACATATCTCTTGACATACTGAGGGATGTGTTTGATCCTGGCCAAGAAGACGTTGAACTTCGCGTCATATCACTTTAGAGGTAGGAAACTTCTAGGCGGTGGGTCAGCGTTCCATACTGGCCACACACGACGCAGGATGAGTGTAAAGCGTTAGAGCGCTTAGCCATATGGTACGCCCACCTCAGGCAGCGCCACACATGGGAACGGATTTGAGGCTTCAACAAAGGATGGTGTGCGTATTTCCAAATAGTCTTCTGAGTCTCAATGGAGTAAGGGATGTCCATCATGTCCAGGTAGTCCACCCTGGATAGGACATGGGGCCGTGTGGGGATCACGCCATCTTGGATGGGTAGCCCCTGTAACTCTTGTGTGAACTGAGGAGAGGGGCAGCCTCTCTGGGCTGTGTGTCCGTTAATATGAATTCTCCACTCAGCGCTCCACATGTAGATGAGGATTCGTTTGTAGTGGGTTTTAGTCCTGTGAGGATCTGTGGCCGATGGGTGTGAAGTCAGGTATTTCATCAAGGAGTGAGGGTTCGATGGATTGTTAAGGCTCAAGGCGCAGGAGAAGTTGGAGTGGGCCGTGTGGGACCAGTGTTGGGAGGGGAGCATAGGGTCAGTGACAGCCGCAATCCAGGTGCCCAGGATCTTGGCAGCATGGGCTTTGAAGTCAAGCAGGCCCATGCCACCATGATGATGAGGGCCAAACATGACCTCTAGCCATACTGGTGGTGGGCGTCCTGACCAGAGCCATCCTTGCAGAAGGGCATACAAGGATTCGAAAAAGCTTGGGGAGAAGGGGATGGCGTGGGCTCCAAACTAGACTTTGGAGAGGAGCATAGAGTTGGCTAAAACAACCCTGCCATTAAGGGAAGTAGGGTGGGCTCTGAGGGAGGCGATGCGCTTTGTCACGTTGTCTAGAATACGACTTTTCATTACTGCTGATGCGTACCCGCCTGCCTCCACCCACATGCCCAGATGGCGGACAGGCCCTATGGTAGGGCGTGGCACAAAGGGGAGCACTAGTGGGGCGGTGTGGGTTGAGCTGGGAGGGCGAGCACGTGTGCAAGCAGATATGCTGAGCTGGGCACTGGTTGCTGGGGCCCAGCAGGTTTGATATTGACCAAGGAGGATGATTTCGGTTTTGAAAAGCGTTCAGTGCAGCGTTACTTACCCATGAATACTCCTGGATGAGAGCTTCAAGTGCACGTGCATCTTTATTATTAGACACCCCAACCACACAGTCATCTGCAACTGCCATCATCTTGACTGGGGCTTGGCCTGGTACATGGACCCCAGTGAGTTGGGCATTCACGTTTTGATGTAGTGGGTCAAGGCTGAAGTTGTATAAGAATGGGCTAAGGGGGTCCCCTTGTTGTAAGCCCCTTTAAGGGCGGACTACTTCCGTTAGGAAGCCAGGGCCATGCACTGCCATTGTTGCAGATTCCGTGAGCAGCATTACCCAGTTGGTTTAGCGAGGGGGTAAGCAGAATTGATGGAGGCAGCCCATGAGGGATTTCCAGTTTACTCTATCATAGGCCTTCTGTTGGTCCAAAAATACAAGTGCCCCAGAGGCTGTGGACTGGCATGCGTTAGCCACAGAGTGCACGTTGTCCCAAATCGACCTTCTGGGTATGAAACCAAATTGTTCTGGGGAAATGGTGGCAGATGCTACAATCCCTAAACGGTTATCCATGATTTTAGTTAAAATTTTTGTATCCGTGTTAGTTAAAGAAATGGGGCGCCAGTTGGCTAAGTCTAACTTATCCTCTTTCTTGAAGAGTGTGACAGTGAAGGCCTCTTGTCCTCCTGGTAGGAGACGCGTTTCCAGAAGGCTCTGGTTAAGTGAGGAAAGCAGCAGTGGAGATATATATTTGAAATACTTTTTATAGAATTCATATGGAATGCCATCCGGGCCTGGGCATTTCCAATTTGGTGCACCGCGGATGGCTGTCCATAGTTCGTTTCGAGTAATCAAATTCATTAATTCTGGGTATTGAGAAATGGTGCAGATGTGGGTTCAGTCAAAAAATTCCGCCACTTCAGCTTGCTGAATTGGATCAGATTGGTATAACTCAGAGTAATACTTTTTTATTTTAATTGCCACTTCAGCTGACATATCTGCGATGGAATCATCCGATATTTGCACCTGTGTTCAGGCCACACTCTGGCGTGGTGCGAAATTTTTTTTAAAAAAATATGCGGTGCACTTGTCACCCTCTGTAATGCGTTTGGCCCTGTACTGAACACAAACCCGATGTTTGTGTTGGCTTTTGAGCGCGTTGAGGTGGGCAGCTGCTTCCACCCACTTCTGGCCCCATGCAGGGCTATAGCCTGTAGCTGGGATGTTGGACTCAAGGTGTGCCAACTCTGCCAGAGCGCGCGAAATGACAGCCAATGTGGCTCGTGAGCATCAGGAGGAGAGGTGGCAAGAGTGGCGGATGGTATCCTCTTTGAGGGTTGACCATGTGGAGATGGAGTCCACGCAAAACGGTGTAACAAACTCTTTTGCCAAAGTTGATGATTCCACCCAAGTGGAAAATCCTGGCAACGCAAGTTCAGGAGGGCGGAGTTTGCACCAATGTGGAGCCTTAGCCACTGTGACAGGTAGGTGGTAGGTTATCGAGACCAGCCGGTGGTCAGAGAATTCAATTTTTGTTGTTTGGAAGTGGGAAATGTGAGGTTGGAATTTTGCTGGCGTAAGGATAAGGTCTATGCGGGTCATGAACCTTAATTGGCCGTTGTGGACGTGGGGGCGCGTAATGTTTTTGAGCAGCAGGGCTTGCCACGGCAGCACATCCTTTAGCCTAAGGGTGACCTTTAGAACGCGAAGTTCTACATGACCCTGGGGGGCGTGGGAGGAGGAAGGCCAACGGTCCATGGGTGTGTTTAGCCAACAGTTCATGTCACCAATTAGGAAAGAATTGGGGGGGGGTAGCGGGAGGGATTTGACCAATGAGAAAAATTCCTGATGCTCTTGTGCACAGATTAGGGCATAGATGTTGACAATAGCGTGCACCATGTCAGCCCACAAGAAATTGACAACGAGGACTCAGCCATTGAGGAAGGATTCCAACGATAAAAATTTGAAAAATTTGTTTTTCCAAACTAGCACCCCACAGTGCTTTGACCAAAAGGATAGGGATGGGAGGAGCATGGTTTTCCAAGCATCCTTGGAACCTCATGGACAGTGGGTCTTCTGGATGGCCAGGATATCTACGGGTAAATTTTTTTGTAAAAAACTCAGTTTCCTAGCCTGGGACGGAGAGGCTTTGAGTCTGGCGATATTCAACGTCCCTAAAGTGAAGGTTTCCCCCATTGCACCTTAGGTGCGAGGAGGTGGGCACCTGGGCCCACTAGCCTCCTCTAGATCCCCATGGGCCTTCACAGCAGCGCGGGTGTTTGCAGCAACGCTATTAGTAGTTTTGTTAATTTTAGCAGAAAGGTTTGCATTGGCTTTTGCCTTCACTTTTTGTTTCTCAACATTGAACGAATTTTTTGCAGTGCGTATGAGTTTGGTGCACCATCAGCCAGGTTGAAAAAATTTTCAGGTAAGTTGGACCCCAAGTTAGTTTCAACTGGAGTTTGGTTACAAAGATGGGTGAGATCGAGTCACTCATCAGATCCTCAGTTTGGGTGGCCCAATCAGCATGGGCTTCCCAATATGATTGGTTAAGGGATTCCCAAGTTGCTTCTACTGCAAAGGTTTCAATGTCCTCCTGGAGTTGGGAGTGTGGGATTGCGGTGGTGACCTTGGCCGCTTCCTTGGCCATGGCCCTGCAGGCCTGTTTGGCCTTCTTCTACTCTTGCGGGGAAACAGGTTTTACCAGTAGGTAGCAGCCTTGTGCTCCCCACGGTAAAGCCACTTTGGTGCTTGCAGTTGGTTCATATTACGCCTCTCTGCTGGCCATGGCCGCTGAGGGGTGCTCTTGGAATGTGATGCCCTCCTTGGTGGGGCATGCATGTGCCTTATGGCTGAACGCGTCACAGTGGGTGCAGATGGGGGCGCGCTGTCCACGGTTACCTGGAAAGGGTGGGTGGTATACCCTTCAATATTGATATATGTGGAGTGCGGGATCTGGATTAGGTCCTTCGTGATCTCCTCAGTTGGGGTCAGAACTGTGATGGCTTTGCCAGTGCACAGGTGTGGCATCAGCGTAAAGCGTTGCATCTTGAAAGATTGTATTTCGCCATATACAGTGAGACCACCTTTCAGGTGCTGCTCTAAAATGGCACATTTTACCGTAGTAAAGAAAGTCAAATGTGAGGAAAATTTGGTTGGATTTTGTCCATCTGGTGCATTTGGTTTCGATGACCTGTTGCCCTTTGGGGAGGTCAATCACTACGTGCACTGCAGCAGCTTCGTCTGCTGCCTCCTTGCTTTCAAAACTGAGGTCCAGCCAACTGCGTGACATGGAGTGAGGTGCGACGTACATCACGGTTGGAAAAAAGTTTGCACATCTCCACAAAATTTTTCCCATAAAGCTGTTTGTTGGATGTCCAGAAGCACATGGACTCCATATTCCACCGATGAGAGTGGTTGGGAGTGTGGCATGTTGATGTACTGGTTGCATCGCGCTTGCCAAGCGAGGATTTCTGGGGAAATAGTGACCACCAGTTTATTATTATTTTTTTTTCTATTCCGCCGGTTTCTCTGGGGAGTTTTTGAACGTTTGAGGCCGCGGGCCTACCACCTGCTCCTCTTACCTTACTTGCCCAACTGCTACCTGACATGGGCGCAGACTAATCTCCTCTGTGAGATTATCAAACTAGAATCAGATTTGAATTGAATAAGTTGCAAAAGTGATTGCAATGAGAGAGATAAGTTTAAAGTCCTCAGAGCCCCCTTTAGTGAACACCACTTCTCTTGCTGTAACATTTCTCTTGACTGTCACTGAAGTCTAAAAATGGGCTCAAAGCTGAAATTAGTGGAGAGGTCAAAAAATAAAAAGATGGAGGAAATATAGACCACTTTAATGTGTTAGAAAATGTTGATATTTATAGAGCGTGTGTGGACATGGTGCCTCCAGGACATCTGTGGCCCCGTGAGATCAGGATCTTTTACTGCATTCCAGATTGACTGCCTGGATGGCACCTTCATTTTACTGCGTCATCCTCATGACCGCAGTAGTGGGGGCAGCACCTCTTTTGATTTTGGAAGAGGGACGATATTCCTGAAGGTGATTTTATTGATTCTCACATTCATGATACTTCAAGATCAAATCTAGTTTTGGTGCCTTCAGGATAGGGTTCCATTTGCATTGGTTTGAGAGTCAATTGATCAAGGTTCAATTTGGGAGAAGGTTTTTGGTTTGCTTATAATCTCGAATCTTAAAAAGCCCATCATCAATAATAGAGGGCACTGAAATATCCAACTTAACAAATGAGGAGTTTTCCTTAAAGTGCTAGCTGCACCTGTAACAAACTGGGCTCCCAAGGCCCTGCCCGCCACCAGCCCTAAACATCCACCCCCATATATGGCCATACCAACCCTGAAGAGTCCTGTTCTAATGGATGGCCTTGCCAGGTACACTGGGCCAAGGTGTGGTGAACCAGCCTCTGTTGCCTCGGGCCTCTGGGCTGAGGTGCATCTCCTATGGCCTCTGTCGCCTCAGGGTCACTGGGCTGAGGTGCAGCCAACCAGCCTCTGTCACCTCGAGCCACTCTGGCTCCTTCCCCTCTCACCAGGGCAAGGCCACTCTCAAAAGGATCCCAGCGCGTCCACCCCTTCCTCCTCCTCCTATAGCCCCGCCATCTGCAGCCCCAACCTTGAATAAATTAAATAATATAAATTATAATAAATAAGCAAGTCTAGCAAATGCGGCCTTTATTGGGTGAACTCAAAGTCAGAATAGAATTTTAATACTGAGGTCCATCGGGGCTGACCTCATATTGAGATACTACCAAAAAAGGCTATATGAGTTGTCAGTTATGAGGGGCGCAAAAGCCTCTGGAATTGGCCCTGGCAACTCAACTGTGAACAGAGAACTTCTCAGTATGGACAAACACTTAACTTTTAAAGTTAATTAATTATTCCGCTATTGACCCAAATAGGAAAATCCTTCTCAGAATAACGGAATTGCAACTATTGACACACAAAAATCTCATAATTCCCACCTTATGAGATTCACATAATGATTGGGTTGGGACCATCTAGTACTAAAAAAAGAGATTCACATAATGATCGTCAAATGTTACATTACCCCCCTGTAAAAGCCTGGTAGATTCTGACCCAGACTGGCAGAGCAGCCAAGCAGTGACCAATGACTTAGCTGACAGAGGACCTTTTTCCGCAAGCAACTTGGGGGAATTGCTTGGAAGTCCAGAGCCCCTGGATCAAATCAACAGGCTCTCTGGATGTCTCCTGGCGGGCACAAGAGGCCATCAACTGCCAGCAGTCTGGCCCACCCCCCAAGCTCCCAAACCTCTTTGTGGGAAGGCCCCATGAAACTCACGAAAAGGATTGATGGACCATGAAAATGCTTGGTACATCAACCGTGGCCCATCTTATGGGCTGGCTGGTAACCACAGCCCGCCAAAGGAAAGGTGAGTATTGAAATTCTATTTTAACTTTGAGTCTACTCCCAATAAAGGCCTCTATTTGCTTGATCTGTTTTTTAATTTTATTTATTTAAAAGCATGGATTGGGGGTACGGATGGTGGTGCAATGAGGAGGAGAGGAAGGGGGTGGACGCGCCGGGATCCCCTTGAGAGTGGCCTTGCCATGGTGAGAGAGGAAGGAGCCAGAGTGGCCTGATGCAACAGAGGCCAGTTGACCACACCTCGGCTGGATAACCTAGAGGTGACAAAGGCCGTAGGGATGCACCTCAGCCGGGGGCCCAAGGTGACAGAGGCTGGTGCACCACACCTCAGTCTGGATGCCCGGCAAGGCCATCCATTTGGACAGGACCATATGGAGTTGGTATGGCCACATATGGGGGTGGTGATTTAGGGCTGGTGGCGGGCTGGGCCTTGGGAGCCCCATCTGTTACAGCACCCAACTGAGCTGACGTTATTAAAACTTCATAGAAAATATCCTCCTTGGTAGGAGGGGTCCCAGTAGGTTGTTGGGATGTACCATGCGCTGATCTGGTAGGCATTTAGGTTGCATAGATGTAATCTGAGGAACTGACGCTTGGCAAAATGGCCAGGTATATATAGGTGGTTGTAATTGAAACTTCCACCTGAGAGTGGGTGGCTCTAGTTGAAAGTGAAGTTTGCAACTAAAAGTTATTGTGCTTTGAGTTTTTAAATCATTTAATCAAGTCATCAAGCTCTTAATTAGACTATACCACCATTATTGCTATTAATTAGACAACTAAGAGTGGAGCTACATTTTATGGTTGACTTGATTTCTGGAAAGTGATAATTAGCAAAAAGAGACGTTTATAATATATTTGTTCCTAAACTTAGAAATGACTGAAATTTTTTTAATATTATGTGAAGCTTTAGATCATATTCTAAGAGTTTTAAATAATTAGCATAGAGGACTGAAGTATATCAAAGATCCCCTTAAACTATTAGTACCAGAATTCCTAGAGTAAGACTACTGAAGCTTAAAGTAAATGACATTAGAGGGCAATGCTGTAACTAATAGAAAAGTCTTAAAGTCTATATTGACAGAGACCTATCATAAACATTACCAACATTACGCTGATATAATAAAACTTGATATACATTGTGAAGGACTCAAGTATAATAAAAGACAAATTAGATAATCTAAAATTCTAAGAATATCAAATATAGGTATCCAATCTATAATAAAAAGTTTCCATTATTTTCTATATAATAGAAATTAGCAAGTATAATAGTATTTATCAGATATTAAGGTGCTGGACATGATGGGAGTTATTTTTTGAAAATTTAATATTTTCAACTGTATGATGCTTAGAACCAAGAAGGGGTTAAAGAAGCTACCCATTAAATCGTCCAGGTGAAATGATACTCAGTACAGATTAAAAAGACCCTAGGAAAATCCCGTCAAACCAAATTAATCTTAAAAAACCCAAGATAAATCATGACTAATTGAAATGAAGGATCATCAGAAGATCAGGCAAAAACTACTCAAGGTGGCACTCAAGGAAGTAAATTAAGACAAACCCACAAAAGGGTAATAATCAATAATCTACCAAACAATTAACTAAAGTGATACACAGTCTCATACAACTTTTTACAGTGTTAGATTTTGATGGTTGACTCAAAATAAACCCTTTGAGAAAACCATCAATGCTGATAGATTACTACCATTGATGGATCCTTTGATCCCTCCCAATTCAGCTGCATAATCTGATAAATTAGATTCATTTCATTACCGCTCTGATTGCATCTGAGATACCCAACTATTGTAGCTAATAATAGCTATGATATAATCATATTATTGGCAATAATGGGTCCCTTGGGTGCAAATTGGTCTCATGGGATTAACTAAATTGCACCTCCTAAATTAGTGCACTAATATTCATGCACTAAGGTGGAAGTTACGTTCTATTAATGATATCAATTTATTAAGCACTTAAACATAGATGTCCCAAATAAGGGCATACTTAGTGTTATTTAGAGGCCTACTGACATCCCGATTAAGGGTGTGTCATCTTTTATGTTCATATATATTTTATTCCACATTTATTTTTATTTGTTGAGTGATGACATAGCTCTAATCGGGAAGATTTTGATGTTGAGTTCATAACCCAAAGTCATCCCAATTATAAGAGTAAAATTGCCTTCATTAGGGTTGAAATGATTGTTATTTTTAGTCAATTCATGGGCTGAATTTACTTGGGGATTCTTCATAATTATTGCCATGACCAGAAGAGGATTAGCATTATATGAATGAACTCATCCAATAGATGAGTTCAGCCAGGAGATGCCCAAGAGGTATATAATACCAGTGCCTGGCCAATTAATAAAACATCAGCATTTACCATTTAAATATTGATCATTAATAACTACTATCACTTGTTTATTAATTATTATTATCCATCTGTCATCTGTCTGATATTTGTATCCGTTGTCATTAAGTCTATATTAGATAGTTGTGTGTGTTTATACTTTCTGAAGAGAAGTACATAGTTACCTTCCAGAGAAGTAGTCGTGATTATAGAGGATTAATTTCCTAATTTTGTACAAAGACAGAAGGTCTCATATGTGTTGGTGCCAGTAGGCTTAAGAACGGTGAGCATACCGGAGTTACTTTGCTATTATTGAGGATTACTGGAGAATCTACTTCTTGATTACAAGCAGGAGTTTTAATTGAAAAGCGAGTTTTTATCCTCAAATTCATTGTTAAGTCATTTTTAACTTGCACCATCTGCTGAAAACTTAACGTAAAGTCAACTTGAAAATTTTCTCTATTAAAATTATGATGGAAAGGCATTATGCCATCCAAAATGCATTGCCTGATTAAGAGCCTCCCACACGGATTTCCCTCACCAAAAATTTTCTTGATCCTTTTCATTTTGGGGTCTGTATTGTAAATGAGACATATAAGAAACCCCATTTATACTATAACAAAGGAACGTCAAAAATTTTATATCTTGTTTTGGTACTTGACTTCAATAAATGTATTTCACCATACTTATCATAAGACGGATATTCAACTGACAGGACATATGCATTGCCTTGGCACTCTTTAAATTTTAAATTTTATTTGGGAAGCCTAATCATGGGATGGACACTTCTGATAAACACCAATTACCAACTACAAAACTCCAATAAAAACTAGGTGCACCCCAGAGAAGCCAAAGCTATTTCATGTTGCCAGCAGGACTGCCAGGGGAAGGAAGAGGGGGAGTGACAAGGGAGGCCTGGGACAAAACTGAACACAAGTGAAGGAAAGGGTCTGACGAGAGGAACCAGATGGGGAACCAGAATGACACCAACCAGCGTTGGCAAGACAGCAGATGGCCAAACAACCAACTTGAAAGTGATCCATGAGGTGGCGGTTGAAGTGACACACAGCTTCACGGAGGGTGGGGGTAGTGCCATATAGTGCATCAAGGAAAATAGTGTGGATCGTCCATAGTGTTATTACAACAATTAAGGCGCGGAGTGAAGGGTGGATAGGGGAGGACATGGAAAAGACAAAAAATGTTTTTAGACATGCTGAAAGCCTGTTTCGCTCTCCTGGCAAAAGAGGAAAATAACATCCCACCAAATTGCCTAAGATGGCGGGCAATCTTCCAAGTGATGGATTAATGATCCATATTGACTGCAGACTATGCATGAAGTTTGAGAGGCATTGGATCGCTCAGCTATGCGGTACACTTGTCTCTAACATCTCCATACATGGGCGCGGATTTTTGCTTGTAAAAGAGGATGGTGCGTGTACTTCCAAATGTCCTTCTGGATCTCCAAAGAGTATGGGATGTCAAGCTTTTCAAGGTAGTTCACACTGGCAATGAGGTGGTGATGTTAAGGTAACAGATTGTTTAAAATGACTTGCCTGTGGACTTCTTGTTTGATAAGGGGAGTATGGCGAACCCTATGGGCGGTGTGTCCACTGATGCTGATTCTCCACTCAGTGCTCCAAATGGAAAAAAGAATTCATTTGAAGTGGGGCGGCGTCCCATGTGGTCCCACTGCAGATGGATGAGAGGCACTATCGCTTAACAGAGAATGGGGGTGGGTAGGATTGTGGAGGCCAAGGGCACAGGAAAAGTTGGAGTGGGCCACGCGTGAACAGTGGTGGTCTAGGGTAGTGGTTTGGTGACTGCAGCAATCCAGGTGCCAAGTATTTTGGCGACGTGGGCCTCAAAGTTGAGCAGGACCATACCACCACTATGGCGAGGGCCAAACATGACATCCAAGCGCACTGGGGGGGCGAACTAATCAAAGCCACCCTTGTAGGAGGGCGTACATAGAGTGGAAGAAAGAGTGGGAAAGAAGATGGTGTGGGACACAAACCAGACTTTGGACAGGAGCATAGAGTTGGAAAGCACTACTCAGCTGGGGAGGGTAGTCTGTTGGGCTCTTAGGGACGTGATGTGCTTGTGACATTTTCAGGGATGTGGTGCTCCATTACCAATGAGGCATACCCTCCTGCCTCCAGCCACACACCCAAATGGCGCACTGGACCAGCAGTTGGTCTTGCGACAAAAGGGAGCACAAGCGGGGCATATGGGGAGGTCAGGGCAAGCGAACCTGAGAGCTGGCTGTTGGAGCAGGTAAGTAATGGGGTGCTGGTGACCAGTGGGCCTTGTACTGGCTGAGGAGAATGATTTGAGTTTTGAAGGTGTTGTGCGGCGTTACTGACCATGGGTTAATCCTGGATAGTCTCCTCAAACGCGTGTGATCTTAGTAGTTAGACACCCCAACCACACAGTCGTCAGCAAATGCAAGCATCTTAACTGGTGCTTGGCCTTACAAATTGACACCAGCAAGGCGAGCATTCACATTGCTAAAAGTGGGTCTAGGCTGAAGTTGTACAATAATAGACTAAAAGGATCCCCTTGGTGGAGACCTCTTTGAAAATGAACTACATCAGTGAGGAAACCAGAGCCACACACAGCCATTGTGGCGGCTTCCATAACCAACATCACCCAATTAATGAACTGATGGTGGAGGTGGAACTTGTGTAAGCAGGCTTTGAGGTAATCCCGGTTGACCCTATCATAAGCTTTCTGCTAGTCTAAGAGCACAAGCGCCCCAATAGCCGTGGATTGGCAGACGTTGGCTACGGTGTGTATGTTGTCCCATATTGATAGCTTGATAATAAGACCAAATTTCTCAGAGGAGATTATATCAGAGGCAACTTCCCCTAGGCGGTTTGCCATAATTTTAGTAAATAATTTAGTATCTGTATTAGTAAGTAATATGTGGCGCCAGTTGGTCAAGTCCAGCTTATCCCCTTTCTTAATAGCGTCTTCATTTATGCCTCCTGGCCCCCTGGAAGGAGGCGCGTTTTGAACAGACACTGGTTCTTTGAGCCAAGCAACAAAGAGGAGAAATAATTAAAATACCACTTGTAGAACTCATATGGAATCCCATCTGGACCTGGGCACTTCCTGTGTGGTGCACCGTGAACGGCATACCAGAATTCATCCCAAGTAATTAAATTCATCAACTCCAAATAATGGGAAATGGTGCAGATATGTGTTCTAAAGAGAAACTCACCAATTTCATCCAGTCTGACTGAATCAGATTGATATAAATCAGAGTAATAGTTTTGAACTTCGATTGCCACTTTGGCTGGAGTTTCTATGATGGAGTGGTCTAGCCACCTCACCTGTGATTGCCAAGCTCTGTCATGGTGAGAAGAAATTTGAAAAAATAGGTGGAGTATGTGTTACCCACCGTGATACTTTCACCTTGAACTAAACACAAATGCAATGTTTGTGTTGTATTGCAAATGCGTTGAGATGAGCAGACACTTATGCCCACTTGTGACCCCAAGCCGGGATGTAGCCTGCAGCAGGGAAATTAAACTCCAGATGGTTCACTTCTGCAAGTGTGCGCATAATAACCTCTGAGGTAGTTTTTAGAAACACGATGAGAGGTGGCATGTCTGATGGATGGTGTTTGCTTTGAAAGTTGACAAGGTAGAAAGTGGGTCTGCACAGAATGGTGTGGCAAACTCTGGTGCTGAAGTTTTGGTGTCCACCCATGAAAAAACCTGGGTGACGTGATCTTGGCTGGCCGAAGTTTGCATTGTGGTGCCTGTGCCGTTGGTATTGACAAAGTGAAGAAAATCGGCACCATCCTGTGGTCAGAGAAATTGATTCTAGTCGTCATAAAGTGTGCAATCTGAGACTGAAAGTTTAATTGGGCAAGAATAAGGTCAATGCGGGACATAGACCACATCTGACCGTTGTGCACATGGGGATGGGGAATATTGAAAAGCAGCGGTACATGTTTGGGGAGGGTATCAAAAAGCCTTAAAGTGGCTTTTTAAATGCGTAGTTTGATGTGCCCCTGCAAAGGGTAGGCGATGAAGGCCAGCAGTTGGTGGCTGGGTTGGCCCAAGAGTTCAGGTTGACCACAAAAAACGGATCAGGAGGAAATGGGAGGGAAGTTACAGATGAGAGGAATTCCCAACGAGCACGCACACAGTTCAGGGCATAAATATTAACGATAGCTTATAATTATTATCCCATGAAAAGGACACTACAAGCACATAGCCATCAAGGTACGATTTTTTAGAAATTAATTTAAACTATGGGTTGCATGTATAAGCATCCTCACAGTGTGGTGACCAAAAAGAAAGGGAATGGGGGAGCATGGTTTCCCATGTTTCCTTGGCACCGTGTGGACAGTGTGATTCCTGAATGGCCATGATGTCCACAGGGAATTTATATCTATTAAAAAACTCAGTTTCCCAGCCCAGGACGGCGTGGCCTTGAGTCCAGTGACCTTCAATGTCCCTATTGTGAAGGCTCCCCCACCGCACCTTGGGTGCAATGGGAAGGGCACCCTTGCCCATCCTCTGCCACTTTCTCAGCAGAAGTTTTTTGGGCCCGCATATTGTGTATTTTATATGAGGGCTTGAGGTCATCCTTCACTTTAGATTTATTGTCAGATTTAGGTTTTGGTGAATGGATTGACCTTTTGCATTGCTGTGTACCTGCAGTGCATCATCGGAAGTCAACAAAAACTTGGGAGATAATTTGATGGTAGAATTGGTTTTGATTGGTGCTTGGTAACTTTGCTTGGGTAATTCTGATTCATCCATCTGGGCCACAGATTGGTTGCAGTCTGATTGGTGAGCGGATTCAAGATCTGCTTCAGCTGTAAATGACTCAATGTCATCCTGGGTCTGAGCAGGCAGGATCACAGACGCAGCCATAGCCGCTGCCTTGGCCGCTGCTCTGCAGCGTGTTTGGCCTTTTTGCGTTCTTGAGGAGACACAGGTTTTACTTGAATATAACACCCCTGTGCACCCCAAGGAATTGTGGCGTCAGTGTCAATTGCTGGTTTTTTAATGTAATTTGAGGCTTCCCATTGCATCAGGAAGGATTTAGTTCTGTGTAATGCTCTCTTTGGAAGGGCAGGTGTGGGCCTTTTGACCAAAAGCACGATATAATGTGCAGATAGGGGGTGCATTGTCCACCATAACGCGGAATGGGCGGGTTTTTCGCCATCAATATTGAGCACTGCGGTGTGTGGTATTTGGGTCAAAACTTCTGCTATGACCACGGTTTGGGTGATCACTGTAATCACTTTACCCGTGCTAAGCTCTGGCATAATCATGAAGCGTTGCATTTTAGAAGTGTTTAATTCCCCTTAGCTTTTTAATCCATCCAAGAGGAAACTCTCAAGCACTGGACGTTTCACCGTAGTGGGGAGAATAAAAGTGTAAAAAAATCCGTTTAGAATTGACCCAATGAGTACAATTTGTTTTGACCACCCATTGACCATACGGGTGATCTACCACCACATGCACCTGTGCAGAATCATCCACTGCTTTATTAGTTCAAAACCAAGGTCTAGGCAACCCCAGGTCATAGAATGAGGTGCATCATAAATGACGAACAGGAAGTGTTTGCGTATATTGCTACAAAACTTTTCCCACAGTGTCATCAGATTGATATCCAAAAAAAACTCAAAGCCTATTCTCCACTGACAACAGGGGCTGGAAATGCGGAATTTTGATGTATTGGTTTCATTTGGTTTTCCAAGCTAAAGTCTCTGGCGAGATACTCACCGCTGCTTTCTTAGTTTTGTCCTGGCCACTGTTTCAGCAAGGGCGTTTATGAACTTTGGATGGTGCGAAGACTTATCCTGTGCCCTTTACTTTTCAAGCCTAACTACTATCCAAAATTGAGTGCACACTAATCTCCTCAAGAAGATTATCAAACTTACCTAGTCTTGAATCAAATCAGTTGCAATTACATATTGTAATGAGAGTAAAAACTTTTTTATTGGCACTCTTTAAAATAAATAAAAATTTGTCATGCGTTGTGGGAATCCAGCAAGTTTTATTCTCGCTCTTGCTGATAACAGCCAGATTTTCACAAAAAACACTTAAAACTAAAAATATTACTTTTCAAAAACTTTTCTTTCTCATTGCAAACACTTTTGCAACCCATTCAATTCAAGACTAAATCTAGTTTGATAATCTCATAGAGGGGATTAGTCTGCGCCCATGTCTGGGAGCAGTTGGGCAAGCAAGGCAAGAGGAGCAGGCGGAAGGCCCGCGGCCTCTAACATTTGAAAACGCCCCAGAGAATCTGGTGGAATAGAAAAAAATCTAAAAAAAACTGGCGGTCACAATTTCCCCGGAGATACTCGCGTGGCAAGCACGATGCAACCAGTACATCAACATGCCACATTCCCAGCTACTTTTGTCGGTGGAATTTGGAGTCCGTGTGTATCTGGACATCCAAAAAACGGCCCTATGGGAAAAATTTTGTGAAGATGTACACAAAATTTTCCTGACCGCGGTGTACATTGCACCTCACTCCATGTCGCGCAGTTGGCTGGACCTAGGTTTCAAAAGCAAAATAGCAGCAGACGAGGCTGCAGCAGTGCACGTAGTGGTCAACCTCCCTGAAGGGCAATGGGTCATCAAAACTAAATGCACCAGATGGACAAAATCAAACCAAATTTTCCTCACATTTGACTTTTTGCCTACTACGGTAAAATGTGACATTTTGGAGCAACACTTGAAAGATGGTCTCGCCATATATGGCGAAATACAATCTTTCAAAATGCAACGTTTCACGCTGATGCCACACCTGTGCACCGGCAAAGCAATCGCAGTTCTGACCCCAACTGAGGAGATCATGAAGGACCTAACCCAGATCCCGAACTCCACCTTTATTGACATTGCAGGGCACACCACCCACCCATTCTGGGTAACCGTGGACAGCGCGCCCCCCATTTACACCCACTGTGATGCATTCGGCCATAAGGCACATGTGTGCCCCATCAAAGAGGGCGTTACATTCCAAGAGCACCCCTCGGCGGCCATGGCCAGCGGAGAGGCGTACTACAAACCAACTGCAAGCACCAAAGAGGCTTTCCCGTGGGGAGCACAAGGCTGCTACCTATTGGTAAAGCCCATCTCCCCGCAGGAGTGGAAGAAGGCCAAGCAGGCCCGTAGGACCGCGGCTAAGGAAGCGGCCAAGGTCACCACCACCATCCCACACTCACAACGCCAGGAGGACATGGAGACCTTCGTGGCAGAAGCAACTTGGGAATCCATCACCCAATCAGATTGGGAGGCCCAAGCTAAATGGGCCACTCAATCCAAGGATCCGATAGGAGATTTGATCTCACCCAATTGCTGCACCCAAGCCCCGGTCAAAACTGACTTGGGACCTATCCCAACCGAAAAAAATTTTTTGCCCCACTTGACGGTGCACCGAACTTATCCGCACCGCAAAAAATTCATCCGACGTCGGGAAAACAAAAAGCGAAGGCCAAAGCCAATGCAACTCTTTCCGCAAAAATTAACAAAAACCCCGATAGCGTTGCTGCTAATACCCACACTGCTGTGAAAGCCCGTGGGGACCTGGAAGAGGCTGGTGGGCCAGGGGGCCCACCCCCTCACACCTAAGGTACAATGGGGGAAACCTTCACTCTAGGGATGCTGAATATCGCTGGACTCAAGGCCTCCCCATCCCGGGCTAGGAAACTGAGTTTTTTATAAAATAATTTACCCAAGGATATCCTGGCCATCCAGGAAACCCACTGTCCACGAGGTTCTGAGGAAGCTTGGAAAACAATACTCCTACTATCCCTATCCTTTTGGTTGAAGCACTGTGGGGTGCTAATTCAGAAAAACAATTTTTACAAATTTACATCTTCAGAAACATTCCTAGATGACCGAGTGCTTGTTGTCACCTTCTCATGGGCCAATGTTGCACACACAATCATCAACATTTACGCCCCAAACGGTGTACATGAGCATCAGGAATTTTTCTCATCAGTCAAATCCCTCCCGCTACCCCCCGATTCTTTCCTAATTGGTGACATGAACTGTTGGCTAACCTCACCAACGGACTGGTGGCCACCCTCACCCCATGCCCCACAGGGTCACGTAGAACTATGCGTTCTAAAAGCCACCCTTGGGTTAATGGATGCACTGCCATGATATGCCCCACTGCTCAAAAACATGACGCATCCCACGTCCACAATGGCCAATTAAGGTCCATGACCCACATTGACCTTATTCTAGCGCCGGCAAAATTCCAACCCCACATCTCCCACTTCAAAACAACAAAAATGGAATTCTCCGACTACTGACTGGTCTTGATAACATACCACTTACCCATCACAGTTGCAAAGGCCCCACATTGGTGCAAAATCCGCCCCCCAGAGCTTGCGTCACCAGGATTTTCCACGTGGGTGGAAGAGGCAACTTTGGCAAAATTGTTTGTTGCACTGTTTTGTGCGGACCCCATTTCCACATGGGCAACTTTCAAAGAAGACACCATCCGCCACTATCGCCATCTCTCATCTAGACGCTCACGAGCCACATCAGCGGTTATATCGTGTGCACTGGTGGAATTGGCCCACTTGGAGTCCAACATTCCAGAGACTCAGGATTTAGCCCTGCATGGGGCCAGAAGTGGGCGGAGGCAGCAGCCCACCTCATTGCACTTGAAAGCAACACAAACATCGGGTTCGTGTCCAATACAGGGCCACATGCATCACTAAAGGTGACAAGTGCACCGCATACTTCTTCAAAAAAAATTTTGCACCACACCAGAGCGTGGCCTGCATACAGGTGTGAAAGTCGGATAATTCTATTGTGGACACACTGGCTGAAGTGGCAATCAAAACGCAAAGATATTACTCCAAGTTATACCAAGCTGAACCAATTCAGCCGGCCAAAATGGCGGAATTTCTTGACAGAGCTCATATCCGCACCATTTTCTGATACCCGGAAATAATGAATTTAATTACTCCAAACGAATTATGGACTACCATTCGCGGTGCACCAAACCGAAAATGCCCAGGCCCAGATGGCATTCCATATGAGTTCTACAAAAAATATTTTAAATATATATCCCCATTGCTGCTAGCCTCACTCAACCAAAGCCTGTTGGAAATGCGCCTCCTACCAGGAGGACATGAGGCCTTTACTGTCACACTCTTCAAGAAAGGGGATAAGCTTGACTTAGCCAACTGGTGCCCCATTTCTCTAACAAACACAGACACCAAAATTTTAACTAAAATCATGGCTAACCGTTTAGGGACTGTAGCATATGCCACCATCTCTCCAGAACAATTCAGTTTCATCCCCAGAAGGTTGATTTAAGATAATGTGCACTCTGTGGCTAATGTGTGTCAGTCCACAGCCTCTGGGGCACTTGTATTCTTGGACCAACAAAAGGCCTATGATAGAGTAAACTGGTAATACCTTAGGGCCTGCCTCCAACAATTCCGCCTACCTCCCCGCTCCAAAAACTGGGTGATGCTGCTCACGGAATCTGCAACAATGGCAGTGCGCGGCCCAGGTTTCCTAACGGAAGTAGTCCGTCCTCAAAGGGGCCTGCGACAAGGGGACCCCCTGAGCCCACTCTTATACAACTTCAGCCTTGACCCACTACTGCGAAATGTGAATGCCCAACTCACTGGGGTCCATGTGCCAGGCCAAACCCCATTCAAGATGATGGCATTTGCAGATGATTGCGTGGTGGGGGTGTCTAATAACAAAGATGCACGCGCGCTTGAAGCCCTCATCCAGGAATATTCCCGGGTAAGCAACGCAGCACTGAACGCCTCCAAAGCCGAAATCATCCTCCTTGGTCAGTTTCAGAACTGCTGGGCCCCAGCAAGTAGTTCCCAACCCAGACCATCTGCTCGCCCAAGTCCACGCCTTACTAACTCAAAACACACCGCTCCACTGGTGCTCCCCTTTGTGCCACAACCTACCATAGGACCGGTACGCCATTTGGGCGTGTGGTTGGAGGCAGGAGGATACGCGTCAGCAGTAATGGAGTGCCATATACTGGACAACGTGATGAAGCGAATCGCCTCTCTCAGAGCCCACCCTACTACCCTCACTGGCAGGGTTGTTCTTGCCAACTCTATGCTCCTATCCAAAGTCTGGTTCGGAGCCCACGCCATCCCCTTCTCCCCAAGCTTCTTCAAATCCCTGTATGCTTTGCTACAAGGTTGGCTTTGGTCAGGCCGCCCTCCACCAGTACGGCTAGAGGTCATGTTTGGCCCTCATCATCATGGTGGCATGGGCCTACTTGACTTCAAAGCCCATGCCGCCAAGATCCTAGGCACCTGGATTGCGGCCGTCACTGCTCCTACACTCCCATCCCAACAATGGTCCCGTGCAGCCCACTCCAACTTCTCCCGAACCTTGGGCCTCAACAATCCATCAAACCCCCACTCCCTGATGAAATACCTCGCATCACACACATCAGCCACAGGTCCTCACGGGACCAAAACCCACTACAAACGAATCCTACTCTCCATGCGAAGCGCAGAGTGGAGAATTCATATTATTGGACATACAACCCGAAGAGGCCGCCCCTCTCCTCAGTTCACACAAGAGTTACAGGGGCTACCCATCCAAGATGGCGTGATCCCCACACGGCCCCATGTCCTATCCATGGTGGACTACCTGGACATGATAGACATCCCTTATTCCACTGAGACCCAAAAGACTATCTGGAAATACGCACACCATCCTCTGTTGCAGCCTCAAGTCCGCTCCCATGTGTGGCGCTGCCTGAGGCGGGTGTATCGTACAGCTGAGCGCTCTAATGCTTTACACTCATCCTGTGTCGTGTGTGGCCAGTATGGATCGCTGTTTCACCGCCTGGAGAAGTGCCCCACCTCTAAAGTAATATGGCGCGAAGTCCAACGTCTGCTAGGCCAGGATCAAACACATCCCTTCAGTCTGTCAAGAGATATGTTTGCTTCATCAATGGCCTCCCCCTCCCACCCTCCCTTCATGCTCTGGTGGTTGCAATCGCCATGTGGACTATCCACACTATTGTCTTGGATGCCATGGCCGGATCCATCCCCACCCTCCATGAAGCTGTCCACAGATTCCGGTCTCATTTGGTGTATCACTTTCAAGCGTGGATGTTTGGATATCTCCCACCACGTCGCCGGCAGCTGGTCTCCTCCTGGTTCCCAGTCTGGTTCATCAAATCAGACCCCTTCCTCCACACGTGCTCAATAGTGGCTACGCCCCCTACACACGTTCCCTCCTCCTTCCCATAAGTGGCGTCCCCGCTGGCAACAAGAGATAGCATCGCTTCTCTGGGGTGCCTCCCCTGATACTAAGTTTTGTCTCGTCTGAGTCATATTCGGAAGTGTCTGTCCCATGGTCAGCCTTCCCCACAATAAATTTAACATTTAAAATTTAAAATTTAAAAAAATTACTTTTCAATAAAATTAAAGATTGGTTTTTTAGAGGTTTTTAGGCGCGGCCAGGAAAAAAAGTAGTCCTTCTTGATACTACCATCAGTATTTAAACTGTATTGAGAATCAAGGGTTGAAGGGAATTCAATACTAATGTTCAGAATAGCTTAGTAAGGTCCAAATTAGGGAATATGGAAATATGATCTATCAGAGCTTGGGAAACTCGCTTCACTTTGGAGGAACAGCTGATGGAAAGTTAATTTTAGGCAAGAAAAACCCAAAGGGTAAAGATTTGATATATTTTAGCCAATCACCAAGAGAGAAGATAATTGCACCTTGGTGGACCCCTGCAAAGCCTATAAAATAAATAGTCCTCTCTTAAGTGTTTTAATTGAACTAGACTTGGCCCAGGGAGGAACCTCCGATGGACTCCCCAGATTCTGCCATTTGGTCAAGGCAATCCAACTGCCTGACCTCGTGCTAATTGCCCATATAGTATTAGCAAAAGTGTTACCCCTGATTTGAAGGGTTCCACCAAGAATTGACCAGGGTCTTTTGGCTGATACTAAAGTTATTTTTTCAAAAAACTCTTATTCCCATATCAAACTTGTAAATCTTTGACATTTCCCCTTTTGGTCTATTTTGACCCAAAACAATTTTTCTTGAAGCTGGGAGGGCAATTGTTCAACATACGTCTTAGATGGCTACAAGTATTAAATGTGAGGCTTTTTGGGCATAGCGCCATCAAGCTTAAAACGGAAAAAACAGGATTTCTCATTATAGGGGGCTCAGACGATTCTTAATGATACCTGCAGCTGGTTGCACCATGGAAGATAAATCAAATTATAGTGTCATCTTCAGGGCGCACAACAGGAATAGTGATAAAGATGATTTAATGGGAAGATAACCCACCATCAAATTTATAGAAGTTTATGAAAATCCTATTAAGATTCTAAAATCTTGCCATCTAATATGGTATTCCAATGAATGAGTTTGAGAGTTACTTTATGGACTAACTAACCCAGGAGAAAGAGCCTGCCGTAAAAGGGCACCCGCCATGGACAGGACACTTGTGAACTGTATGAATCAAGTGCTTTCCCAGAAAGTCACAGATCAAGTGCAAAACTATCTTACTATATCATGTGATTCATACACCCAGCGCTCTTTATATTTTTCATCTATATTGAGTCTATAACGAGGAACTCCAACATCATTTCAATATTCATATGTCTTATGGTTAGCCTATGAACAGATATATAATTTATCATCACAAAGTATGGGGACGTTCACCGTTTTATTGAGGTGACAGTTCCAATAATATCTAGATCCATAATCAAACTGGGGACTATTGATTCTGGTGTTATCAACTATGTGGAGTAAGTAATAAAACTCCTTTAAAAAGTCATCTCAGAGCTAAATGAAAATATCAAGCAATTACTTGACGCCTTTGCTAAAGATCATAAAGACAAGATAGTGGAGATCATGGCGAATAGCAGCTAAAGCTTTTCTAGTCATCAACAGGAAGAAGAACAGATCTCCCTCTTTAAGGCCCAGCTAGAGCAAGCCCTATGAAAAGTTGCTGAGCTAGAGGCCCATTGAACCTCTGAGACTTTACTATTATCTTTAAGTATCATATATCGAGTAGCCCATATCAAACTGGATCTGGTATCCCATGCAACTCAGGCGTCTACTCTTTACATTATTGGGTGACTTAACGAATTAGAGAGTGAAATGAGAGGCAAATACTTAGGTCAAAAGGATTATAAATTAAGTCTATCGTCACCTCAACAAAGCTGAGCAACGCTGGAACGCTCTTATGAAAGAGCTAAAAGCCAAGACCAAAAAGCCACCTTAGAAAAAGGAATACATAGTGATGAAGCAGACTTGAATCCACGCATTGGAGTATTATAGGATGAGAACATGCTTTTGAAAATGTACTGCTCATCTTCTCGCCAGCAAATTCATGATCTGGATATTCGCGTTAGGAAATTTGGAAAATGATAGAGGTGTTCATAAAAGAAGAATTAATCTTCTGGATGTTACGCCAAAACTTACCCTGAAGGAATGAACAACACTAAATCCTCTGTTTGATTAATTACGTTGACTCAAAAAGTAAGTTTACAGATTGACGCACAAACCATAATTACTGAATTTGAATTTCATGGAGCACAAGTTGTTAAAGAAAGCGAGGTTCCTACCTACAAACCTACCCAAGACAAATTTATCCTGGAGGAGAGTGTTGCATCTTTCCTTTACGTCTGTGAAGCAACAATGGAAGGTGCAACTCATTATCGAAAAGGGTAAGCATATTTTATCATGATTAAGCTGTATGCTCAAGAGGTTATGGTACCTCATATGAAAGAGCTGCATACCTGGAGAGAAGTGAAGGAAGTGCTTATAAAGGTGTTCAGGTTCAGGCAAGGCCTGAGTATGAGTGCAACAGGCCTTCATGTGAATTGCGCTACGCCAGAATGGAACCCTTGCCAAATTTGCTGAAGATTTTATATTTTGGCCCAAGCTCTGACGACATCAAAGATACTGAATTTGGACAATTCCGTAGTCTCCATTGTTGCTGGTTTACATAGTAATCCTGACCTAGCCATGCACGTCACATCTGTCAAACAAAGCTTCAAATCCGTCTTAGACATCAAAGAAGCCCTGCTTTATGTGTTTGATATACATAAGCCAGAGGCCTCCCAAAAGCCTCCATAAAACCCAGAGTGTATACTTTGGAGGAAGAAAAACCTAAGAAGGAAGAAAATCCAAGGTTTAATGTTTCCAAGAAGAACAAGCATACTGAAGATATATGTTTACAGAAGAATCCTATCCTTGCAAAGAAGATAAAAAGGAAGGTCAGTTTAAGGTCACTTACCTATATATCCAACTGACCCAAAGTACCTGAAAGCAAAACATTACCAATTGCACATCTTGCATGCATTTAAAAATGAATACAGTGATGACTCTGAAGGGGATCACAAGGACAAGGGTATTGTATTATGGTTTGCCCACTGAGCTCACAATTTCTGACTACCTGAACACCAAAAATGTTGACGATGACACGGGTTCCTTAAAGCACTTACCTTAATCAAGTTAAAGGGTGTCTCAGAATAAATTATATAAACAGAAATTCTGATTAATGCCTAGCCCTGTTAATCTAACCCATCTTGAGCGTGCAAAGTCTATTGGAGATCAAAAGAAGTACCCTGAGACTTCCAAGAAGCTTAATGTAACATTCCGCCTTAAATAAGTGTTAGCCCTCCTTCCAATGTTTGGAGGAACCATTACTAAAGTGGCAGTGGTGAATCAGAAGGTCTGAGTTAAGGCTATCTTGGATATAAGTTCACCTATTAATGTTGTCACTTCCTAACTAATCAAGAAGATAAAGCTAGCCTCCAACCTTGAATACACTCCAAAGCTATAGCACTGCCATTATGAACAACACCAAGGTGATAAGTACATACCCATCCCTGCCAATCTAAGAAAACTAGTTTGTTTTCTCGACTCCTGCAGTTGCTCTGAATAATAGAAAGTATGATGTACTCATTGGGAGTCAAAGCATGATCAATTATGAAGGAGTCATCAAATTAAAAAGAAGGATACTTATCACACTCTCAGCCATGAGGTTCTTTAGTACTGGATAATAAAGACTCCGGCAAGAAGGAATACTCTTTGCCTGGTTGAGTACCCTGTTTTCACTTTACCTTTGTGACATTCTACCCCTGGAAGAAATAAAAAGGCTACCCAACTCAGTTGATGCAGAAGAGTGCATACTATTTCTATGCCACTGAGGGGGTAAAGATTAAACCAGGAGAACAAAGAATGGTTTCCACAACCATAACCCTGCACATAACCCTAAACTGAAAGCTACATAACACTAATGTCAGTATAGTAAGTAGGTTTGTCCAAGAGTTTTTCCAGGAGCCCTTGATACATCTTACCAGCGGCCTATTGAGCTATTATTTGGAGATTTTACTAACAAAGATATCTATGGTCGAGAAACATCAATAAATTGTGAAAAAATCAATTACTTTATAATGATTAAATTGAAAAGTTATGTTTTATTAGAACTCACCTTATTCTTGGTATACCTGACAATAATCTAATTTTCACTATCCCTCAAGTCCAAATATCCAATACGTCAAGTCCCATGTACCTTGAAAAAGACATAAGTTTTTTCAAGGCTATCAGGATTTTTTCTCCACGTCAGATAAACATTATAGTCACATGAAAGACTGGAAACATAGTATCAATGTTGGATATGTGATCCCTGTCTGATCAAGCCATATTGGAATCAAAATTATTGGAGCAATACATGTTGACTGAGCTCAAGCATTTATTAAATGCTGGTTTACTTGTGCCCTCCCAGAGTCCATGGTCATCCCCACCGTTACTTATATTAGAATAATGGTGGTCATAGAATTGTGATTGGTGAGGTCCTGGAGAGGAGTTTCACGCAGGTGCTTATCTACAGGATTTTGATAAGGTAACAGATGCAGGAGTGCTGTAACTAGCAAATGTTTTTAAAATTTAGGACTATAACCTAAACCACAAATATTTTTATTCCCACTAATTTAATGGGTGTAATAAAAGATAATTTATTAAAATAATTCCTCCCAAGACTTTTTGCACTCATAGGTTAATAGTGGGATGCAATATTGGATTTAATTTAAGCAGAGGGTAATGAGCTTTTGGTAAAAAGGACAAACCAGTCTATCAGAACACGCAAAAGTCTTTTCGCCCTAATATAACTTAGTTCTGGGTGATTGGATGACAGCAAGTATGAAATCCATGCATTAATGATTTGATATAATTTATCAAAACAACCATCTTGAAAATTTTCATCTGAGTCAATCACATGATGTTCCAATTTTTGATGGTGAGTAAAATTTTCATTCTTTGGAACCCTCTTCAGTCTATAAAAGGGACGTGTGTTCTCTTAGGAGAAGCACTAAAAGTAAGTCAGTGCGTTGGTGTCAGGGACTGGTACTACTTTTACCAGTTTAATGTAGGAAGCCGTGAACTTGCTATCCTGGGCTAAAGGTCCGTATAACAAAGAGGCGGTGCGCACCATATAGAGTATAGAAAGGGAGATTGAGCAGTTTAATCCTAAAGAAAGAAGGACGGCCTTAATCAATCCCATTCCTGTCAAGGCCTGTACACCAGCTATATTTGGAAGTGTAAGTAACAAAAGATGGATCTGTTCAAGTATAGGTGTTTTTGCACTCATGGATATAGACCTCCAGAATTGCAGGTAAAAACTGTACAAATTGGTGTAGGTTTTATAAATATAAATGGGTTTACTGTATAGCTTGTTTATTATACTATGTATTAAACTATTATAAGAAAAATAAGTACTTAATGGAATTAGCATGTGTAAATAGCTATTAACTGAAAAAATAAACATATGAATGGCCTAGTTTTATATCTTATCCAATTTCCTGGACTTACCTAAGCATAATTATTTTAAAAAAAGCACTATACTTCAATTGAACTTATGGGATTGCGCCTTGCATATGTTTTTGAAAGCCGTGAGAATCCTCTTAGTCTCATTGTAAATTTGTTTTGGTGTGACTAATTGAATTAATATCAGGGCAATAAGGTATCTTAAACAATTAATTGAACAAAATCCATTTTAATTATGGTTTGATATGCAATTAATTGATCTAACTTCAGCACAAATACTCTTGATCTGATGAAAAAATTTGAAATCTCAGGAGTGCCACTAATGTCAGTTTTACCCTGACATCATCCCCCACCAGGGCTGAAACTACATGCGAGGCCTTCTTCTTCCATTTTTTAACATATTGCCTGCATTCTTTAAGTTCTCCTCAGGCTCTCAAGTGCTCTCTTATGAAGCATGTCCAACTTACTTACCAGGAATTTCATTGTCTCTCAATGCTTACGTCTGCTAATGATAGCCTCTACTTCATAATCTGTATTTGGACTTTGAATCAAAGGGGGCAGCTCTTTTAACATCTGATGAGGTAAGGAACTACCATTCTTCTTGTACAAGAGTGATCGAGAAAAGCATCATGAATTTCCATTCTTTGGTAGAGCAACTTGGAAGGCAACCTTCCCAATGACCACCTTTATTTTATATGGTCCCACATGCTGATGAGCTAATTTCTAGCATAGTACATCCAAAGGAACATTGAGAGCTTTCAAACAAACTTCAATTCTAACATCCAACGTCTTTCCAGGCACTTTTTAATCTAAGAAATCCTTGTAGGTCTGCATTGCTCAAGTTAAATTTGCTAGACATAATGCATGGGTATGATGAATATTCTTTAGATAATTTCTTCTTGATAGATTTTCCACTTCGCTAGTTGGCAGCGGTTCCCAAATCGCTTCATAGCCATAGTTAACCTTAAATGGTGACATTCCAATGGAGGCATGGTCCATTTTGTTGTGAATAACTGGGCCGTGGCAACAGCTCAAAACAAAAATCCTTTTCAGCATTTACATAAAATCTCATGTACTTCATTAGCACCTGATTAACCCACTCAGTATGTCCATCTGTTTATGGATGATATGCAGTAGACAGGCATCTATTAATTCTAAGATCTGACATAGCCTGCTTCCAAAATCTTGAAGCAAACTGTGGGCCTCTGTCAGAGATAACCTCCTAGGGTATTCCGTGATATAAGAAGACCTTCTTTATAAATATCTGGGCATTCTCTTTGGCTGTGACATTATTGGTCATAGTAATGAAGTGAGCCATTTTTGTGAAACGGTCAAATAACACTAAAACTAGATTAAACCCCTGAGACTGGAATAGCTCAACAATGAAACTAAGGTAACTAAATCCCAAGGCTTATGAGAGAACTTCAACGGTTCCAACTGACCTTCAGGATGGCCCCTCCTAGCCTTAATACGCCCACAAATCTCACATCCAGCCAGGTAATTGCTGACATCACCAATCAACTCAGCCCAGCGATACGTTCTCTAAATGAGAGTTACTATTTTATTTGTCCTTGATTTCCAGCCATGCCTGAGTTATGGTATTCACGTAATATTTCCAAACGTTGGGCCCCTTCAGGCACTTACAGGCAATTCTTCTTTTTAGTACTAGATGGTACATACAGGAAATTCTTCCAACAGACCAAATATCATTTCAGAGAATACTATTTGAGGTACCATCCACTATTCAAATTCTGGCTCAGGTCAGCCTTCACACCTTAGCAAAATGCATCTTCTTTCTGGGCTTTTGAAATATCATCCTCCCGTCCCACTAAAGTCATGTGAGAGAGCTGATCCACTAGTTCCGCATTTTAGTAAAACCTGGGTGTTATATTCTGTGATCACCCCTTCTGTAGGTTTCAAGTCAGGGCGACGACTTAGGGAATCCGGAACCACATTAACTTTCCCAGGCTTGTATCCAATATCCAGGTCATAATCAGCAAGGTTAAGAGCCGATATAGCTTGTCTCTGATTTAGCTGGCGCGGAGTAAAGAAGTATGATAGATTCTTATTGTCAGTCATGATCTTCACATGGTGCTTTGCCCCACACAAATACTGTCGCCAGTGTTAGAGGGTCTGAACAATTGCCAGAATCTCTTTGTCATAGATCTGGTAGTCACAATCAGCAGGGATAATCTTTTTTAAAATAGTAGGCTATTTGATTCAGCCTACTATCATTACCCTCCTGCAATAAAACCCGCAAGTGCATATCCAGAAGCGTCAGTATCAACCATGAAGGGCTTAGCATAGATGGGCATGGACAACACTGGTAAAGAAACAAAGGCAGACATTAAGTCAAAAATTTTTTTCCACCACTTGGTACCATTTGTACGAAACACCTTCTGATGTGAGCTTGTAAAGGACAATTTTATTTAACCAAAGTAAGCTGACCAGGGGACGGACATTACTGAACTAAAAACTAATACTAAAACTATCGTAACTCTTTGATTCAAACAAAACGCCCAAATTAGCGGATTGAATGAAACACACCAAATGAAACAACCAACTAGGTGGTCAGCAAAGACTGCTTATCCCTCCACGGTGGAAGGGGAGGGGGCTCGTGGGGCTCATCTTTTGCAGCAGCTTCCTCATCCCAGAGTAGGGTACGTCTCAAGGCGGATATCAAGAGCTTCAGGGCATTGGAGGAATATGGTTCAATATCTTAAATAAATGGTATTTATGAGAAATTGCCAACTACAAAAATGGGTGTAATTTATTAAGCTAAAGATTTTTGGATTTCTTGGGGGCGTCTAGTAGTTTAACGAACATGGCAATATTAATTAGGGTAATCTTAGCTTTTGGATTCCGTGCTACAGTTACCACGTTCTAAATAGCGTCATTGAGATTTTTGTGAAATTGTTTCATATTAATCTTACTTTTTGGAGTAAAATTATGGGGATAACAGGGGGTGAAATTCCTCCTGTGAGCAACGCCACTGATTTGGCGGCAGCTTTGCAGATGGGATGACAATCTGGTGTGGCAGCTGCTTCTATTGCAAGCTGGTGGTTGCTATAGAATGATTTGGCATTTGGCTGTGGGGCATATAATTGAGGAGGGAATTCTGCGTCCCATTCTGCATTACAAAGCTGGTTGACTTGCAGAGATGGTTCTTCAATTTTTTCCTGGACTCATCACTTTCAGCCAGGAAATTCCCATGGTGTTCTAGTTGAATTAAATTGGAGAATTGGCGTATGGTTAGGGATTGATTGATTGATTCATTAGAGGATTCATGGGATCGAACTGGGGGTACAATCCAGTGCTTAATTGGGGGGGGGCATTTGTGGCACTGGGGTGAGTAGGAGGTTGACTGGTGGATGCAGGTGCAGCTTCAGCAACATGCTTTGGGTGAGGGGGAGGTAGGATTTTACCCCATGCTAGAACAGGTGCAGGGTGGGCAGCAGATTGGGGGTTGGCAGGCAAAAAATCCAATCTGTCAGAAGTAACTAAGGAGGGGCACTTGCGTTTTAAGTGGTCCAACTCAAAACAGAATGGTAGATCGTCTGCCTTCCCTCAATGCGGGTTTAAAATGGATGGTCAGGGGCAAAAGGAATAACAGCACGAGTGGGAATCAAAACAGCAATTTTACTAAATTCAGGGTTGATTGTGGCATACGCCTGAGACCCAGAGAGGCGTGTGGCCCCATTTGAGAACACAAATTGTAAGATGGGGGTGGGCCATAGGATGCCAATTTATCCATCAGCTCCTGGTGGAGCACTGCAGGGGGGAGGTGGGTGGGCAAACCAGCAAACTGACCACCAAAGTAGTGTCTGCTGGGAGCTGGACCTAATTGTGGGAAGAGGGGTACCCTGGAATACCAGGGGCAAAGTTGTCGCAGTGGCAGCATCAGCTTACAGGTGAAGCCAAGGTCAAAATACACCTTAGAGGGGTGGAAATTAATAAAACTGGCTGAAATCATCACCTCCTGTGTCATTTCAATAATGGCTTAGTCGTGGTATGGGAAGAGTTTCTCATAGTCAACCCTTAGGCTGTATCGCATGTTGCTCCATGGGAGCACCTGGGGGCAGAGAGGTACCACTTGGATATGAGCGAGGTGGGCGTCAAAATCCTTGGGAGAAAAAATATCCCAGGAGTTTGGTATGATGGGCGAGCCAGTCCAAGTGCGTTTTCCTGCCAGATGGAAAATAACAGGGGTGTTTTGCCGCTTCCCCACACTGAAAAGATGGTGGAGAATCTGAGGGCATTAGAGTGAAACTACGGTGGGCAATTGAAATTAATTTCTTGTTTTTCATATAATTTGCTCAGAAAGTTATGCCACGCGGAAAGAGAATTGCTAATTGGGTCAAGGATAATGAAATAGAAGAAAACCTTTGATAAAATCCCTGCTAAATTTTATCAAACCCAAGAAACTACAAAATTCTTTCCAGCTATTAGGTGTAGGCCAATATGTGCTAGCATCCACTTTGCTAGGTGCCATGGTAAACCCATTCCTACCCTCAACGTAACCAATAAATTCAACTTTTTCCTAAGCAAACTCACACTTTGAAAGCTTGACATGAAGTTTATACTCCTGAACATCCTAAAGATTAATTGCAGATGTCAAAGATGTTCCTCTTGTGACTTGCTATACACCAAAATATCGTCCATATAACCCAAGCAGAACTGGTCCATGTACCAACCCAACACTGTATTGATCATTTGATGAAATGTACCTGATGCGTTTCAAAGGCCAAACGGCTTGACAAGATACTCAAAAACCCAAACCGTGTCTTGAAAGACGTTTTCCATTTATACCTTCCTAAAACTTGATCTAGTTAAATTCATCCCTCAGGTCCACCTTTAAAAAGATAGTAGTCCCAAAAAAACTGATCGCTCAAGCAGTCAGTATCAGGAAAAGGGTATCAGTTCATAATGGTGATATCATTCAACTCATGACAGTTTACACAGTGGCGCAAACCTCCATCTTTTTTGCTTACAAATAAAAGTGGAGACGAACATGGAGACAGGGACACTCAAATGAAACCTTTTTCCAACATAGTATCCAAGTACTCTCATAATGCCACCTGTTCCCATTGGTTGCAAGTATATATTGGTTAATGAGTAGGCTGCTTCCCTTCTACCAAGTCTATTGTATAATCAAAATCCTATGGGATGGCAGAATCTTTTCCTCTTTTTTGTTAAACATTTATGATCATGCTGTTGAAATCCAGGGGATTACGAGCTCGCTGTTGCTATTCAAACCTGGATTTTAACAATAATTTACAGGAGAAGTTTCACTCTTTACTGCTGGGATAATATTTTTAGGTGGTGATTTGACCAATTATATCTAAAATAATAAAAACTAAGATAATAATAAAATGTTGAGTTTTGTTAGAATTTTATTATTAATAATTTGGGGTTTAGAAGCAAACCACTTTAAAATCTTGATGCTTAGCATTTAAACCTATTGAGGCTCAAAGTGAGTTGAGGCACAAAAATTTGTATTGGGTTAGGATAAATAAATTAGGGAATATTAGGTTTTGGTCTATCAGGTCTCTTAAGACTCGCCTCACTATGATGGAACAAGTGATGGAGGGTCAATAGCAGGTAGGATAAATCCGTGAGACAAGGATTTGTTATATTTCACCCAATCTTTTGGTGGGAAAATTTTTGAACCTGATAAGACACCCTATAAGGCTATAAAAGGGGGTGGTCATGGCGTAGGTGGTTGAACTAATTTAGAAAGGGGACTAGGAGGACCCTTGGAACAACTCCCTCAATTTTTACAGGTTTGGTGAATCCTTACTACTAGTCATGGGGATACTCAATTGAGAAGTGGGGTAATAGTATTACTACACTTTGTGAGAATCCACTAAGAATTGACTAGTGTTTATTGGCTGATGTTATCCTTTATTAAAACCTGAAATACTCTTATGACATTATTGGACTTGCAATTGTCTGACATACGCTCTAAAGTATGCTGGAATCATTCTTTACATGCCTCCAATAGAAACTTGGGAAATTCCGCAGCATATAACCCTGGAAACATCCCTTTGCTTAATGCCCATTCTTCACTCTTTCCATTCACTTTAACTATGAAAGTGTTTCTGCCATAGTCGTGTTGGAGCTCCATCTGGCCTAACCATGGAAACCAAGGATTACAGGCTGGGGTGTACTCTTTAGACTCCAGAATCTAATCCCAATTTTCAGGAAACCTAATAATGAACATATGGATGTGCACAAAAATATGCAATGAACTGCTCTTTATTCCCCAGGATTATGGTTAGTGTTTTAGTCCCAGTTAAAACTCCCTACTTTTTTACCATTTCCTCTGATATAAAGTTCTGGGAGGCCCCACTATCCAGTAAAGCCTCAGATGGAATTAAGTAATTTCCCATTATCAAACGTATAGGCAAAATAAGATAATATTGAGTTTTATTTTTATTGCAAAGATGACTGATGAAGCTTTATTTATCTTTGGACATTGTAATGCTAAATGACTAGAATTATGGCAAGAATAAAACAATTATTATTTGTAATGACATTGATATTCTTCATTCTCATTTTAGTTATTTGCTTCTTGTAAGCACGCCCTTGTTACATGGGAATTTTCCCATAACCAGAATTTAGGTGATTCCAAGCAATTCTTTTAAAGGCATGGTGATGGGGTGTGTTTGATCAGTGCTACAGATGACTTCCTAACTCTTGTTTGAAGTAAAGTGCTCTCATTTCATAGTCTAAACTCAGTCTTTGGGAAGTTCTCCAGAAAATTCTTTATATATTCTCAACAGTTTGACCTCCCTTCCAAAGGTTCATCAAGGCAATACAGACCTGTAATCTGGTACTAACAGGAGTTTCTTCAGCCATCAACTGGATTTTAAACACTTTGTAATTCATGCACAGATTCTCATTTTCTTCCAACGCTCTGGTAACCCAACCCAAAGCATCTCCAGCGATTAGTACCCTCTGCCACAATTCTCTGTGCATCATCTGTGTAGCTCTCAGGATATGCTTTAAAATGCGCCCCCAACAATGTAAGTCATCCTTTCTCATCAGCTGATTTTAATTTTTCATGCAATGGAACCATAGGGTAATACGTGGGCGTATGGTTAGCCACAATCACTATCTGAAATTGACTTGGTCCTATTGCTTCTTTATAAGTCATATTATTTTGTTTTATGGGAAAAAATCCTTGCAAATATCTGGTACCATTTCATTAATAAAGCAAATGTCAATGATCTTAGTAATAAAAAAGTGGCAGGATAGACTTTGTAAAATTTGGTGGTCAAATTGTCAGGTACTGGTACTACTTTATCCCAGTTTTTGGTAGCAATCCGTGAACTTGCTAATCCTGGACTAAAGTCCAGTATAATAAAGGGCGGTGCGCACCATATAGAGTATAGATAGGGCGATTGGGCAGTTTAATCCTAAAGAAGGAAGGACGGCTTCAATCAATCCCATTCCTGTCAAGGCCTGTACACCAGCTATTTGGACGTGGAAGTAACGAAAGAGGGATTTGTTTAATTGTAGGTGTTTCTGCAGTCAGTGATATAGATTTCCAGAATTGCAGGTACGAACTGTACAAGTTGGTGTAGGTTCTATAAAATAAATGGGTTTAATGTATAGCTTGTTTACTATACTATGTATTGAACTATCATAAGGAACATAATTACTTAATGGAATTAGCATTTGATAATAATTAACTGCAAAGATTAAACATATGAATGGCTTAGTTTTATCTCCCATCCAATTTCTTGGACTTACCTAAGTTTAATTGTTTTTTAAAAAAGGCACTATACTTCAATTGAACTTATGGGGTTGCGTCTTGCATATGTTTTTGAAAGCCGTGAGAATCCTCTTAGTCTCATTGTAAATTTGTTTTGGTGTGACTAATTGAATTAATATCAGCGCAAAAAGGTACTTTAAACGATTAATTGAACAAAGTCCATTACAATTATGGTTTGATATGCAATAAGTCAATCTAACTTCAGCATAAAGCCTCTTGATCTGATGGATAATATCTGAAATCTCAGTAATTCACTAATGTCAAGCTTTACCCTGACAGTTGGCAGACTTCCCCGCAAATTTTTTATTCTGCTGGGAGTTTGGAGTACCTTTTATTATCAATCCATGCTATCTGGCTTGGGGCTAGGAGTAAGAATATTTTTTTATTTAACTGAGGCAAGCTGACCAGGGATAAACATTTCTGAAATTCAAAAGCTAACAAAAAATTTTCACCAAACAAAATGAACGAAATGCCCAACAAATGAGTGGATGACACAAAACGAAAACACAACCTACCAAGTGGGACAGCGGGAACCGCTTATCCTATCATGGTGGAAGGGGAGGGGGATTAGGGGCCCATTCTTAGCCTCTGCTTCACCCCAAAGCAGGGCATGGGCTACGGCAGAGAGCAGGGGCGTCAGGGCATCAGCGGGATCTGGAGATAAATTTCCAATGATTGGGGTGGCAGGAAGACAGCAGTTGAATAGAAGAGATCCGACGTAACTGGCCAAAGCTGCTTCAGATTTCATGCGTGTGTCAGGGAGCTTTGCAAACGTGGTAATATTGGTGTGGGTAATCTTGGATTTGGGATTCCACGCTGCTACTGCCACATGCTGGATGGCGTCATTGATGGCTTTGTGAGATTTGGTCACCATCTTCTTTTGGAGCTTATTGGCGGTGGAGGGGATAATGGGAGGAGGGATTTCTCCTAGGACTTTCGCCACTGATTTGGTGGTATCTTTGCGCAGAGGATGACAATCTGGCTTAGCTGTTGCTTCAACAGCTAGCTGGTAGTTGCTGCAGAACGTTTCAGCAATTTGCTGGTGGGTGTATAAGTGAGGTGGTGGCGTAGCGTCTTAGTCAGTATACACAAACCACTCAAGTTGGATAAGGTTTTTCAAAAATATTCCTGGACTCATCAATTTCAGTCAATAGATCCCAAGGGTTTTGGTTGAATTGAATTGGGGAATTGGCATATTCCTGAGGTTTGGTTAGTTCAATGGAGGATTCATGGGAGCGAACTGGGTTCCTATTCTGTGCTTGATTGGAGGGAGCATTTGTGGCACTGGGGAGAGGAGGAGGCTGATTGGTGGCTGCTGGCGCAGCTGCAGCAACAGGCTTTTGAGGAAGGGGAGGTAGACTATACCCTATACAGAAGCTGGCGCAGGGTGGGAGATGGATTGGAAGCCAAAGGACAAAAAATCAGAGCCATCAGAAGCAGCTAAGGATGGACACTTATTTTTTGAGTGGTCCAACTCAAAACAGGATGGATAGATCATCCGCCCACCCTTGACGCTGGCCCATAATATATGGTCAGGGGCAGAGGGGATGATAGAATGAGGGGGAATCGCAAAGGAAAACTTATTAGATCAGGGCTGATAATTGCATACGCCTGAAGCCCAGAGAGGCGTGTGGCCCCATTTTGTTACCACAAATTGCAAGATGGGGTTGGAGCCATAGGCTGCCAAACCATCCATAAACTCCTGGTGGAGCACCTCAGGGGGAAGGTGGTTGGGAAATCCAGTGAACTGAATCACCAAAGTGGTATCCTCTGGGAGCTGGGTCCAAATTGTGGAGAGAGGGGTACCCTGGAAAACCAGGGGCACTGTTGACATGGTGGCGGCGTCAGCTTCACAGGTGAAGATGAGATCAAAATACCCCTTATAGGGGCGGAAGTCAATAAAACTGGTGGGACGCATCACCTTCTGAGCCATTTTAATCACGGCTTGGTCGTGTTAAGTGAAAAGTTTGCCATAATTAACCCTAAGGGTGAAATGTATATGCTTTGGGGGAGCACCAGAGAGCAACAAGGCACTTCTTGAGTATAAGTGAGTTGGGCGTCAAGATCCTTGGGAGGAACAAATTGTCCCAGGGGTTTGGTATGACTGGGCGAGCCAGTCTGAGCACGTTTTCCTGTCAGACAGAAAAATGGCAGGGGGAGTTTATGCTGACTGCCCCAAACTGAAAAGCTGGTGGAGAATCTGAGGGCATCAGAGCGAAACTATGGTGAGCAATTGAAATTATTTTCTTGTTTTTCATAATATGTTGCTCAGAATGTTACAGCAAGCGGAAAGAGTAAATAATCTGATGTTGATAGCGCCACTAAAGTAAGAGTATTACTTTAATCTAAACTATTCTGCCAAGGGTAAGACTGAGAGTTAGTATTAAAATTTAAACTATCCAACACCAGGACATTCTTCTCTCTAGTCAAGGAACTAATTGTATGACATTACCCTCTTCAAGAAAGTTGGGGGTAAGATTAGGGGCGTATAAATTGTCCATGTACTCAGTTTATAGTATTTTTAGTGTCAAGAGACTTTATAGAATATCTATTGCCGCTCTTATAAGTGGAGACGAAAGGCCCTTCCCAGATGGACCCAAGTTTGCCACTTCTGAGGGTGATGCGGTTGTAATAGTATAAAACCAAATATGATATTTGAAAAAAGGTAGAGGCATTCAGAGCTTATTAATTTCTCAATTCTCTTTTGTAATAGTTTTAGCCAAGTTAGTCATAGCATCAGATTGTAACTGAAAGATGTGTTTGATACCCTCGTCTTTGCTTTGTCAGGATCGTCTTTCCTAGCAGTAAAAATATCTTTACCTAAGAAGGCGGGTACACCAGGTTCCTGACCATATAAAACGCGGAAAGGAGACATTTTAAGTATCTGGTGACAATTGATACAATATGACATGAGGGAACTAGGAAAGAACTAATCCCAGCGTGGAGTGTCTGAAGTGACCATTTTCTGTAAAACAGAAACTAAGGTCTCATTTGCTCTATCTATGGTACCATTTGTATAAGAATTATAGAGGATGAGAATAGTTGTTGTGCTCTCATGGAGGTAGCTAAGATCTTTTCCAATTCAAAGGTGAAATTTCATCCCGTTGTCACAGAGTAGCACCTGAGTGGCTGCCACGGCGAGTGAAAAATACTGATGCAGAAATGTGGCGTAGCTTTGGCAGGTTGGGGTGGAAGAGCCACAGCTTCATTCCAATTTTTTAAAGTGATCATTTCCTACTCTTATAAATTGATTCCCACCGGTATTTTGAGATAGGGGACATTCAGCATCTAAGCTTAACGTGTGAAATGGTTGTTAAGGGGTAGTAAGTTGATATTTATATTTGGTTTTAATACTGGATTGCTTTTTACAGGTTAGGGAGGCATCCAGGACTTTAATAATGGATTCCATAATTCTCTCCAATAGTACCAATCTCTAATCCAATCATAGGTTTTTGCACTCCGCTGTGCCCCAGGGTAGATTGGGCCTCCATGATAGCAGGTAATCAAATGAAGGTCAAAGATAGGACAACCAATTGGCACCTTTTTTATAACTTCCCACTCTCCAAATTGGTGCTGCAGGAGTGCCATGTTAGAATTTTCTTGACAGGTTCATCCTCATCATCCCAAGCATCTTGATCATTAAAAAACATGTTATCTCTCAGATTCACTACTATTCAAATGAAGACAGGCAACTTAGTCAACCAATTAACATTCATGTGTTGAGTTCCAGCTCAGTGTTTAATCCTCATATTTTTGTTGGAGCTTCAAGGCCCAATGAGCCAAACGTCTTGTAGTATCCTTCATATTTTGTAGCCAATTCAAGGAGGCGTGGTTGGTAATCACTTTAAAAGTAGTTCCATACAAAAAGAGACGGTAATATTTTACAGCGAGTAAGACAGAAACGCACTCCTTCTCTGTGACGCTATAGTCTTATTCAGCTTTTAAATCAACTTTTGAAAGTAAAAAATTAAATGATCTACACTGTTATAATTCAATTGAGCCAGCAGGCCTCAACGGTATAATCAGAGGCATTGGTTAAAAAGATGAAAGGTTTACCATATTCTGGGTGGCGTAGGATAAGACTTTCTTGTAGAAATTGCTTTAGAGTCTCAAATGCAGCTTTTTGTTCAGCGTCCCAAAAGAAAGGTGTGTTCTTAGTCAATAGTCATAAGAGAGGTCACTGAGCTGGAAAAACTATAAGACGATATGATGTTTATACCCTATCATTCTATGAAACACGTAAATGTCTCACAACTTTATACTGAAGTATTTTTTATCGCTTCAACCTTATCTTATAAGGCTTGAATTCCTTCCTATGAGATAGAATGTCCAAAGAATTCTGATCACTTTTGGAAAAAAGTGCATTTCGAAGGTTTTAACTTAATGTTAGACTCAAGTTGGTGTTAAAAGTTCAGTTAGATGAGTAAGATGTTCGTTAAATGCTTTGGAAAACATCTTGATATCATTGAGATAGATTATAACAAGAATTAGCTTAAGATTTTGTAGAATGTAATCCATTTCTTGCTGGAAGGTTGCAGGTGCAATTCACAACCCCTGAGGTAGTCAAATGTGTTGAAATAGACCTTCACTACAAATGAGAGTACATTTTTTCTGATCTTGTGGGGAAAGGTCCATTTGCCAGTATTTAAAGGCCAAGTCCATAGTGGAAAAGAATTTAAGGTCAGATAGCTGTTCCAGAGAGTCACAATGTGAGGGATAGAATAACTATCCTTTTTTGTGAGGCTGGTCATTTTTGGTAGTCCATAACTACTTGATGACCTCTGTTTCCTTTTTATAATCAGGAGAGGATATGACCCAAGGCTTTGGGAAGGTATAAGTAATCCAGCGTCTAGTAACTATTTAAGCTCTGTCCTCATTAGTTGCTATTTTGACTTTTGATTTATAATAAGGTTTGGACCAGATGGAATGAGCATCACCAACATCAATTGTGTGGCACCAATCCTTCATGTGCCCATAGGTAAATCAGATTTGGAGAATATATCAATGTAGTCATCTAATAAGGAGTGAACTTCTCCAGGATTATCTGGGGTTAGTTCATCTGAATTATGTTCGTTAGGCAAAGTACATAACAATTTGTCAGTAGGTAGTCCCATATCTAACTTAAAACTAATACAATAAATCTTTACACTATCCTCAATTGTATCAGAAGACCATATCCAGTCTCCTGATGTTTATTTCAATAATGTCCTTTTTAGTATGATTCTCCAATAAGTATTGATAGTTTGCTGGTAGGCGGTGTCTACTATATCAGGCAATACTAGGGGCTAAAGGACTAACTCCATCGATGCTTATCATTTGCAATATGCAGCTTTGGGAGATTTGTAAAGTATTTTGGTATCAATCACTCGTTGTTCACAAGGCTTAGTCACTATTTCTTCTGACACATGAAAATGAATTCCCTCCAAAGCGTCTACTAAATCAGGTAGTTTTTTTGTATTTCGCCTAGACGTTGTGTAATGCAAAGATAAACCAGAAGAAGTGTACTTATCCAGGCAAGAATGTTATTTCTTGCCAGGATCTTTATTGTTTAAAACTAGAAGAGCCTCATAACTGAGCCAGGAAGATAACCCCGGTTTTATATCGATATTTCCATCGTACTTAAGCATTTATTAAGTTCCAATAAGCATATCATATGCATTGTTGTCAAAGTTCACAGTGGGTACCAACAGGATAAGCTTCCTTTTTTAACACTAGTGGTGCCCAACCTGTAAAAGGGGGCCTTCCACGCATCTTTATTTTGCAAAGGAGCCAAACAAAGGGATGATCATTATTAAAAATCCAATATAACACCTTGGCTTGTAGTTTAGGAAGCCAGATCAGAAGTTAAAGAAGCTTTAAGGAATTTTTCTTCAGCGTTCGCTTCAATTGGCAGACCATCATGGACAAAATGGGGGTTGGAGCATCAGCAGCTTAGGGCATGAGGAGGTATAGGTGGGGGTTTTCTTAGTTAATAAGACTGGCGATATCCATCGCCTCAACATATTGAGCAAGTTGATGCTCAGCAAATGTGATTAAAGCAGGCACACAAGTGAATGACTTGATGTACTAGTGGGCTTGGGGATAGTTGGGGTCAAACATCGAAGTTTTTGCTGCATTGATGCATGTGCAGCTCACACCAAAAGCGAGCTCTTTAATTTTGTATTTTGCATCTTCATCAAACTCATGGGGAAATTGAGGATAGGAATACCCTCAACAAGGGGTTCCATTGCCCCATGATGATGTTGACAGAGGAGAGTGTTGGCAGGGGATGCAGCTGCTTCGACTGCTTACTAGTTTATGTTTTTATATAAAAGATAATCCTTTTTAGGGTGAAAATGGTGTGGACGCGAATAAGGAGGTTTGGCGAATAATTTTTCCAACGTGAAATTAGGCTTAACACTATAAAAGCCTGATCCGCGTCATCAAAACATTTAAGCGTTTTAAATGGATTTAAATTGACCAGTGCTGGCCCAGACACCGGAATTAGATGGGTGGTAGAAACTGATTAGTCATGCACTGTCAACCACAGAAGCTCAGTTAATCCCAGTTCAGTCATCAAGTCATGGTTAGGTAACTTAAAGAATTTTCATTGGCTGCCACCTTATAAATGGCGCCAGAATTTGCCAAGGTTGGGGGAAGGAGGATCAATCCCAACTTGAAAAATTTGGGTGTGGCAGCAGCTGGGATGACGCCAGAGGAGGGATTAACAGAAGTAGCAGGAGCAGAAACTTCCAGGCACTTTCACTTTTTATGATCAAGTTTGAAGCATAAGGGTCAGATGGCGCGGCCATCTTTGACGTGAGCCCAAAAGAGATGATCAGGGGCACTCCTGATTGTGGTGCGGGGGGAATCATGCGTTGGGTGTTGCAATGGAATGGACAGATTGTCACAAAGGTGTGAGGTCCTGCTACACATAATCTACCCAATTAGGGACCAAGGATTGAGGCATGGGGTCTGAGCCATAAACGGCCAATCCCTCTGTAATTTTGTGGCAAAGCTTTCTGGAGAAAGATGGGAGGACAACCTAGCAAACTGAACCACAAGAGTGTTGTCATCCAGGAGCTGCATGTGAATAATGGGGATCAGTGTTTTTATAAATTATCAGCTGCTTCGATGCTGCTAATAGCCTGTGTTTTAGAACTAGTGCTCAGGTCAAAATATCCTTTGAAAGGGCAAAAAAGATAAATCTGGTGAGTTTGAAAACCACTATGGACATCTCAATGATGGCTGTGCTCGCATATGGGAAATGATTCTCATACTCAACCTGGAGGACAAAATGCAGGTTGCTCCAAGGGAGCACCAATTGGCTCCAGAGCACCGCCTATGAGCTTGCAAGACGTTGGGCTTAGTCCCAACGTGGGACCTAGTGCCCTGTGGCATTTGGAGGACTAGCAGAGCCATCCTGGGCGCACTTTAGTGGCGGCTGAAGAATGACAGAAGGCGGCACACCACCACACCACACTAGGGCATCAGGTATCAATTGTACTGACATCATTCTGTATGGCTTGATTCAAATGGCTTTTTGTCTGTTTTTTAAAATTTAAAACCACAAAAATTCAGCTTTAATTCAATTATTATAGCGAAAGAAAGAATTTAAAGGATGAGCTTCCCAATTCAAATAGATAGGGAGGAGTAGGCCCAAATGATGTGAGTGCTATTGAGACCTTCAGTTCCATATACTTGGGAGTATTCCAAGTTGAGCGCCAACTTAATTTTCTTGATAAGTTTCAAGGAGAGAACATTAATTGAGGACCCAGTGTCAAGGATGGTCATGACCCAGACCTTTTGTGATGATGACCTCTACCTTGGTTATAGTTGACCAAAGTTATGAGAGAGAGTTAAAACCACCTTAGACAGAAAGCAGAGGAAAGCTTGCGAGCTGTCTCAGGATATCTCTCCTTGAGAAATTGTAAGGTATGAACAGTCTGAATATGTTGGTCAACAAGGCAATGACTGGTCAGCATCACTAACAGTATCAATAATTTCAGGACCTTCAAAATTGGCTAAGATAGGTTTCCTTAAGTATCATGGCCTTATCTACTCCTTCATGGTCCAAATGATCTTGAATCTCAGCTTCAGCTGGCGCTTCAAAGACATAATCTATAGCATCTTAATAACCCCCTTCAAATTCATTGGGGGGTTATACACATAAATCAATTGAGCAATAGAAGTGGGTGCAAGGTCAGGCACCTTAGGTTTTTCAGCAATGGAAATTCCTGTCCCTAAGCTAACACCTCTTTTCCCTGACCTCAATGTCAGCTTTCTTCTTGCGACACACAGTGTCAAAATGCCAAACCTTGTTACAGTAGGCGCATCTGGGATGCTCAGTTCTCTTAGGCTTTTTCTTATGATCCTCAATGACTAGAATTTAGGGTTTAGACATTCCTCAGGTAGTCCTAGTTTATGAAATCATCAATATCTATCAAAGCCTTTTTGAAACCATGAACATTCTGGAAGTAAAGTTTCACTGAGATAATGTGAATCGCTAAGGGAGGGTGAGAAGCCAACCCAGTCATCATGGCAGCAACAGTGTCGTCAAGAGTTACCACCTTAGAAGTTAATAGCATCTTGCTTCAATATCGAACCATTCAGCAAAGGCAGCAACGAGTTCTCCCTTTTTCATGCTGATTCTCATAAAGGCCTGATTTTATCCTTGGACTCTATTTCAAGCCAATTCTCGTCAATAAGTGTCTACTTACCTCCTACCAAGTAATAAAAGTATACATATTAGGAACCATTACTTCCTGAGCATGCGACTTAAGAAAGAGAGGATGTTCTTACTTCTGATGATTGGTCACCACTTCCATAACCAGTTCATAGAAATATAAAATGAGGCAATGCTACCCTCACCTGGGACAAACTTGTCTTTAATATGAGTAAAAAAGGAATGTGGTTACTCCCAGTCTGGGCATGGACAGCAGAAGCATCATTCCTTGTAATCTCTGATAAATGTCCATCCGGTCAAAAGAGTGAAAAAGCCAAACAATTTGTTCTTGGATGGTGTCAAGCCTAGTGTTAAAAGATTTGACTGTATCTCAGAGATACACCAAAAGGTTTTTGCGCAAGGTTTGGCCCACTGAGCAATAGAAAGATAAAATGACAATTGTCATCCTCAAAACAAGATAAAAAACTTTGTAATAAAAATAGAGCTATTGCACCAATGACACTCTTTTATTTAACTTATTAAACACAGCGGATCCTCGCTGTTCTGCTCATTCTAAACTATCAACAATCTTCTTCCTCAAATCTACTTGTTTGCTGATATTGCAGCAACTTCAGTTGATATCAATTATTTTACTTAGTAACTTATTCTGCCACATCTCATTGTTTCCAGCAGAGGTTGCTATATTTTAAATTCACGATTGCCTAATAAAAGGCGATTTTCCAATTATCATCTTGCATTGACATCTCTTGATCACCTCATTTGAAAGCAATCCAATACCATCTAATCTAATCTAACATCGCCTCATCCTAAAGCGCTCAAAAACGGTACCTCACACTCAGATTTGGCAGATTCTACCCTATTCTTCCCAAATGACTTAGGGCTTATTGTCCATTCATATCAGAATTGTGATATTCCCCCTTTGATTGGACAATAAGCTAATATTGATTATATGCATGGAGGAAATTTGCATGCACTTGGTTGATGATCTGACCTCTCGTTGGGTTCTTGATAGTATACACATCTGCACCGTCTTCCCAATAACTTCAAACGGCTAAATCCAGATACTGTCCAACTTGTGCTTCCGCCAAACGTCTTGTTGGTCATGTAATAGAACCATGTCCCCATCTTTGGGCGGGCTAACCCACTACGCCATACCTTATCAGCAGCTTGAGTCTTAATCACTTTGGCTAAACTGAATGAGTATGCTTCAGTTTGCAACATGATTAATGTGTCAGTTATGGTCATAAAATATTGTTGAAGATCCATTTCACTGGTATCTTCTACAAAGGCATATAGCAGCGCCAGAAGAGCAGGGTGTCGTCCATACAGTAATTGGAAGGGGCTCTTCCTCATGGTGGAATGATGACTAATATTATAGGCAAAGATGGTGGTAGATAGAAGGAACTCCAATCTGAGGGTCAATCTGCTACTAATTTACAGAGTATGTTCACTAAAGTCCCTTTGACCCACTTGACCATTCCGTTGGAATTGGGGTGGTATGGGGTTGTCAGAACCCCATGGATGGCCATCAGCTTGTTAAGCTATGGGAGGATTTTGGAAGTGAAGTTAGATCTGTTTTCAGTAAGGAGGAACTGAGGGTTGCCATGCCACTGGATTATAAATTACATTATGAACTTGGCCACTGTGATCACCTCCAAATATTGTATCGCCCTTGCTTCAACCCACCTGGTCAGGTGGTCAATTGCCACCAAAATGTACTTGGACTGGTTAGCTCCCATTAGCAGAGGGCTAACGACATCAATTAAAATGGTATACCAAGCAAAGTGCGGCTTCACTAACTGCTATGAGGTCTTCTGGCGGAACAGCTTTTCTACTTGGCATTAGTGGCAGGAGGAGATAGTTTCAAGCACATCAAAGCTCATGCTTTCCCAGTAATACCGAGGCTGCAACAATTCCATTGTCTTGCGCATGCCACCATGTCTGACAGCCCTATATGCGATCATGATAATGTTAGGCCATGCCGAGGGCTGCAGAAATTTCACTATCAAATTGCTAATACAACAATACAATTCACCATTCCACTGGAAGGTATTGGCTTGCATTTCATTCAACGCCTTTACGTCTTGCAGTAGCTCGTTGTTGCACTTACCGCTAAGCATCTCATTGTACATGATTTTGCTTAGATCTTCTGTAACTGCATTTGTTGATAATCTCAACAAGCAGTCTGCATTCTGATGATTGGCTCCCACTTGGTGAAGAATATCGAAATTGTAAGTCTGCAGTCTAAGGTTCATTAGGCTAGACGCCCCTTAGGCTTTTTAAGGTTCTGCAATCAGCTTAAAAAGGCATGATCCGTTATGACTTTGAACTTTACGCCATGCAAATATACTCTGAATTGCTTATAATCGTATATCACCGCTAGCACTCCCACTCAGTCATGGTATAATTAAGTTTGTGGTAATTCAGACTCTGACTGCAGTATGTTACTGGGCGATCCTCCCCTTTGTCATATTTTTGAGACATAACTGCTCCAACAGCGGAAAGGGGACGCATCCATCTGTATGATGAACTCTTTATCAAAGTTCAGGTATCATAGCACTGGTGCACTGATCAGCGCCATTTGTAGTGAATCAAAAGAGCATTGTCAGTGTTCAGTCCATTCAAATATGACATCTTTTTTAATAACTTAAACAGCGAACCTCCAATACAGCTAAAGTTGGGTAAAAAGCGGCGGTAATAGCTGATTATCCCCAAAATTACCTATACATCACGTTTGCTTCTTGGTGTAGTCATTTTTCAGATAGCCTCCACCTTGGCTGGTTGAGGCTTCAGCCCAGTCGCATCTACTATAAACCCTAGATACTCTAACTGCTCTTTGTAGAAGTGACATTTTTGAGGCTTGATATTAATACTGGCCTTCATAAGCTGGTGGAAGACCTCCTCCAGATGAGTAAGGTGCTCAGAGAACGTTCAGGAAAAGACATTGATATCGTCAAGGTACACAAGGACACATGACAGCTTCAAGTCACTGAGAATGGTATACTGGGCTGTTGGAATGTAGCCAGGGCATTACACAGCCCTTGTGGCATACAGGTTGGTTGAAAAACCTTTTTGATTGTAATAATGGCGCATTTTTCCTGTTCCGCCATGGGTAACTTAATCTGCCAAAAGCCTGATATCAAATCCATTGAAGTGAAGTAATGAGCTCCTCCTAATTGATCTGGTGCATCATCAATCTTTGGCAAGGGATATGAGACCTTATTGTTGATACTGGTGAGCTTCCAGTAGTCTAATACCACGCAGTTGGTATCATACTTCTTTTTTACAATCAGAATGGGTGAGGCCTATAGACTCTTCAAAGGTTCGAGCATCCCTTGCTCCAGTAGATTTTTTATCTCCATTATCACTACTTCCTCAGCTGCCCTTGATCGGCGGATTGGTCATGACCTGATGGGTAATTATCCCTTATCCAACTGAAGGACCACCCCCACGCAAATCCTAAATCATGGTCATTGATAATAAAAATCTCTTTATATTTTTAAATTAAAGCTATCTCTTGATCCTTCTGTGCTTCTATAATCCCATTAAATTAACGTGTGGTACCACAGTATTACAGCGGACTGTGGTTCACAATTTAGATTAAATTCATCCAGTGACACCAAACTCTTGAACCTGAAGGACCTCCTCAACATGGGCCAAATGTAAATACGCCACTATTTGATGTCAGCAGATTTGCAATGGTTCCGTTTGTAGGTTCATGAGTAAGACCTTGATCTCCCCGTGTCCTGGAGTATGATGCTTGGTTCCATGTGTGGCTCAAGCTGCGATTGCTGATAAGGTCCAATAACTTCCTCATAGAGTCCATGTGGTATTTCTACCTCAAACTCAGTGTTCACAATTACTTGATGACCAGATGGGATAGATATAAGTCCAGCAGCTTAAAGAGGCAGCCTCTGATATTCATATATCTTCTGAGGAAAGGTTGAGTTTTGCTTTTTAATTGATGATAGCAAACTGGAAACACCCCATAACTATAGGAAAGGTTGATATGCCCCATGTGCACCTAGTCCTTTGGCACTCTGCTTTATGTAAAGTAAATTGGGATCTGTTATCATAAAAGCTCGAACGTCTCCTCTGTCATATCAACTACAGTCCTCTGATGTCGCATAAAAGTGGTTCCAATTAACATGTTGTATTAACATTTGGCAATACTCTCACTAGGGCTATGATGATAATCGACCTGAATCGCAACAGAAGCGCGCTGTATGCTTCTTCAGAGACCGTGGTATCTGCACCAGCGGTCCCATATACTATTTGATGTTCCACGTCAGGCTTTAACGTCAACTTGACCAAATTAGTTGAAACTATGTTAACTGGAGCACCCATATCTTATTATAGCATGGAATTGGGTTTTGGTTACCACAACGTAATAGTACGTACATTCTGAATATGATGTAGCTTGACTGCGTAATGCATGGACATATAATGAATCTATGTTCCTAAGGAAACTTTCAATCCCTTCAACTACTTTGGGTTATTTTTGGATGATAGTGTTGACCAGAAGAGCGACGGTTACTCCTTGCATGGAAGGTGAATCTGCAGAGGGTCAACTTGTCAGTAGAGACTTGGTCAAACATTTGGCAAGCGTATGGTATGGGCTGCATCTGAGATCCATTTTTCCGCCGCAGCTTTGGGTTGCGCTTATTGCACAATATTCATCCCTCCAATTGGCTGCTGATATAGGAATGTACCATCATATTAAAGACTTCCGCTGCATATACTTCAGTAGATTCAGGTAGGACGTTTATATTTGGGATAGCGGAAGTAAATAGTCCCATCTCTATTCCGCTCTGATTTTTCCCTGGTCACATAAATCCTGCTGTATGTAATGGACCTGTTGATTGGGGCAACCTCGTGCCAGGTGCCCAGGGCGACCTCATTCAAATAATTTACACCATAGGGCCTGCATCCTTTATAATTGAAAGTTGGTTCATGTGGAAAGTTGTACAGAAGGTGATTGGCATAAACAGGACCAGGTCAATAAAATGACTGCTGAAGGTCAGCATAATTAGCCCCAGGCGGTATTTAGGCCATAGATGATAAGTAGGTACAAGGCGGACGTTTAACTGATGGGGGTAACTCAGCTGAATCTGAACTGGACAGGCAGAAATTCCCCAAATAAGATGGTCCAGAAATGGTAGCGGAAGGGTTATGCTCAGTATTGAGCGGAGGGAAGTTTGCAGATATACGGAGCAAGAACTGAACAATTTTAAGCAAGGGTACGTCATCATCCAACGCTGGGTCATGATGTTGTATAGCTTTTGGTATGGCTTCACAGCAGATGTCATCACAATGCATATGTTGGATTTGGATAAAACTTCTTCCCCAATTAACACATGGGCTTCCACTGTGAATTGATCAGCAAATAAGGTGAGAGTCTCATTACAATGAGACCTGATGGTCAAGAATTCAGCCTTCCGCTGTGATATCTTTGTGGTACCCCTAAACAACCACAACACAGTATCCTTCACTTCTCAGTATGAAGCGTAACTGTTTGGAAGATAACAGGTGACTTGGTTGGCACTTCCAACATCCAAGGTGGATATTAACAGTTTTACTTTTCATCAGTCAGAGGCTCCTTCCATTGCAAACTCAAATCGCTAAAGAACCCATGAATATTCCTATTGCAATCAAATGGAGGCAACTTATCACTACAAACTTCTGGAAAAGGTTATCCTGCTTTTTGAGCACAGCTTTTAGGGCAAGTTTGAGTTATGCATATTTGACTGGTGCATTATGTTGTGAAGATCCCCTGTCAATGCAAGCCTGATGTGCATGGCTAGCGACTTGAGTTTTATTTTGCATAATTGATCAATGGGCCCCCTGTAGTGAGCACCACTGTTATAAATTTGGTGGTATCTCAGAGATACTCCGAAGGGTTTTGTGCAGGGTTCAACCCACTGAGCAGTAGGACTGACAATATGACGATTGGCATCCTCAAAGCAAGTTAACAAACTTCTAATAATCTTTCTTTCACTTCAATAGCTATATTTGAAGACAAATTTGGACTTAAAAAAATACAAAACACAGCTACTTGAACAAGCATAAGTTATTTAAAAATGGTGATGGTTTTGACGCCCACTTCCCCATAATGGGGCGGTGGTATGCCGCATGCTGTTGTGTTTCAACCACCGAGAAAGCGTGCCCAGGATGGCTCTGCTAGCCCTCCCAACGCTACCAGACTTTATGTCCCTCCTCAGGACTTGGCCCAACACCTTGCAAGCTCCCAGATGGTGCTTCCACTGAGCAATTTGCATTTCAGCCTCTGGGTAAATATGGGAATCTCTTCCCATATGCAAGTGTGGCGATTACCAAGATGGCCACAGCAGTTTTTAAACCTGCCAGCTTTATTGACTTCCACCTCTTTAAGAAAACTTTGATCTTGGTTTCTGAATGGAAGCTGATGCGGTGGCAGCAGCCAAGATGCAAATCATCGTTAAAAAATCCCCATTCCCACCATTAAAACCTGACTCCCAGATGAGGCCACGTTGGTGGTCAGTTTTCTGAGTTGTACTCCCATCTTTCCCTCAAACACCTACTCCACAAGCTCATGGAGGGTTTAACCATTTACTGTGCATACCCTGTGTTTCAGTTCATGGTTCCAAATGGGGCGGATCATCTGCCCAGGCCTCACGCCTTTGCAACAATCCACCCATTTCATTGTGATACCCATCTCACAATTCCCCTCCCCTTGCACTGTGATAAGATCCGCCCCCAATCACCCATTCTGGGCGAAAGTCAAAAATGGCTGCAACATTTGCCCCTTGTTCTTTGAGCTTGACCACTCAAAGCGCAAGTGCCCCATGGTTTATGCTTCCTCCATTTCTGCCACTCATTCCTTGGGCGTTGGGCCTGCGCCATTTCGCCCCAATTTTTTGAATGGTGCTCAATCCTCCCACCCTCAACCTAGGGACAAATCTGGCACAGCTCCAAAGGTGGCAGCCAATCAAACAAAAAATGTAATAAAATTTGACCAGATTACAGAATCCTGAGTTGATGGCTGAACCAGTTTCAGCTGAGCTGCCGTGGTTGACAGCACATGGCCAATCATCTTTGGCCACTGCCCCAATTCTGGTGGCTGGCCCAGTGCTGACCAAATCCAATCCATTCTAGGCTCTCAAATGAATTGATGAGGACAAATGACCATACCATATCAAGTCAGACTTTGCTTTGAGGATTTTTTGTTGACTTTCAAATTGCTGCCCTGCCATTTTCGCCCTTAAAATGGTTATCCTATATATAAAAATATAAATAAAATGGCAGTCAAAGCCGCTTCAGCTCCTGCCAACACCCTATTCCGCCAGCAACTTCATGCGGTGATGGAGCCCCTTGTTGAAAGCATCTATCCCAAATTTTCCTCGTGATTTTGAGGAGGATGCTAAATAATAAATTGAGGAGCTCGCTTTTGGTGCGATCCACACTTGCATTGACATGGCAAAAACTTCTCTTTTTATCCCTGCTTACCCCAAAGCCCACTGGCACATCAAGTCTTTCACTTGTGTGCTGGCTCTCATTACTTTTGCTGAGCATCAACTTGCTCAATACGTTGAAGAGATGGACACCGCTGCCTCATAAACAATGAAAACCCACAACTATACCTCATTATGCCCCATGTTTCTGATGCTCCCACTCCAATGCTATCAACCATAACCCTCCATCTATAGTGGGCGCCAGACAAAAGTTTCCCAAAATCTTACTCACCTTCTGATATGGCTTCCCAGGATGTTAGCTGATGTGCCATATTAGGAAAAAAACTTTATATCTAATAATCCTTTTGTTTGGCCCTTTTGCAAATAAAGATGTGTGGCGGCTCTCACTTTTGGGTTGGGCACCACTAGTGCTAAAAAATCTCTAAAAAAATAGAGCAATTGCTCCAATGACACTCTTTTATTTAACTTAATAAAATATAGCAGATCCCCGCTGTTCTGCTCAATCTAAACTATTAAAAATCTTTTTCCTCCAATCTACTTGTTTTGAAAATATCTCAGTGCTTTTGGTCAATACTGATCATTTTGCTTAGTAATTTGTTCCGCTGCATCTCATTGGTTCCAGCTGAGGTTACTATATATAAAATTAACAATTACCTAATTCAAGGCGATATTCCAATTATTTGTCTCACATTAACATCTCCTAATCGCCTCATTTGGAAGCAATCAAATACCATCTGATCTAACCAAATATCTCATCATCATAAGGCACTTGAAAATTTTAACTCATACTAAGACTCAGCGGATTCCAACACATTCCAATATAATGACTTAGTGCTTATCATCTAGTCATATCAGAATTTCAACACCTGGTTTCCATGGCTTCATGGGATTCTTAATATGTGGATTCGCACAGAGTCATTTTAGCCTCTATCACTAGCTTGTAAGTCTTAAGTTTGTCAACCCAGCTACCGAGCTCCTTAACTTTAAAAAAAGTTAGATAAAATAGAACTTAGGTTTAGTTGATCAACTTCCACCACACTAACACATTTTAAACTCCTCTTTCCTTTTCTTACCCCTCATCGTCAAAAATATAGGGTCCTTTTAAGATGGAGGTCAAACTTGACCTGTTCATAGAAACTCTTAACTTGAGTCAATTGAGAGTATACATTTTTCAAAAAACCAGCCCCTTCAAGGGTGATCTTGAAACCTGAGATTTATCTTCATATTCATTGACTCATTGAGCCAGATACTTGGCATTTTCAAAAGAGCTCTTCAGCTTTAACTCTTTCTCCAACTGTGCGACTTTGACTTCTAAAGTAGGAATGGAACCATGGGATTCTTTTGAGGGATGCCATTCGAGCTTCTCAATGCAAGATTAAATTTTGGCTAGTTGTTGACCTAAAGTAACTATTCTTTGTTCATCACCCTGATGAGAAGTAGAAGCTTGAGACAATAGCTCACTGTGTGTTTCCTCCTAATGCTTTGTAAGTTCCTTAACAAACTCTTTAAGTAGAGTTCAAGTCTTAGTGGCGGACCCATCCAACTCTTCATGGAAGAACTTTATGGCCTCTCCCACATACTTCATTACGCTAGTATCAATTGTATTAATTCACTCATGTAGCTGAATATTGAATCTGCAGTTGGCTTCCAAGCCAGATTTTGCCTTCCCTATATGATTAGAGGCCAAGTTATAACAATTGTCATAAGCTAGTCTCAGTGCATCATGACTCACCATATGGCGTTGCAGTTCCTCATGTTGTGCTCCCAACCGGTGGATCATGTGAAACATAGCTGGATGTGAAAACTTGCAGATGTACATAGCCAAGTTTGTGAGTTGACTATAAGTTTCCAGGAGGGTTTGGGTCCATAGAAGAACATCAGGTGATATTCCACTGAGGAACCTCCTTCAGAAGAAGTGATATCCACAGGGTTCAGTATGCCATGAGTCAGGTCTCTAACTACTTTGGTATCCTGCCAGGTAACACAAGCCTGCGATGGTTCTGTTTTGTAATTTTTGATGATTGATTCCTATGTATGTTTGTGCGCTGAATCCAAAAATGACCTTAGTTTCTTTCCATGACGTCAGAATTTTGTGCGAATCGCACTTTTCAAATGTAGTATAGGTCAAAAAATATCACAGATATGAGACTTAATGTTAGAGTAAAATAAATTTGTTTTGTATAAAACGTATTATTTTGCGGCTTATAGTAGACTTAATATACTAGAATATAGAAATATAGAAATTAAAAAACTCACAATTTTAGTCATTGTGTTGACATCTTTTTTGGACCAGCCATGCTCTGTATCAGGCTTTTCCATGCATGTGCTCTTCTGGGATCATCTCGGTGCAACATCCAGAAATAGTCAGCCATCATTGTAGTATTCCATCTTCCTTGGTAACGCTTTTCCATTTCTTTGATGTCCTGATGAAATCTCTCACCCATGTCTTCACTAACAGCACCCAGATTCTCAGAAAAGTAGTCCAAATGTCAATGTAGGGAATGAACTTTTAAACCCATGGAACAGCCTAAATTTTGGTACTTCTGCAGCATAGTCTCAACGATAGACTTGAAATTCAGATCCTTCTTGTTGCCCAGAAACTTGGTTACTACATCTTTAAAGGCGAACCAGGATTCTTTTTCAGCAACTTCCATTTCTTTTTTAAAATTTCCATCTTTGCAAAGTTTTCTAATGTCTGAACCCATAAAGACACCCTATTTTAGTTTTGCGGTTGACAAGGCTGGAAATTTGTTACAAATGTACTGGAAACATCTACCATCTTTTGGTAATGCTTTCACAAATTGCTTCATCAAGCCTAATTTAATATGTAGAGGTGGAAGGAGAACTTTTGTTGACTCGATGAGAGGTTTTTGGAGCACATTTTTTACTCCAGGTTCCAATGAAGCTCGTTGTGGCCAATCTTTCTGTTTTGAATGATTTTCCTTGTCTCTGCTATCCCACTCACATAAAAAGCAAGGATACTTTGTGTACCAACCTTGCTGTCCAAGTATCATCAATATAACTTTGAGATCACCACACATGATCCATTTATGATCGTCATACTTAATTTTCTGAAGAACAAATTTTAAAATTGTCATACCGTTCTTTTAAGTGTACAGAATGCCCTATGGGTATTGATGCATACCTGCTTCTGTTGTGAAGCAGGACACATTTTTTTGCTTTATTTCAATGAATCGATGAATAGTATCCAATCAGTGCTTTTGTACAGAATGTTGAATGTCTTAAACAGTCCAAACACATCATTGCAGAATACTAAGTCTCCTTCTTTTTAAAAAGTATGGAATAGAATCTTTTTCTCTGTACCTGAACCAGGAAAACGAAGCGCCAGCTGTGAGCAAATTCTTATCTTTAAGCCATGAACCAAGCAATTCTGAAGCCTCTTTGTCAGATGTATGTCGCAGATCAAATCATTCAGTTCAGTTTGTGTAAATGGTTGTGGAGAAAAATCCAGGTTCATACTCCTCTTCATTATCTTCAGTTTTTTCACTTGATTCAATTTCTGAACCATCAACTTCAGGTAAATGTTCTGTTTGCATAGGCACTGATACATATGAACCATGAGGGACAGGACATAAAGCCAATGGTAGATTTGGATAGACGATGTTCTTTTTATTCTTTACATTATAACTGTGAACACCAGTTGAAAGAAAGTAACAATCATCACTATGATTTTTTGGCTCTCGCCAGACCATCAGAGCGCCAAATCTGAAAGCATGTTGTTCATCCTTTGACCATCATCTCAGTACTTCAACACAAGTATAGCAAACATAGTGTGGTGCTCAAGTTTTGTCTTGATCTCCTAGTTTTACATCAAAATACATGAGACACAAGAATGAACAATGTTATATGTCTTTTTTGCCTTGACACCATAAACTCACCACAAATTTAACAAAAGGAATCTGCAGATTTTTACAGCCTCTTGACGCCCTTTTAAACTGCATGTTTGCTTATTAGCGTATATCTGCCAACAAAAACACTTTTGATCACAGGGGAATATAGTAATGGTTGCTCCAACACTGACAGTTGAGATGTACAACACGTTTAATAAAATGTGCTGCCATCTGCCGGTTTATGATGTCAACGATTCATTTTCATCATAAACTGACAGATGGCAGCATTTCCTATGTATTTAAATCTGTCAGTATGTCTTATATTTGTGATTTTTTTCCTCCCTATCCCATTTATAATTTAGTTTAAGCACCTATGCAGATACCTCCTTCTATAGCTTTTAAGGGGTCCCACCAGGTGCAAATATTTTCACGAAATAATTGGTTTAAATTTATAAAATCTTTGCCCCCCGGTTTCATCTTACCTGACATTGACTCACCATCAGTCATAAAGTTGAAGCAAGGTGAGTCTCAAGAGCTCTGATAGGCCTTTACCCCATATTTCCTAAATATGCTACTTGAAGCATATAATGAATTTCACACCCCTCTCACTTCAAGCCTCGAGTTGCTTTAAATACTAAGCAGCAATATCATAGATAGATTTTGCTTTTTGACCCCCCGCTGCACTTAATAAATACCTAGTAAAACCAACATTTTACTATTATTAAAGTTTCGTAGTTTTATCTTTTAAGTGGTAATAAAATCTTCCTACATTTTAATAGCAGCTGAAAGTCTCAATACTCTTACCCCTGCTAAATTGTTCAAATCCTGTGATTAAATCACCGTGAGCATCTTCAAAGCTAAGATTTTCAACAAGTGGTGCTCACAATAGGGGGCTACTGTACACCATAAAACTTTACTAAAAATTGAGGATATTGGGGTTAATAACCCTCACAACCTCCCCGCTGCAGTTGAACCAAGGCTAACTACTTTGGAACAACAACTAGCTAGTGCTTTTTATTGACTTAAAAAGCTTAAGCAGCACTCTTTTTAAGGCCTTAATGGGGCCTCCCTAGCATTTATAAACCCCTTTCCTGACAAATTTACCCCAAGTGAGGGCAGAATTTTCCTCCTTTCTCTTTATTTATGATCTGCTATGGAAGGTTCAACTGATCATCAGAAAACCTAGTAAGTCTTTCCCTGCTTATGTCGTATGGCTCAGGAGATAATGGTTCCAACCATGGCCACCCTAGCACCTGGGCGGAGGTTAAGCAAGCGCTCATAGAAGGATTTTGGCTCCACACAGAGTTTGCAAAGGCAAAAACAGGCCTTAATGTGCCTTATTTTGCAAAAGGGAGAATCAATCACCTCTTTTGTTGAGCGATTCTATTTTGAAGCTCAACCTCCGTTATTTGAAAAAATGTTACCTCTAGATGACGCTATTGCTTCTACTTTGGCTGGATTGGCGCCTCATCCTTCTTTGGTGGTGCATATCTCTTCAGTCAAGCGCTCCTTCAGGAATGTACAAAAGATCAAGGAGGCTTTGCTAGTGGTAACTGACATTTTTGAACTTAACACTATGCAAAGAGCTCTGAGGCGAGAATCTACTCTAACCCCTCCAGCCTCTTCTATGACTGTATCCCTTGGAAACCTTCTCCCGTGAGCTGCAGCAACAAGATGCTTTTCCACCACGTGAGGATTTTCAGAGGATACTGGAGTGACAGGGAAGCGCTCATCTCCAGCATCAGTTACAAAAGCTCAGCCGGCGAAGTCATTTATCACTATGCCTTGCGCTCCTTTGTCTTCAGAACGATTTCTAAGGTGAATTGATTGTAACTTCCCTCCAAGCCGCTGTCTTTATCCCCCGCAGCCTCTCCTCTAGCTGCCCCTAATTCAAACCTAAGGCCATAGGGCAGCCCAAACCTGCTGTTTCAAAGTCTAAATTCAGAGCCATTAAATTCTAAAGCCTCCACCAAAAGTTAATAAGGGAGATGAGCAACCCCTGGGCCTATCCTGCAATAAGGGAAGACCTGGACCTACCTTACGTCCTATGGGCTCCCTGACGTGCATTGATAACCCTTCTGATGACAAATCTGAAGGTTATGTGAGGATGTCAGCTATTATGTATTAAGAGCCCCTAGTTAAAGTGGAGGTACCCAACAGGCTGAACCCTGAGCGCGTGGAAATGGTTATAATACCCCGCTGAACTTATCTCCGTCAAGTGCTGAGGGGTTTGGAGGTGATTGATACTACCAGTGATTATGACCAGCTCATTGATACATTAATCTGATCCACTCAGTGTGTTCATACTCTGCAGTCTATCCAAGTGAAATACCCTGAGACTTCCCAGCGACTTGCCTCTACGTCTGAAGGATGTCCTAGCTCTTTCCCCCAACCTGAGTGCATCTTAATTAATGTGGAGGTAGACTTCAATGGATCACGAGTCATGGCTATCTTTGACACTGGAACTCCTGTGAATGTTGTTTTATAAAACTTACTAAAAAAGTAAGCTAGCCCTGACCTCAATTACACTAAGTTTGAAACTGCAGGTCCCGCTAGCACTTGCGCTTTTGGTGCTTACTCTTCTTTGCCCATTCAGTTTGGGAAGCTTCTTCTGTAAGCCTTAGCTGTGGCCTTGGCTAAAAATACTTATGATATACACATTGGTACCCAGTTTATGCTCTAGTATGATGAGATCATTAACTGAAACAGGGCTATCTCTCCCTGCTTAACTATGAGGCTCCCCTGATTCTGGCCAACAATGAGCTTATTAAAAAAATACGCTTGCACCGTTTAGTACCCCTCCTCCAACTTATCCCTACATTACATGACGGCGAGGTGTAATACAAAGAAGCTTCATTAATTAGTGGACGCCCTAGAGGGTTTTCCTTTTTATGCTTCCAAAGAGGTAGTAATCAAGGCAGGTGAACAAAGGGTAGTTGACACTAAGATTACCCTGCAATTTCCCACAACTGCTTATTTCACCTAACCAGCGTTGAGAGCGTTAATCCTCTAGAGCCCCAAGTATTGCCAGGAGTGCTAGACCCAGCCTATCAGCGAACTATCAATCACCCACTGTGGAATTTTACCCCAAAGTACCTGGTCGTAAAAAAGCATCAGGAGATAGAAGAGGCCTACTGATTCCCATTGAAGACATCAAGAAAGTTCAATGTATCGGTCTGTGGTGGATGTGGGCTTACCCGCTGACCAATAGTTATGTACCCTGCCTACCATTCATATTTTTGAGCAATAACCCCAGACAAACTTGAAAAAGTCCACAATCTACTTGAGGCCTATAGAAACATTTTCTATCAATCTGATATTGACTATAGGCACATGAAGGGTTGGACTCATACTATTGACATTGGGGATGCTCATCTGATCCCAAACCTTACCAAAAATCCAAAGTTGAGGAGATACAGATTTGGTCAGAGCTCAAACAGTTGATGGATGCTGAGTTGCCAGTTCCATCCCAAAGCCCATGATCATCCCCTTTTCTACTAATAAAGAAGAAAAATGGAGTCATTGGCTAATTATGGACTACTTCAAAATGAAAAACCTCACAAAAAAGGACAGTTATCCTATCTCCCATATTGTTGACGCTTTGGCCCATCTCTCTGGATCCAAGTTCTTTTCCGCTATGGATTTGACTAGAAGATACTGGCAAATGGACCTTTCTCCCCAAGACCATGAGAAATGTGCCCTTATCTGCAGTGAAGGCCTGTTTCAACCCACTAGTCTAACTCAGGGGTAGTGCAACGTGCCTGCAACTTTGCAGTAGGGGATGAATCACAATTTGCAAAATCTGAAGCTAAGTTGTATGAACATCTATCTTTATGATATCACGGTCTTTTCCAAAACGTTTAATGAGCATATCACGCACCTAAAAGAAGTAGATATCGCCTGTGGGCTTCTAACATTAAGTTGAAGCCATCAAAATGTACTTTCTTCCATAAGAAGCTGAATTTCCTTGGACAAGCTATCTTCAAGGTAGGATTCAATTTCTTTAAGATAAGGTTGAAGCTATAGCCAAGATACCTGCACCCAAAACCCTTCGTGACATTCAGGTTTTTAGCATGATGGGGTATTGACATCAATTTGTCCCCAAGTTTGCTCATCACAATGAGCCTCTTGTACGACTCTTGGCTATGAACACTCCATTCCATTGTGTTGCTGAACAAAAGGCCGCTTTTGAGACCTTGAAGAACATATTACAATAAAGGCTAATCCTCCGCCACCCTGACTACGAGAATCCATTTATGTTGTTCATGGATGCCTCTGATACGCCATTAAAGCTATCTTGGCTCAGTTGGACGAACATGTCATTCATCCCGTGTTCTACTTCAGCAAGATGCTCTCAAAAGCTGAATGCAACTACAGCGTCACTGATAAGGAGTACCTTGATCTCTTGCTCACCATAAAGTACTATCACCCTCTCCTAATTGGGACTTTTTTTCAAATTAGTTACCAACCACGCATCCTTGAAGTGGTTTCACAACCTAAAGGTCCCATTGGACAGTTGGCTCACTGGGCTCTAGAAGATCTAGCATTACAACATGACAATTGAGCACCAGGCAGGAACTCGCCATATGAACGTTGATGGGTTGATGTGGCTTCCTGCCCTTCACTCAGACAATAGTAAAGCTGAGAGGTTACATGACCTTCTAATGGCTCCTGATGCGTGAGTTAATGAAAATGAACCTGTATAGAAGATGTTAGCTCAGCACTACCGCAAAACTAAGTGTTGAAATTGCATTTTTCTATTTATTAATCTTTAGCTTTGGTTGAGATAAACCAACTTCTAGGGTTTTTGGCCTTGATATTTTGTATTTTTAGGTTTAAAGGTTTTGGTTATGCTGCGAGATTGTCAGCTGAGAAATATTAATACAGCTGGGTTGGCAAATTCAAGTGACCAATTGGGAACCACTAGATGGTGACATGAACTAACTTAGATGGAATATCTACTTAAATTATGATGAATTAGCAATGAGAGTGAGATTTCAGGTGAGCGGTGATACAAAAAATTTAGACTGGAACAATTAATTAATTAAAGGCTAAAATTCACCAAGGAAAAATTAAAAAAATCAAATTTATAGGCCATAATGACAATGCCAAACCTTCCTAAATTTACAGAATGCTTTATATAGGATCCAACACTTTCAGCTCCAGGAGCGAAGTGATCCACCTGGCGCGAATTGGGCTATTTCCATAGCAATGTTTCAATAATATAATTTATTTAATTATCTTAAACTCATTAAAAGTCTCAAACTATCGCCATGGCTATGGCCCCAAATCTCTATGATATTTTCAAGCCTTGGATGCCCTATTTAAGGGTTAGCCATACTTTCTAGTAAGTACCTTATGTTTGCCCATTTGTATTTGTTTACCTAGTTGATTTCATCCTTGCCATGTTGGGTAGTGGGTAGAAAGGGGGTTGCGAGGGGTTGGGAACCCCTGAGCGATTTAGATGCAGAGTGGTTTGCCCAACCACTTAAACACCCCAAGCAGCGAGGAAACCCTGTGAGAACAGCACTCTAACCGTGAGCCAAGGATGAGGGACTTAGTGAGGGTTGACACCATGAGAGTTGAGATTGAGCAGTCGCCAGGCCACCCAGGCCTTGAGAGGCAAGAATGGTATTGGGCGCTGTTCCTGCCAATGACTCTGGACTCACCTGAGGGTGAAGTTGCTTGGCTGCGCCGTTGCACAGGGGCTGCTGCTTGCAAACTTGTTGCAAAGGATGTGTCAATGATTGTGCTGAGCAGGGCTGGTGATCACCATATCATCAGATTGGCTCATCAGCGGAGCCCAAACCTGTTGCAAATGCCAAATTCGCAATACCAAGGTGGAGAGCGGGAAGCTATACAAAAAAGTAGGGGAAAACTGGTTGCCCTATCTCCGGCCATCAGAGTGAGTACCTTTCAACTTGAAGTCCTATTCTATTCTAGGGCATAGCAGGGTACAAAAAACCTATGAGCGTCAGGGAAACGGCATAAGAAGTTTAGACTGGCCTGCCAGTCAGGATGCAGAAGCACCCAAAAAGCAAGCCAGAATGCCTGAGGCATTGCCGCCTGAATGACGTTGTATGGTGCGGGGAGTTGGAAAACAAATTCTTATTGATGTACGGTGAATGTGAAAAGGAATATGGTAATGAACCAAGCAGTTACAACTCCAGACCCCGCGGGTCTTGTTGCAGGGAGTTGCACTACCAGACTAGCTGCTTCAGGATTTTCAATGGAAGGGGTCAACATCAAGGTAGCAGTGAGGGGGCAGATCCTTGCAAGAAGGTGAGATAAATGAGACCAAAGGATTCCAATATCCTGGTGGCGGATAGCTTCAACGATGGGATTAAATAACCAGAAATTTCTTGCTCAAGAGATCCAGTTGATCATTGAGGGAGCCAATATGACTATTAAAACTGGTAAAGCCCATCCAATGTAAGGGCCAAAGGGCCACCAAGTGAGTGCCATCGGGATCTCAGTAATATTAATTAAAAAAATAAAGAATTTGGGAACTGACGGGAAATTTAATGAAAGTGAAAAGTAAGAAATTGACCAACAGTTTCCTCAGTGCGATTTGACTGATTAAATAATGTTTGATTTGGATCATCTTGTCAAAGCTATGGGATTGGGGTTCTCAAATTTCGACCTAACCAGCGAATTTTATGAGGGAGGGGGAAATGATCCTAATATGAACTGAAATTGAAGGAATGGGCGGAAGACTGAGTCACTATTTATTTATCTGTAAATGCCTATCCTAAGGCTTTACTGTGTTTACATCGGTTAGCGTGATGGCATCTGGACCAATAGGCAACAGGAAACCCCAAGGGCCACCCCACATAGGGGGCATTCCCAAGGGGTCAAAAACAGGTTCAGGATGGCCAACCCACATGTGCCTGGTTGCTGGAGCATTCATTTGGCCAAATGGGTACCATCAAACACTAATCCTAAAGATTGAAATGGGGGTTTCAAAAAGATTGGCAACAGCCCCCAATGGTGATACATGCTCATCAAGGATTGTACCAACGATTTTGTGGAGAGTTTGGAGTCAGCAACCGTACAGCACAATGGCCCAATGCCATTGGCGATTTCAACCAAGAATCCATTACTTGTCACCTTCCAAAAATGAGTTTCACGCCCATTAGGCTTTATTCCCATAGATTTTGGACATTCCAACTTCAATTTCGAGGGTTCAGCGCCATCAGCTTTATAAGGTCCATCCAGCTTGTGGGGATGATAAAACTGATGATTTCTGCGCAGATTTTTAATTTGGCAAACTAATTTGGTGAGACAAGGGCGGTACTGGAGGTGGAATCTTTGAGGGGGAGCTGTTACCCACTGCTCATTTACCACATGGTGAGGTCGCCCTGTGTGATGATAAGTAAAGCCGCCCTCTTTGGACCCTTTTTATTAGAAAATGGGAAAACTGCCTGGTCCATGCAGAGGGGACGTTCCCATGGACTTATATTACCCTTTCCTTTTTCCAGAGGAAGGGCGCCACCACTGGGAAACTACGTGAGAGCTACATTTTTGTGAGCCTTGGGCAACTTGATCGCCATTAAAGTTGCAGGGTTTGATGGGGGATGGGGATCATTGGGATGGTAAACATGTAAACCCTCGACCTTTTCCATGCAGTTTGCGCAATATCAAGTCTTGACCCAGCTGTTCTTAAAGGCAGAAAAACCTTCCATGCAACAAGATATTGAACTGACCTCCAAGATCTGCGGGATGCTAAAATGCCCTCCACTTCAGCCTCCCCACATCCTTGATCACTATTAGATCAGGATCCAAGGGGATAGTCCCCTTAAGTGATGACAGCTGATATATGTGGAAGACTGGATGTTGCTTCCGGTGAGATGGCAACTTCAACTGGAAAGCACGATTACCCTAATCCTCCTCCACCAAGTGGGAACCTGAATACTTGCTTTAAAACTTCTGAGAGGGTACCTGAATCCTCAAATGGTATGTATTGAGCATGACATATGAACCCACCACAATATCATGGGCAGGAAGCCGCTTCCAATCTGCAAACTGCTTGTAGTCACTGATAGCCTTAGTAAGATGCTCCCACACCAATAAATGGGTAAACTAAAAATGCTCTTCATGATCCATTGCAGCTGAGATCTCTGGCTGCAGACAAGGACCAACTGAAACTGAGGGGTTATACCCCAAGGTCGCCTCATATGGAGAAACCCCATAGAGGCATGCATTCCATTATTATAAGAAAATTGAGTGAGAGGAAGGTTATTGGCCCAGGTATCCTGCGAGGCTGCAGCATTGCAGCGCAAGTATTATTCCAAGATCTGATTAACCCGCTCAGTTTGTCCATTGTATTGGTGATGAAATGCTGTGGAATGACAGGGTGTAAAGTTTTTAATTGATAAAAGCATTTCAAAACTGCGCTGTAAACTAGGGCCCACGGTCATTAATAATCTCCTGCGGGAGACCAAACATAGAAAACACATGGCGCATTAAGAGACGAGCAGTTTCTTCTGAAGAAATGGAGGAAGAGCATGGGATAAATAGGGCAAATTTGTAAAACGATTGACCACCACAATTACCTCAGTAAACCTTTAGAACAAGGAAGTTTGACAATAAAATCCATGAATACTGATGTGCATGGGCCCTCAGCCTGTTTTAAAGGGTGAAGGAGACCATTCCTTCCTTATTGATCTGGCTTGGCACACGCGCAGGTAACACAATCTGCGATCCAGGCTGTTACTTCTTTTGACAAGCCCACCCAGTTAAAGATATGCTTAATAAAGTCGATGTATTTCTTATTACCCAGATGGTTGACTGTGGGGGGTTGTGATGAGCCTAAAATACTTCAGCTCTAAAAAAAGGAGGAACCCACACCCGCAACCAAGAATAAATAAGGCCCTTCGCCAAGGAATATAGGGAATGCTTGTGAGCTGGGAGTAACACTTGTTCCAATAGCTCCACTCCTTCAGGACAGGCCATTTGGGCTGCCAAAACCCGTGAAATAAGAGGCAAATCAGGAGCCAAGTCCACTGATGAGACCACGGGAGGTACAATGGATAAGATTTTAGTGGTGGGAATCACAGTGACCGGATCCGCTTTATCAGAGACCTTGGGGCAATGAGCAGGGTTGTGACTAAGAAAATCTGAGAGCACATTTAACGCACCTTTCATAAACTCATATTTGAAGTTGAAAGAACACAAATCTTAGTAGGTGCGAGCTTGCCTATGTGCCAACCTCTGTGGTTTGCAAAAATACAGAAGGTATTGGTGATCCATACATACTTTTAACTCATGCTGAGCTTCTTGTAACAGATTCAGCCAATGAGTCTAGGCCCACGCTACGGTTGCCAACTTTTTATCATAGATGGCCCAAGATTGTTCAGTAGAAGAGAACTTACAGGAAAAGTAAGTGACTGGGTGTTCTAAAAAATCGTGCTCCTGAAGCAGGATGGCCCCAACTGCAACAGATGAGGCATCACATGCAACGACATAGGGTTTGGAGGGATCTGCATGTTTTAGGATGAGAGTGATAAGAACACCTCTTTAATTGACTCAAATGCCTGCTGGCACTTTTGTGTCCAATGAAAGGGAACTTTCTTACCCGTGAGTGGATAAAGTTGAACAGCTAACTGGGAAAGGGCTGGAAAAAATTTCTTCAGAAAAATGATATTGCCCAAAAAGCTTCTCAATTGTTTTTTAGTTGTTGGAGTTGGTCATTCACGGATGGCGTTCAACTTGTTGGGAATAGCATACCCATCTTTTAAGACAAGATTACCCAAAAAATTAACCTCCTCCCTATAAAAACTCACATTTTTAAGGCTTGACGAACAGACTCGCCTTGTTCAAGAAGGCCACTACCGCTTCCAATTCTTTTGCATGTTATTCAGGAGTTGGGAAGTGAACCAAAATATCATCACTGTATGCAACTGTGCAAATGAATCGGAGATCACCCAGCACATTATAAATTATTCTTTGAATATGGCTGGTGCATTCTTCAACCCAAAGGGCATTACTCAAGATTGGAAAATACCCATCTTCATTCAGATAGCGTTAAATCATTCCTGACCTTCCATCACCCAAATTTGATAAAGGCATTGACAAGGTCAAGTTTAGAGAACACACGCGACTTAGCAATCGCTTGACTAATAATTTGCTCCAGTGGCAAAGGATAGGGATCATGAACAGTTGTTTTATTTAGGTGACTATAATCCACGCAGGGACGAAGAGAACCATCAGCCTTCTTGGCAAAAACAATGTGAGAAGCAACTGGTGATGTCTCTTTAAACAATCACCCTTTCTTAAGCATGTTATCCAATCATGCATTAAGAGCAGCCTCCTCCATTGTATGCAGTTACAAAGAGCAGTTAATAATCACCACCTACACCATTGTTCTAAACCCTTAATCAATTTTAGTATGAGGGGGGAGATGGTCCGCCTTCTCAGAATCAAAGATAATTCAATATCCCATTAATGCCTCAGGGAAATCCAATGAAAGGCCCGCAGGGGAAACAAGGAAAGTGATGGAACTACGACCTTGAGCCTTAGTAAAAGTATCTGCTTAAGGAAACTCACCATCCATCTGACCATTAAAAATGACAGCATATTAGACTCAATGTGAATCCTTACATGCTGCCAACGCCACAAACCCACTCCCAAAATTACCAGAAAGACCAAGTTTGGTATTGCAGAGAACCAATTTCAAAAGCTAAATGGTGAATAGAGAAAGGTACTGGGCGTCAGACTAGTTATAAGGGCTGGGAGGCCAATGAAGTGACCATCACTGTAGGACGCAAGACCAAGTCAAACTCCAACTGGTGGGCTAGTTCTAACTCATACAATTACCTGCTGCTCCAGTGTCCACCAAGGCCTGAAGTATATGTGATGAGCTCTAATACTAATCTTCATGGGCAATAAGAAATAGGCGAATTTTTGTTTAAAGGCAGAGTTAATCATTTCTGCTGTAAATGAAGAGATTGATAGTAAATTAGGGGAAGGTCGGGCTCCTTTTCAGGAGTATAGTTGGGTAGAGTAAGGGTTTAAGAACCAGATTCTTCGATCTAAATTTTACTGATTCATTAATAGATGAATCAGGATAATTTGACTTTGGCGCGGGGGTATTGACTGACTCTGGGGCCAGTACCAATACTGGTTCAACGTTGAGGACAGAATCCAAGTCATTGTTGGGTAGCCCAATCATATAGTTTCCAACTTTAGGGCAGGGAGCATGGTGAGGGGAGGCATTGATAGATTTCACAGCCTTACACTTGTTCCACTGTCCCCATGGAGGTGGACCAATCTTCATGATGAGCAGAGGCTGAATCCAACGCTGATCTAAAAATTGCTTGGAGCATATCATTAGAGAACTCAAGTGTGGGAGCCTGTTCATGGAAGGTTGTGATTAAAGAGTCCAATCTAGGGGCTTTGGCTATAAAGGAAAGTAATTGAAATAGACGTTCTGAACGTGACATAAGGTGTTTCAAAGCTGCTGATACTGCTGTGACAAGTGATGTGGGATCACCCTCATGAGCAGTTGAATGCAGAAGTCCCTGCACTCTTTGATGGGCTTCTCCTTCAAATGCATCCAAAAGGGCAACACCTTGCTGGGCGTTGGATAGTGAACTGGCATTATTCAGGGCAATGGCAGATCACATCTGCACCTTGGCAAGGGCGTAGAGGACTTGATTAGCAATATCTCAGGAGGGGACACTTGGTTTCATCTCTTGAGAATAATTTTGAGGGAAGAGTAGCAGCCTGGGGCCCTTCTACCATGGAGAAATTTCTTCAAAACATTTTGAACGCAGCTCACAAAATTGGCGACTGACCAAAAAGCATCAGGAGACAAATTTCTGACTGAACGTTCACTTGGTAAAGGGTAACCACTGAGGCACCCAGATTGAAGAGAAGTGCGGAATTGGTTGAAAAAAATTGTTGGTCAATTATGTCAGGGAAACGGCATAAGAAGTTTAGACTGGCCTGCCAGTCAGGATGCAGAAGCACCCAAAAAGCAATCCAATAAGCCTTAGGCATTATCATCCAAACGACGTTGTATGGCGTGGGGAGTTGGGAAACAAATGACCGTTGATGTACGGTGAATGTGAAAAGGAATCTGGTAATGAACCAAGCAGTTACAACTCTAGACCCCGCGGCTCTTGTTGCAGGGAGTTGCACTACCAGACTAGCTACTTCAGGATTTTCAATGGAAGGGGTCAACATCAAGGTAGCAGTGAGGGGGCAGATCCTTGCAAGAAGGTGAGATAAATGAGACCAAAGGATTCCAATATCCTGGTGGCGGATAGCTTCAACGATGGGATTAAATAACCAGAAATTTCTTGCTCAAGAGATCCAGTTGACTATTTTTTTAGTACTAGATGGTCCCTATCCAGTTGACTATTGAGGGAGCCAATATGATTATTAAAACTGGTAAAGCCCATCCAATGTAAGGGCCAAAGGGCCACCAAGTGAGTGCCATCGGGATCTCAGTAATATTAATTAAAAAAATAAAGAATTTGGGAACTGACGGGAAATTTAATGATAGTGAAAAGTAAGAAATTGACCAACAGTTTCCTCAGTGCGATTTGACTGATTAAATAATGTTTGATTTGGATCATCTTGTCAAAGCTATGGGATTGGGGCTCTCAAATTTCGACCTAACCAGCGAATTTTATGAGGGAGGGGGAAATGATCCTAATATGAACTGAAATTGAAGGAATGGGCGGCAGACTGAGTCACTATTTGTTTATCTGCAAATGCCTATCCTAAGGCTTTAATGTGTTTACATCGGTTAGCGTGATGGCATCTGGACCAATAGGCAACAGGAAACCCCAAGGGCCACCCCACATAGGGGGCATTCCCAAGGGGTCAAAAACAGGTTCAGGATGGCCAACACACATGTGCCTGGTTGCTGGAGCATTCATTTGGCCAAATGGGTACCATCAAACACCAATCCTAATTATTGAAATGGGGGTTTCAAAAAGATTGGCAACAGCCCCCAATGGTGATACATGCTCATCAAGGATTGTACCCAACGATTTTGTGGAGAGTTTGGAGTCAGCAACCGTACAGCTCAATGGCTCAATGTCATCGGTGATTTTGATTAATAATTCATTACTTGTCCCCTTCTGACTATGAGTTGCATGCCCATTGGGCTTTTTTCCGTATATTTTGGACATTTTTCTTCAATTTCAGGGTTTGGCACCATTGGCTTTATAATGTCCATCCAGCTCATAGGGATGACAGTTACTGATGATTTCTGCACAGATTTCCTCAATTCAGCGAACTAATTCAGCAGAGGCAAGCGTAAGGAATGGGGGAGGAATCTTCAGGGGAGAGCTTTTACCCAACGCTCATCTACCACATGGGTGAGGTAGCTCTGTGTGATGAGAGGTAAAGGCGCCCTCTTTGGACCCTTTTTATTAGGAAATGTGAAAACTGCCTGGTCCACGCAGAGTGTACGTTCCTATGGACTTACAATGAGTGGGTAAAAGAGCGCTACAACTGGGATGGAGTCATGGAGACCATAGTTGAAGTCCTGGATGCCTGTCTGACCCGCAAGAAGCAATCCAGCTTTGAGACCAGGTATCAGTATCAATCTACTTTTCCATAACAACCCTTCACACAATAAGTCTAGACGTGGTTGGTCCCCTACCCCAGACTACTGGGGTAAACCAACATATCTTGGTAGGCATAGATCATTCTACCAAATGGTTTGAAGCACTGGCTTTCACTGCTCAAACTTACAAGGCTACGGCCACTTTCCTCCATCAGTATATTTTTTACTCGCCATGGTGCCCCAGGTCCTGCTCTGTGACAATGGGAAAAACATTACCTCCAGAGTGGTTAAGATCCTCTCTACCTCCATGGAAGCGCAACAACTCTTCTCAGTCCCCTATAACTCATCTACCAATGGTTACATGGAAAGAGACAATGAAACCCGGGTCTCTATACTATAAAAATGGCCACTTCAGACCCTCTTCACTAGGATCTGTACTTACCATGTGCTCTCATGGCCTACCATATTATTTACCATTAATCCTCATAATGTCTCATTTCTGCATGCTGTATAGGAATGAACCTGGAATGCCAGCCTTATTAGATAAAGATATATTCTCTTCTAGAACTGATTCTGAGCAAGCCATGAAGAAGCTGGCCCAGAACATCATTCATTTACAATCTGAGGCTATGATAATTTAGCCAATACTGTCACAAAAGAGGGCCAAGCCACTGATGAGCTCTGGACTCTCTCCCTTCTTTCCAATTATCCGACTTGGTGCTGTATTATTAAATCGTATTACTTTTAGAAGTGAGAAGCTCAGGTCTATCTGAGAAAGGCCCTTTTTGTAATGGGCAGGTTCACGCCAATACGCCACAAACAAATTGGGCAGTAAGAGCCAAGTTACTGACCACACTAGGTACAGGCCCGCAGAGGCCCATCCCCAAACATGACTGCCATGTCTTGTCATTGCCACGTACTCTTATACCACTGTTTCACGATACTGCACATCAGTAGCAGGGTCTGGGACCAGGAAAGGGCTGATAATGATGCCAACGCCACACCAATCTCACTGGCAGAGCTCAAGACTTCAATCCAATCCAATTATTACTAAAATGAATTTTTAAATAAATTTGAGCTTAGCCAAAATCCTTTATTAAATTTTTTCATAGAAGACACAACTGCCCTACAGAGCTGCAGCGTCTTCCCTTAAATAATCCGCTGCAAATATTAAATAAGCTTTTTATTTAGTTAAACTCCTCTGAGCCCTGACCACCACATCATTAGCGAAGAATCACCATCCCACTGGATCACCATCCACGCCCCGCATAGGCCCATCATCATTCCATGGAGGTGATTCAGATTTAGGATGGCGCTTCACCCAGCTCTGAACTTACTAAATTCTATGCTCATTGAACCAGGGCCACATTCAGATCAATTTCCACCTGATCCGAGTCAATGCATGGATCAGGTGCCTCCTGATCTTTTACACTTTTGTAGTCACTTATAAGTGAGGGGATGAGTATTCTATCAAATCCTTTGCTACCAGAGTTTCTGTCAACTGCGTCCATGGTCAGTTCTTGCACCCTTATTCTCCTTCCTAACACTCTTGAAGGGTAAATGATGGACAAATACAAGTCCAATATTGCAATAAGAGTTTTTTGGTTTAAATAATAATATTATTTCACAAAAAACCCCTGGTTAAATCTCAGTCAGATCCCTCAAATTGTTGTAATACTTCTAACCCCCATCCTCAGCCAAATAGCCCTATAGTTGATGGTAGGGTTGTGTTGAGCCTGTGGCGGAATCAGGGGAGTTATTAGTAGGGTCCTCGCCATCTTATTTACAATTAAGTTTAAGCACCTGCGCGGAGACCACCCTTCTATAGCCTTGAAGGGTTCCCACCAGGTGTGAGTATTTTTTCGCCAAATGATTGTTTTAAATATGTAAAATCTTTTCCCCACAGTTTCATCTTACTTGTCATTGACCCACCATCAGTTGGTAAGTTAGAGTGAGGTGAGACTTGAGAGCTATAATAGGTCAAAAACTCATATTTCCTGATTAGGCTGCTCAAAGCCTATAATGAATTTCACGCCCCTCTCTCTTCAGCCTTGAGTTGCTTTAAGTACTAAGCAGAAATATCATAATAGGGTTTTCTTTTTGACCCCCACCCGCTACACTTAATAAATACCTTACAAACTAACATTTTACTATTATTAAAGTTTTTTAATGCTATTACATAAGTGGTATTTAAATTACTTTAAATTTATAATCGCAGCTGAAAGTCTCAATACTCTTACAACTGCTAAATAGTTTGATTTCTGTGCATAAAGCACTGCGAGCATCTTGGAATCCAGGATCCCAGAACATGCATTTAACCAAGGGCTAGAAGAAAGAGTATCACTCCAATCTAAACTATTCTTCCACTTAATACTTAGAATTATTAGTCAACTTTAAAATATAATTCCCACCAGTACATTCTTATCAACTAGTTGAGTATCTAATTGTCTTCTTGTGATGGATTATTGAAAGCTAAACAGCCTCACTTAGAAGTACAGCTCTCCCATTCCCATGAATAGACAATTTTAAGGTCTAACTCTCCAGCTTTAATTTCTTCTCTACAATGGACCTCGCCAGCAGTTATTGTCAGATGGATCTATTTTACAGAAGAGCAAGAAAAATGCGCTTTGATATTCATGAAAGGATTATTCTAAATACCTGGCTCCCTCAGGGATTATGCAGCATCCCACTTCATACCAACGGGCAATGGATCGCATCATGCAAGATCTTAAACTATGCTGTGTGATCATATAACTAGATGACATAACAATATTTGTTAAAATCTTTACCAATCATCTGTACCACCTCAAGTCAGTATTCCAGTGGCTGAGAGAGAACCACATCAAATTAAAACTGAAAATTGTACCTTCTTCCAGCAGGAACTAGTATTCTTAGGACATACCATATTGCAGGAAGTAATTCAACCCATGTATGATAAAGTTGAAGCAATCTCCAAGATGCCTGAGCTGAAGAGCCTTCTTGACATACAGGTGTTATTATAATGATGTGATATTTCTCAATTTATTTATCTCTAATTTTTCTCAAATCTCTAAATCTCTTATCCGTCTGCTTGTCAAAAACACCCCTTTAATGTGTGGAGTAGAGCAAAGAACTGTATTTGAAACCATGAAAGATTTGGTTAAGAGAAGACCAATTTAACAACTTTTGGACTATGGAAAGCCATTCATTCTGCTGACTGATGCCTCCAACTTAGCCATATGCGCCATCCTCTCTCAATTGGATGATGAAGGCGTTGATTTTTGGTGTCCTATTACAGAAAACGCTTTCAAAAGCTGATAGAAGCTATAGCATCATAAAGAAAGAGTGCTTAGATGTTCTCCAGACGATGAAACATCTCTAATCCTTCTTGTTTGATGTGACTTTACAGTTGTTACAGACCACACTTCTTTAAATTTGCTTCTAAACCTGAAAGATCTGACTGGGAAACTAGCCTGTTATGCTTTCATACTTCAGCACTGCAACATGAATATTAACACTAAGCTGGAACAAAGCAAATGAATGTGGACGGACTGACTCACCTGCTCCTAATACATCTAGATAATAGCAAAGCTGAACGATTACATGACCTACTCATGAAGACAGACTCTTGGGAGGATGAAGATGAACCAGTCTGAAAAGTTAAAATAGCATGCTAAAAATATGAAAGTTCACAATGATTTACTTTACAAGATTTCAGAATTGAGTGGCTAATTTACTTGCGACCTTCAGAATGGGTACAAGTTAAAATGAAAGCCCAGAACAACCTAGGACATGGAAGAGCCAAGAAAACTTATGAATGGATCTAAGATCGCTACTATTGGGAAGGAATACTGGACTCTTTAGAGGAAGTCTTAGACTTTTGCATCACTTGTAAAAAGTAGATGCCGCATAAAGCCAAGTATAAGTATCAGCTCATGACCCTCAGCAGCTATTTCACACCATCAGTTTAGATGTTATAGGTCCACTAATTTATCTCACAGAATAAATTGATACATCCTATTAAGGAATAATCGTTTCTTGAAGTGAACAAAGCAATTGCCATTCCCACACAGACCACTAAATCTTCTGCTAACTTTTTGTATCAAAATATATTTATTAGGCTTGGCTGCCCAAAGGTTCTACTATGCAATGATGGAAAAGCTTATTGTCTAGAATTGTGAGGATCTTAGCTATGAGCATGGGAACTCAACAACTATATTCAACACCTTATAACTTATCAACTTATGGGAATGTAAAAAAGAGCAAATGGGGCATTGGTCTCAATATGTCAAACATTTTCCTCCTAGGCCTCAAAAGAAGAAGGTTGTGGGTCAAAAAATGCCTAGACAGGGATGTGTCAGCCATTTTGCAAGTTTGCAATGATGTTCCAAATGATTTAAAAAATGATATAAAGAAAATTGGCCAAAAGACCCTGACCAATTCTCAGTGGAACAACATTAATCAGGGTAACACCAGTTTGAAACCTGCATGGGCACTAACTGTAAAATTGGACAATCAGATTACTCTTACAACACAACAGACTTTGGGGCAACCAGCGGAAGGTACTCCCCAACCATCACCAAGTCCTTCACAAAACCTACGTGGGGGCCACCCCTTTTATAGGCGTGGTGGAGGTCCCCTGAGGTGAAAGTAACTTACCTAATGATGATTGGCTAAAGTTCATAAAAACCTTACTGCATGGGTACATCTTGCCCCAAAACCACAATTATTGATTTCCCAAATAGTAATTCACATATCCCATGATCTGATAGGAGAGTTTCACATAGTTCCTAATTTGGAATGCATCGCAGCTATTCTAAAACTATCCTCAAATTCCCACAACCCTCAAAATCAGTTTAAATATGAATCATGAGGATATTGAGGGGATTTCTTTTTACTTTACCCTGTTTTTACCAATAAAAACTCTTAAAAACCCAAGTTTTTATTATTATATTTTTATTAAATTTTATTAAAAACTTTTGTGGGATCCAGAGGCATAAGCACCAGCGAGCAACCCTAAGCTGGATTCCTACACAATACTATGCAAGATGTCCACTAACTATCCATTACACTGGGACTAATACCACTAAATTGCTTTGATAGCTTATCAAATAAGTTTCCATTGAATTATAAAAATGTCTCCCTTCAAGGCCTTATATAGAAGAGAACCTGTTCCTAGCTTTGTTAGCTAATGAAGTTACCAGTGATAATACCACAGAGCCTGAGAAAGCGCTAAGTATATTAGACCATAAGATTATTGAACTTTACTCAGAGTTGATGCTAAATCTAGTCAAGATGGTCACAAAAGAAGGTCAAGCAGTAAATGCAAATCTCCAACCTTTACCCACCTTTGAGCTTTCAGACTTATTCTAAATTTATCACAATTGAATAGCACCCTGAGGAGGAGAATTAAATTTCATCTGAGTGGGCCATATGCTATCACTTACAAATGCCAAGATGAAAATTCAATCAAGTCCTTAGAAACTGGAGTACCAATCAAATGTATACATAGCCAATTCTTGCATTGGTACTCCCCTGCCAATATTATTAAGGGTGTGATATCAGATATTAGGACATCAGACCTGATAAAAAGTATATAGACCATTTGATTCAGTCAACTGGATTTGCACCTAGACTAAGAAGGGGGTTAAAGGAATTACCTTAGTAAATTAACCCAGATAAATTTATAGTCAGTACAACTCAAATTGACTCTAGGAAAATTCTGATGGGCGAAGATGAGCTTAAGATACCCCAAGATGAAGTACTGCCTTATTGAAATGATAGATTATCAGAAAATCAAGCAACAACTACTCAAGGTGACACTCAAGACAGAAAATTAAGACAAACCCAAAAAGGGTAAGAATCAGGAAGCTGCCAAATGATCAGCCCAAGTGACCCCAGTCTCATCTGACTTGGGTATTCAACTCACAATCCTGCATTATCAAAATATGATACAAAGACATCATACTATCTGGAATGCATCACCTGACCAAAAGCAACCTTTCCTGATTTCTCCCCTTATCAATTTTATTAATCTTTTTCTTACTTGGGGTTTGTATTATTGGATATACCATCTAAAAACCCTTATATATACTATAATAAAGTTATGTTGTTATTTATATATCTTTTTTGGTACTTGACTTTAATAAGTCTATTTCGCTGTACTTAGCATAGGATAGATACTTTAGCTGATGAGATATAAGTTGTGACTGGCACTTTCTTTAATAAAAATATTTGTTGTGCAACTTAGTCATCTTTAAGTATTGACTGTCAGGATTCTTGAGCATAGCACCATTATTTAAAAATGGAAGCCCAACATTCAAACTCAGCCATATCAAATTACCTCAGACTTAGTGGTCTTGAGGATTTTGTAGAGATTTTAGGATATTTTTCTATACTATTAAGAACTTGGAGTATATAGTTTGTAGGCAGGGCTATAATCCACTTACTGAATATGACTTTATAATTATTCTAATACTTTGAAAAGTCTTTTTGGTAGCATCCCTGGTCTTGATATATTTAGATTTCTCTGGCACTCAATGCTAGGAAATATGTTAAAAAATATTTGAGGTGGGTCAACCTTGGGATAAATATACCACACCGAAAATATTTTCTAGCCAGTACAGGTTTCGAACTCAAAACCTGCACTAGGGGTGGAAGCAGTTTTACTTGCTCGGCTAACCACCCTTACTAGGAAATATATTATTATCGGTGAAATTAAATGTTAACTGATAAAAATAATAGTATGAGTTTGTGCATCAGATGAAGGCAATCATGAATAACTTAAGACTTAGTTTTCAATTGAATATCTTATTACACAGAATTTAGTTTAAGATCTCTTATCTCTAGGAAATTTTCCCCACTTTTAAAGCTGCTTTCAGTTTAAGTTTCCCTACAGAAATTATAACTTTGAGTTTTCAACAGACTGGTATACATTCCAAAATTAATAATGGCAAACTCAAAATATATAAATAAGTAATAGTGGAGTAAAAATTGGTAGAGTTGAAATCTGAGAGAATGTAAAGAATGATTTGCCAATATAAATGTTAATCATAAATTTCTTTTTAATATAAAATACAACTTGGAATATACATAGGAAGCAAGTATAAAAACTTGTCTCTTATTCTAAAAAGTAAATATTAGGATTTTATTCTATCAATAGTTACTTTTATTTTAACTTTCTCTATGGTATAAATGAAAACATCTCATATAATTGTCAGTAAAGTAAGGATCACTCCCGCATTACAACCATATATCCAGTCACATCTGTGATGCTTACTATATTGCATCTTGTAAAATATTGACAATCACCATTTTATGACACCATGATATTAAAAGCCTTCTAGGTTTGGAAAATTAAGTTCTTGAAGTCTTAACAGCTAGTACAGTCAGTTAGGCAGTATACGGCTCTCTGTATAAAAATTTATTCAAGGTGGGTCAACAGGGTGCAAAACCGCACCGATTAAGGGGAATCGAAGAAATGAGAAAGGAGGATAAAACCTGGAAAACCTCCATGCGCGGCGTATGATAGGCCAGGAACTCAATGAAGCGCCTTGCTATTTGCTATCTCGGTTCGGGGCATTGGTGCACAATACCAACACAGTCATAATCGTCCCCTCTCAAAAAATCATCTACCGGGATCGAACTCGGGGGCAGTGGTAATCATATCACTGGGGTATCCTCCCCTTACGGCTCTAAATATAAAAAGCTAACTTAATTATTTAAAAATGCTAACTAATTTTGTTAATCGTAGGTTTTATTCCATAAACCTCGGCTTGGCATAGATTTTTATACTTTTCAATTTGGCGCAAATGGTATACTCAAATAACACTTTTATTAAACTATGGTTTGCTTTTAAAATTGTTATTAAAACTTCACCTTCTAGTTTTTTATTTATACCATATGTTTAGACTTCACTCCAGAATTATTTTGATAAATTGATGCGAAGGTAATAACACTGTCTATTCCCTAAGAAATAGGCCTGTTTTTCTTTTATTCCATGTTTTTGAGTGCGTTTTAAATTTATTGGTGATTCTATTTTTGATATAGTTCATTAGATTTCAGTTGATTTGATGGCAAAAATTTGATAGCTTTTATGCTAACGTTTCAAATGGTTCAGATTTGATTTTTATTGTTTTAGACTGCTTGAAATATTTTAAAGATAAAATTTTTACTACCATGTTTTTTCATTTAATGACGTGTTTGATCAAAATACCTTGAGTCTTAAATTTAAGTTTTTATAAACGGTTTGCCTTTTTTGTATTTTAGAATTTTTTACAACCGATTTTATGACAACGCTTTAAAATCTTTGATTTAAAGTTTTTGATATATATACTTAGTTTTATGATTCTGAAACTTACCTATTACAATATTTTAGCTTATGCTTACGTCTTATTTTCAAGCGATCTTCTCTGAGCGCTTTTACGAGAAATTATTTCAATCTTATGTTAACTTTGTTATTTGAAAGTTTTAACAGTTTTATACAATGTTAATAACTTTTATAGTACTGAGGTTTGCTCTACTTTTTATTGTATATATTTACTATTTTACGCAAGCTTTTGGACTTTGTTTTTAATTTATGTGCATTGCTATATCCAGCATGATTTAGCGAGCTTTACTTTTACCGCTTTTTTACTGAAAAGAATAGGTTTTATGTTTTTAGTTTTAGTAATTTTATGTTCTATAGGATTGAAGGCCTGATGGGGGCCTCTTTTTGTGATAAAGAAGGAGTGGTTATTATTAAAGGTAATATTTTATTTCAGATTTATTTCAACTGTATTAGTTTTTGATGGAGAAGCCACTGATAAAATTTTGGACCAATCGACACTTTCTTCTGTCTTTTTGCTCGCCAGTGATCAGGTAAAATACTCTAAGTTTATGTTTTCACTATTACGTTCAATTAGGCTAGCAGGATGGGCTTGAAACGCAACAATATTATTGTTGGTTTGTATCATTATCATCAAATTATCCAATTCAATATTGCATCATTTATAGTTACCTTTGTTGCCAATAATACATGCAATACAGGTGTTTTAATGGATTTGTTTTCTGAGCTTACTGATCTCATTCAGCCATTAAGCTCGATATTAGCCAATTAAAAAGCACCACTAATTTCTTCGCTTCCTTTTTCAACCGTTCAAATTTGATAACACAAGATCAGTGTACGGGGGTTTATTTCGTGAATTGCCATTTTTATAATTTAAATTTGGTATATTTATTCAGCAAAACATTAGATTAAACTGCTTGATTCAGAATAACTGGTACTAAAAAAATTAAAATAAATTTATATTATTTGGTACGTAAAAATTGATCAGGACAGTAAAGTTAAACCGATGATATATAAATGCAGTGTAAGAACATAAAGCAAATGTATTTTTGTTTTCAACCTCGCCTTTTTGTAGCTATCAGTAGGGCTCTATCAATTTTAAAAAAATCATTTGTAGAACATTTCAGATTCAGGTTATATAAATGTTATTTTATAAGTTAAACTCTTTGCCTTATTTCTTTTAAGATCTAATTAGAGGTATTATGGTTACAGTTAAATAAACTAAGTTTTCTAAACTTTTAATTGTAGCATAAATTCTAGCATTTTAAACTCTATTTACGTTGCAGCATTTATTGAATGTTTATTAGAAAATTGAAGCTTGATCTTTTCACATTCATGTTAGTTTGATTGTGAGGCTTGTCACCAGGGACTTAAAACCAAATAATATTAGCTAACTATTATTTAGCAGGTGAATACAACGTTATTTTAAACCTTAATTTTTTACCTTGTCCTAATTCCATATCACAAAATATTTGTAAGTGCAAAGTATTATAATTCTGTGTGGAGGAATCTTGTACTAAAGACTAATAAAAGCTCCGCAATTGTTCCTTATATTCACACCAGTATATACTTGGTTTCTTTAATTCATAATCTCCTTACCTAAAGTTATGGTTTATTATCAAAAGAAAAAAGTTTTATATGAATACATTAAAATAAGAAGTTTGAAATAATTATGTTGTTGAAGTATATGCTTTTTATCAATGTCAACTATAGTATTAATTTACAATTCAAGCTTACCCAGAATATAGCAAAACATTTATCATGTAATTTTAAGATATAAATATCAGAAAGCTTTGTAGATGAATTTAACTGATTTTAACAGTTTTACAAAAGTGTCTTTTACTATTAAAATACTGGCTTATCTTGTTTCCTACATTTTTAATATTTTTTAATCTTTTGAACCAACCACACTTTCAAATCTGATATACTACTTTAAAGTTGAAATAGTTTTAGCCTAATTGCTATATACCTCTGCTGGGCTAACTTATTTGCAATGCCTTGATGATTCTTAGCTTTGCACTCTCTTGGTAACAAGCTGAGGGTAAATAACTGGCTACTCGGAGGTGACAGGCAGGACAACTTAGGTTGAACTTAACCTTCTCTAGAGGTTAAAAGATTCCTAACAATTCTTAGTGAGCTGGAGATATTTCAGTTCTTGAGGATTGAACTTTAAAATAAATATAGTTTGGTAAAAAGACTTTAAGAAAACGGTTAGTACTATTTAAAGTACCAAGGAAAAATCAGAAATGTGATGAGCGATAGGTAAATACTATGTGGAAGGTGGAAGGTGATTCAGGAATGCAGGAGGCAATGGCACAGTCCAGGTTCAGCGTTGGAGTAGATCAGGATCCCTTGTTGAAGAATAAACTGAGATCAAATAATAGTAACACAGTTAAGTGGTTTCCATTATCTATTATTAGGAAGCCAATAGGTAATAATGTATAACATGTGGTGTAAGTTGGTAAATGGGGTGAATAGTGGAGTTAAACACTGAATATATCCTCAGGTCAAATATCAAAATGAGATGTACTCAGCTCAGGCATTCTTCCCTATCTCATCAGCCAGTGGAACACCAATTGAGAAAATTTATCCAGAGTTTGTAGTTTGTAACCTTGGTGTTATTATGGGAAATTGCTTAGTGCTTGAAAATATAGGAGCACTAGCGATTTTGGGTGTTAGGTCTGATAAAACATCAGTAAATATTGATAATAATAATATATGCCTTAACCCCAATTAAAGATTGAATAGTAATTAAAAATTACCGTTGGCAATGATAATAGTTTTGGACTTCAATTAAAATAATCATATATCATGACCCTAAAGTCGAAGGCTTCACCTAAATTAAGCTGTAATCTAACATAGCCACCTAAGCCTTGAATGAGGGTGACAATGATTTTGCCAGGGTCAGCCAGCCTCTTTAGGGTTTAAACTACCAGAGTTGGGCTGAATACGGTACCCAAGGTAGTTGGGTTAGGTGTTGACTTGGCAAGAAAGAGTTGTGGTTCAGTCTCATAATCTGTAAGTAGTCAGTAGTAGGATAGAATATAACATAAATATCATTTGCCTGGAAAACATTGATCTTTAAGAGGTGATGATCCAAGTTTTGGTTAATTCAAAAGCCTAGGAATGGCAACCTTAGTTTTGGCATCAGGATGAAAGAGCTGAGTGTGAGGATAAAGGGTAGTTGGTGTAGGTTTAGTTCCAAAATAAAGTTTGGCGTTGCAAATCTTAAAATGTACATGTTCTTATCAAGATAGTCAATAGCACCAGCTTGGGAGTTGAGGTAGACAAGGGACTGAGAATTGTAGGAAGTACTTGAATTTCTGGCAGATGTGAGCAATGACAAAGTAGAGAGGGGCAAAAGCAAAACTGACAACAAAGTTGCATAAAGCAGCTGTATGGATATATTCAAACAGACTTGCAGTTAAACCCAAAAAGTACCTTCAGGGATGGGGTAAACAATCTGATGCAGAGAGAAACCAAAGCATCCTCCTTGAGAACCTTGAGTATTTTTTGGACAACTGGTAAAAGCAACCTTTGGTTGAGTGGTTCATCTTGATGGCAGAGATCATTCAACAGATGGAGGTCTACAATGTTGACAAATAGAGATAGATTTTCTGTTAGGAGGCATTAGGTTAAAAGTCTGACAAAATGGTGAGGACATGAGATTTTAGCCACAGCTTTGCTTAAAATTAAAAAGGCGATCATGTGGTAACCTTTTAAACCTGACCTAATCTGATTGAGGCAAGGCTGAATCTTTTCTACTAACAGTCTGTGAGAACCCAGATAGTTTTTTTCTCGCCTGTGCTATATGCCACTGGATCCCACAACAGTTTTAGTAATTTAATGATAAAAACACAAATAAAATAAAATGGGTTTTTTATGTTTTTATTAGAGCTAGTGTGGGAAGAAAAAAATGAACCCTCTTGATATCTGACTGGTCAGTATTTAAACTGTATCAATGATCAAAGAAAATTCAATGATAAGTTTGGAACAGCTTGTTACAGTCCAAATAAGAAAATATGTGAATTCAGCCTATTGAAGCTTGAAAAACTTGCTTCACTTTAGCTGAATGATGGATGGGGAGTTAATTTTTGGCAATATGTACCTATGGCGTACTTATTTAATAAATTTCAGCCAAACCACTTTAGAGAAAATTTATTGCACCTTGGGGGACCTCTGCCAAGCCTATAAAAGGGGTGGTCCCCGTGTAGGTGCTTGAATGGACCTGGTGCTGGCTGGGGGAGTACCATCCAAAGGATGCCCCAGGGTCTGCCGTGTGGTTGAAGTAATCTGACTGCTTGAACTCATATTAATTGCTTGTGAAGTTTTCAAAATCGTGTTACCCCAATTTTAGGGTTCTACTGAGAATCAGCCAGGGTCTTTTAGGCAAAATAAATTGTTAATATTTTCTAAATCAATCTTAGAATTATCAGAGACTTGTAAATATCTGACATTTCTCTATTTAGGCCCATTTTGACCCAAAACATTTTTATTTTGAAGCCTGGAGGGCAAATGTCTGATACAGTCAGACCTAAAATTTATAGTTTAGAATAAATTATAATTAATGTTGTTGAAAATAATTAAGTGGGAAAAAGTTGGAAATTGGTTTTGGAGGCTCCAATTTTGTTATCAGGGCAGCGAGGGGCTTTGGTGCTGAGAAATGACAAGGGCACTGAGTCATTTTAGTAGGTTGTATACTGGCAAAACAGCAAGAAGTGTTAGTGCCAGGAATCAAAGAGAGCGTTGAGGCATTCAGTTTGGCTATTTTAATTATGTCATGGAAGCAGAGAGGAGCTTCAGCACAGGTAGTAAAGATAAATGTGGAGGCATCTTGTTCAGCAAGATGGATTTTATCAGGAGGAGACTTCAGCTCAGGCGTAGAATTATTTTCAACTTTCCTAATAGAAATTTTTTGAGTTCTTTGAGTGACTTAATTTTAGGGAGCCCTTGCGCTTATCCTCAGCCTCTTTTACAGAATCCAGTTCTTCTGCTTGCTCATTTCTTGTGGTGTTTAGTTCAGTTGCAGAGGTACTTAACCCAGCTTATCTAATTAAATTATTATCTTGTTAGTCCTTATTGGGCTTAGGTAAATTAATTTTAGAGCCCTCATTGATGGCAACTTGACAGTGATAACTGATTCTTTAGGCTGACTTTTAGCCTTAGCTTGAAGAATAAGTCATAGTAAAATATACCTTCTTGGATTTGTTTAAAGCTGAAAAAACGTTATAAAAAACTTTTTATTACAGAAAACATGTCCCTAGAATCCAATAGTTTTTCATCTAAGTGGTATCTTCCTGGGCTTCCTTTACCTAGCATCCCACATCTTCTTAAGCATAATGCTTTGTCTAGTAATAATATATGCCCCTCATTAATCTCTTTTCTTTATGATGCTGGCATTAATGCTCAAAAGCGTCACCTTAAAATTCTTCAGGAGTTTTAACAGGTTGCGCAAGGTTGAGCTGACTGGGAGCTCAGAAATACATTAAGTCTTCTGCAATACACGCTAAGGATTTTTTTAGAAAAAGTTCCTCTCAGTTACTGCATCTTGTCCACTCCAGAGCAAGTACACCATAAGGTCAGGGTCTGGAACTTCAGAAGGGTTTTTCTGGACCATTGTTGTTAAATCAGTAAATAATTAATATTGCTTTATAGTGAAATATGGTTTCACAGGCAACTCAAAGTTCCCTTTAGTGAGCACCAGATCCTGGCTTTGCGCTCTCTTATCAACAAACTGAAGTAAATGATTGGCTACTTGGAGGTTCCAGACAGGATAACTTGGGTTGAACTTAACCTTGTCTAGAGGTAATAGGTTCCAAACAATCTTCAGTGGGCTGGTGTAAGGATCCCAGAGGTCCCATAAAATTATTTTATATGATTCACCCCTTCTAATTTAAGAAGGGGTAACATCCCCAAGCCCTTCCCTTAGAGGGATTTTCAGATGTAAGCACACCCTTGACGAGCGATGGGTTTCTGCTGAGGCCCCTTGACTCAATGTTACAGAAAGTCAACAAACAAAAAAGAAGAATTTTGCCAAGAAATTTGATTTTGCCAAAGCCTATGTGCTGAAAATCATAACTATCTGCAATGAAATCCGGGCTTGATTGGGTGAACTGAGCCCAAAGTCCCAATAGAAAAATCAGCCCCAAAGAGATTTGTCAATGATTCTTCCAAAGGGAAAGGAATTTTTGTTAATAAATTTGTGAGATTCGCTGCCATGCTAGAGCCCCAATAGAAACTAAAAATTTTAGCAACAAGAACTGCAAATCAAGGTACCTGCTTTGTGTAGGCTGAGCTATGATGCAAAATGTCATAGCGTTTTAAGATTTGCGCGTCCAGTTGTAAGAAAAGTTCATAAGTCCCCACCACTCATTTCCCTTAATTTATAAAAGCATAGTGCGCTGCTGATGGCAGAGTGCTGTGTTATTTTGTACAATCCTTGATAAACCATTATTTTTACCAAAATTCTTTGAACATCTTATAAGTTTTCAGCTATTTGGGCAATCCCTAAGGAACCACCTCAACTGATGGAGAGTCCACGCTCATCTGTATCTTTAATGATAGTGATCATCACATTGGTTTTCTCTGCTATTACCTCTTTCAGCATGGAAAACCTTGGTAGTTGTACCCTACACGTTTTTCAAGATGTCCCAACCCAACAGAAATACTATTAAGAATCTAAAAATGAATAGAATAACCAAACAATTGATCTAATCTGCCCAAACCATGAAGCAACGGAAATGAAAATTTGGCAGTTGCATCTCAGGGAGACTCTTCTGGAATTAAACCTGACAAAACGATTGCTACATCCCAGTACCAATTATGCGCTCAAAATTTTTAAGAATACAGCCTTAAATAAGTTCAAGGAGAGCTGATCAACCCATTACTAAATCCAATTTGCCCCAATCATGGGGAAAATGTGAATGACGATTTAGCAGACACTACTCAAAGCAAAATAGTGGGTATTGAACCTGAAGAGACCCTTTTTGCTGCACGTTATCAGGTGCATATTCAACCAAGTTGAAATCTTACCTGAATGGAGAACACCAATGGATGGCATAATTTTCTCCCACTGGCCTTAGCAGTTTGACTCCCATAATTAAAGCGTGGTCACAATTTCTTCCAGCTATCATTTTACTGGTCAGAGAAGGAAAAATGTTCATAGGCCAGTACTTTCCGCACTTGTCCCTGCATGGTTCTTATTTGCATATTATCAAAACAGCAATACCTTGCAGACAATGACTTGTTTTGTGAATATTAGAGTATCCATGATGGAGACCCAGTCTTTCTTTGGAATGTCAATTGTCTGACAGCTGGAAAATTTTAGTCCTTGAGAATTAGACTTTAAGCTAAAAGTAATATAGGTTATAAAAATTACTTTATTAAGAAAAAGTTTTGTGCTTTTTAAAATACTAAGGGAAAATAAGGAATGTGATGAGTGATAGGTGAATACTAAGTGTGAGGGTGGAAGGAGATGCAGGAATGCAGGAGGCAATGGCACAATCCAGTCTCAGCGTTGGAGTAGATCAGTATTCCTTGTTGAAGGCTGGACTGAGATCAAGTAATGGTAACATAGCAAAGTGGTTTCCAATTTCTGTTATAAGGAAGCCAATTATTATAAAGCATGATATGTGGTGCAAGTTGGTAAATGGGGCAAATAGTGGAGTTAAACAACGACTATATCCTTAGGCCTAATATCTAGGTTATGTTAACTCAAATTGGGCATTCTTCCCTATCCCATCGGCTAGTGAAGCACTAATTAAAATTTTATCCAGAGTTTATTAGGTGTTAACCTCGGTGTTATTATAAAATTGCTTAGCGCCTGAAAACATAAGATTATTAGTGATTTTGGGCTTTATGCCCAATAAACATTGATAGATAAATGATTATAATTATTGGGCGTTTATACTGATTAAGTATAGAAAAATATAAGCAGATTTCAATAGTAATAATAGTGAAGTTTTTTTTCTGTTGTGACAACTTTATAATCAATCTATTTGAATTATGTTAGTTTGATAAATCTGTACTGGTGAAGATGTGTGAATGCCTTAATCCTGGTAAGACTTAGAAAATGTGGTAAAAGGTTCAGGGTCAGGATTTGCCCTACCCAAACTTAGAAATCGCCCCAGTAAAACTGGCGACCACGCTCAACATAAAAACCTGCGGTGCAATACCTGACAGAAATTTTAAAATAGCAGGCTAGACATAATAAAGATTTCAAGACCCCATTCTCAACCATTGTTGTTGGTGGAATATGGGCTTTGAGTTTTCCTGGAAGTGGAGTTATCAGCCTTCTGAATAATTTTTGTGATATTGAGCACCAATTTTTCAAGCAAGCCATGTATGTGACACCTCACACTATGACCTGCAGTTGGTTGGACCTTGGGTTCAAAATGGCAGAGGAAGCAGACACTGCTGCACTGGTGCACATAGTGGTTGACCTTATTGAGGGCCAACGGGTGGTTGAGATGAAGATCACATGCTGGAAAAAATCCAAGAATATCTTTATCTAAGTGATTTTCTCCCTACAAACTTGGCTTGCAATGTCATAAAGGAGAACCTCCGTTATAGGATGTTATCCTATGGCGACATTGTCTCTTTTGAGCTGCAGCGCTTTTCTTTAATGCCTAAACTCAGTACAGGTAAGACTATCATGGTAATTACCCCAAACGGAGATACTACAAAAATCTCACTTTAATCTACACTTTGATCACCTTGAGATTGACAGTAAGAAAACTTAGCCTTTCAGGGCAACGATGGACAGTGCACCACATTTGCAGTTTCTGCAATGCTTTTGGTCTCAAAATGCACACCTGACATGTCAAAGAGGGTGTAAAACCCTAAAAATATGCTTGGGAGGCGGTGGATGAATCCGATGATAACTTTTCATGTGTAATTAATACTACTACCTCATTTTACCTGGGGAGAACAGGGCCAGTATACCACAGTTGACCCCATGTCCTACAGGAACATAAGAAGGCCAAGAAAGCCCATAGGGCAGCAGCCTGAGCAGCGGCCAAGGCAGTGGCCCCAGTAGCGTCCCCCATCTCGCCTGCTCAGATTCAGGCTGACAAAGCGAAATTCTCCACCTTAGCAGAACTTAAACCCACCAGCCAATTAAATTATACCAATCAGCCCTCAAGCCACCCTCAGGGCTTTGCACACATGCATATGCAATCTGCGCACCAATCAAAACTTATTTCATCTAACCAATCTCATCCATATTTTACAATCCCATAGATGGTTCACAGCAAGGGCATCAAAACAATAAAAATTGGCCATCCAAAATTTCAAATCTACCAAAGATAAAGTTTCACCAAACCCCTATGTTCCCTCCCCTGTGAAAACCTATCACCTTCATAGTCAAGATAAGCCAGAGTGCATGGAAGATGGAGAGGCAGGGCCAGGGGCCATTCCCTTGCTCCTGAGGCGCGATGAGCGTCTCAGTATCAATTTGGACGTTGAATATCTCAGGACTCAAAGCCTCTCCATCACAGGCCAAGAACTGAGTTTCCTAAACACAACTAAACAGTGGATATCCTGTACCTCCAGGAAATTCACAGTTCACTAGGTGATGAGGACGCATGGTCACGCATGCCCATGCCTACTTTATCTTTTGATTGCCGCACTGTGGGGCTTAGTATGGGCATATAGTAAATCTAACTTTATCTCACAAAATTCTTATTTAAAATGCCACATAATGGCTGTTACTTTCTTGTGGTGCAATGAAGTACACACCATCGCTAGTGTCTACAACCCAAACTGTGCACAGAATTTGTTGAAGGTTTTTTAGGACGTTGCTATTCTTTCCCTTCCACCTAACACCATTGTGATTGCGATATGAACTGTTGGACAAACCCAGCCACTGACTGGTGGCCTTCCAAGGTTGATTCCTCTCAGGGGCATGTGGAGCTTTGTGCCCTGAAGGCTACCCTGGGCCTTTACAACACCCTTCCCAAACACTCTCCTCTGCTACCTAATATGTCCCTCCCTCATGTACACAATGGGCAGTTACTGTCTATGTCAAGCATAGCCCTCATTCTTTCACCATTGTGTCCTCGCCATAAACATTGCACTTTACCACAACAAAAGTTAATTTATCCAACCATTGCTTAGTTTTGGTGTCTCTTACTCCATCATGCTTGGGGGCACAGACGCCCAGATGGACCAAAATTCGCCTGAATAATCTTTCTTTGCCCTAATTCTCTTGCTGTGTTGAAACCATGACTTTGACACAGTAGTTTGTGACTCCTTTCTGTGCCAATCCTCTCACCACATGGTCTGCTTTTAAGTCACACACTATTTCTCATGCACGTCACTTCCATAGCGCCATCCCATGCTGCCTCAGCAGCTTTTATGTGCACTCTGGTGGAAGTGGATCAATTGAAAGCAACGCCCCTGCTGCTGGGTACATCCTTCTTGGGGACGCAAGTGGTCTGAAGTGTCTGCACATTTGAATCCGCTGGTAAGAGAACATAAGCATTGAGTTTGTGTTAAATAAAAAGCAAAAAATATTAACACAGGTGACACATGCTCCGCCTATTTTTCCCCCTGATTATCTCCACTAAACAAAACATGGCCTGTACACAGGTAAGGCTGGAAAAAACCATTGCAGATACAACGGAGGAGGTGTCCACCACTATTAACTTTTTTACTCTGAGTTGTACAGGCCCTACTCTGTCAAGCCTGCCTAAATTGACTTTTTTCTCAGTGGTGCATGTATCTGCACTGTTTCTTGATACCCAAACTTAATGAACTTAATATTGCGCGAGGAACTCTTGTTTGGTGATTGCAGTGCGCCGCATAGGAAATTCCCAGGACCAGATGGGATTCCTTATGAGCCTTAAAATAATATTTTAGTAGTATCCACCCTACTGTTAGCTTAAATAAATGAATGTCTTTTAGAGACATCCCGCTTCCTGATGGCCAAAATGAATATATGGTAATTTTTTTCAAAAATGATGATAAGCTGGATATGGAAAACTGGCGCCCTATTTCTCTTAATAACACTGATACCAAAATATTTACAAAAAACTATGGCTAACCGCCTTGGGAAAGTTACCTCTGAAGTTATATCCCAGAACAATTTGGCTTTATTCCTAGGCGATCAATTTGGGACAACATCCATACAGTAGCCAAAGTTTGCCAATATACTGCTACAGGTGTGCTTGTGTTCTTGGAATAGCAGAAAGCCTATGATTGTGCTAACTGGGCTTACCTCAGGGCTTGCCCACAAGTTTATAACTTCCTTCAAAATTTATCAATTGGGCAATGTTGCTGATTTAGTCAGCCACAATGGCAGTCCGTGGCTCAGTTTGCCTAACTGATTTGGTTTTCCCTCAAAAGGGTCTCCGTCAGGGTGACCCTCTGAGCCCTCTGTTGACAAATTTAAACTTGATCCACTTCTCCACAATGCAAACGCCCATCTTGTTGGTGTTCATTTCTAGGTCAGGCACCAGTTAGAATGATGGAATTTGTTGACAATTGTGTAGTCAAGGTCTTTAGTAACTGTGATGCACGCGTCCTGGAGAAGACCATACGGGAGTACTTAAGGGTTAGTAATGCAGCTCTAAACACCAATAAAACCGAGATCATCTTCATTGTAAATACCAGTCTCATAGGTCACCTGCCACCGCTGCTCAGCAGCATATACCTGCTTTACGGCTCCTTGTTCAGTTCCTAAGGAAGTCAACTCATATCGCTCCTCTTGTGCTCCCATTTTTTTCCAAGCCCACTATGAGCCCAGTTTGCCACTTAAGTGTATGGCTGGATGCGGGAGGCTATGCCACCTCTGTAATGGAATATAACTTTTTAAACAAAGTAACTAAGCGCATCGCCTCACTCAGAGGCCAAAATAAAAATCTGGCGGGCGGGTAGTGGCTTCCAACTCTCTACTTCTGTCCATTGTTTGATTTTCTGAGCACGCTATTGATTTTTCTCCCTCTTTCATTGCAACCCTCTATGCAATAATCCAAGGGCGGCTGTGGCTAGGACTCATTCCCCTGTGCGTCTGGACGTCCTGTTTGGCCCTTGTCATAGTGGCATTATGGAACTGATCAACTACGTGGCCCATGCTCCAGTATAATTGGCTCCGGGATAACTCAGGTAACTAACCCTGCACTCCCACCCAGCACTGGTCTTGCACGGCATGGTCCAACTGTAAGTCTGGAGGAGCATCCCCTCCACTTGAACTAGATGAAATTTCCTTTTCTGCCAAAATAGGTAACAAATGGTTTAATCTCATACTCTCCATGCTGAACTACCGTCAACTTGCAGACAGGTGAGTTGAAGCAAACCAACTTGGGCGCAGGGGCTGCATCAGGACCAGGAACCACTATGGATTCTGATTCAACGTTGGGGTCAGACCCAAGGTCAAGTTGGTAGATCCAAGCATGAAGTTACTGTTCTGGTGATGGGAAGTATAGCGGAGAGCTGCATAAATGGAAGTTTCTGCCTTAAAAATTTGATCCAAAGTTTCCATAAGGTTAGACCAAACAATGCAATGGATGGAGGCTGAATCCAACGCAGTTTAGAAATTTTTTTGGATTACATCCCCGTGGAGATCCAGAATTGAGGCTTGCTCATGGAAAGTTGCAACTAACAAAACCATACTAAAGGCTTCAACAATCATAGAGAATAATTGGAGCAATAGTTTGCAACGTGGTACTGGATATTTTAAAGCTGCCAATACTACTGCAACCAGTGAGATGGGTTCACCTGTCCAAATAGCAGAACGCAGAAGATCTTGCACCCACTGATGAGCTTTAAATTTCAACCGTATCTAAAATAGCAACCCCCTGTTGAGCATTTGTCAGTGAAGCTGCACTGATTTGTGCAACTGCAGAGCGCATTTGCACCTCAGCGAGGGCAGTGAGGACCTGATTTGCAACATCATGTTATTAAACATCTGAATTCCCTACTTGAGGATGAACGAATTGAAAAAGTAGTGGCAATGGGGCAACGCGACCATGGATGATTTCTTCCAAAGCTATCTGGCACTGCTCACAAAATCAGTGATTGACCAAATGAAAAACAGAAGGCAAGTAACCAACTGCATGCTTATCCAATAGAGGGAGACCACTGCTGCGCCCATCTTGATGAGGAGAGCGGAAATGGCCAGAAACAATGGATGGTCAATTATGTCAGAAAGACGGCAGATAAAGTTTAGACTAGCCTGCCAGTCAGGATGCAAAAAAACCCAAAAGACAAACCAGTATGCCAGGGGAATTGTCGCTCAGATGACGTTATAGTGTGTGGGAAGAAAGGTAACAAATGATTGCCAACGTGTCATGAGCGTAAAAAGAAACCCAGCGAGGAAACAGGCTGTTGTAGCTACAGGACTGACACGCCTTGGCGTAGGGAGTTGCATGATCAGATTAGGTAGTTTAGGACTCCCTATAAGGGAACTGGGTATGACAACATTGGCGAGGGGATGGATCCTCGCCTGGAGTAGGATAGGTGACCCCACAGGATACAAATATCAGCTGATGGATGTCTTCCACAATTGAGGAGAGTTCCACAAAATTCGTCACATGATAAGCCCAATTGACGGCCGTATAAACTAAAGTTACTAACATGACTGGGATTTCTCATTCAATATGAGGCCCTTGAGGCCACATTGGAGATGTCGTGAGGGTTTGGCAATGAAATATTTGAAACTAATTAAATTAATTTGGAGCATGGGAAGACTTTTAATGATTTGTAAGTATTAAAAATTGATCGTAAATTTCTGTAGTGTGTTATTACTGCTTAAGTAGATGATAAATTGGAGGAATAGCATAAGAAAGCGAGGGATCAGGGCTCTCAAGATTCAAATTAACCTGGAGAACTTTGAGTGAGAGGGGGAAAATGAACTTATTGTGAACTGACTTCAAAAAAATTGGTGGCATGCCAAGTTACTGTCAGTTCATTCAAAGACGCCTGATTTACCAATTTTCTTTAGTTCCAAAAGTTAGGGTGATGTTATCTTGCACAAAGGCAGCAGGAACCTCCCAAGACCACCCCATGTAGGGGCGGTCCCATGGGGTCAGGAATGGGTTTGGGACATCAACCCACCTGCACCCAGTCACTCTGGCATCTGTTTGGCCAAGATAGAATTTATTGGACAGAGATTCTGATGATTTTGGGGAGGGTTATAAACTGGTGGCAACAATTTCCGTTAGCCCAATGTCATCAGCAAGCTTTGATAATGATTCAACTATTAACGCTTCATTTACCAGAAGTACGCTCCCATTGGGCTTTGTTAGAGAGGGTTTGGGGGCTCTTGGGACTTAATGCTGAAGGCTTATTGCCATTGACTTCATGTGGCTCTTTTGCCCCATGAGGATGCAGACTTTCTGATATCTTGGCACAAATTCTCTTAATTTGCTAAACAATTTTCTCAGAAATAAATGGGGTGATTGGTGGCAGGGTCCTCAAAGGGAAAGCTGTTACCCATTGCTCATCCACCACATATGTGAGGTTGCCCTATGAGATTAGAGGGGCAGCTGGCCTTCTTTGCCCTTTTTTAATGTTAATGGAAATACCACCTGGTCCAAATGGAGGCAATGCTCCTCCAGACTTATATTACCCTTACCTTTTGTCAAAGGGGAGCACCACCACAGGAAAATTTCATGAGGGCCACATTCTTATTGGCCTTGGGCAACTTGATCGCCATTAGCATAACATTTTTGGGGGAGGACGGGGAGCATTTGGGTGGGTGGCGTGGAAGGCCTTGATGAGCTCCGAGCAGTTGGCACAGTCCTGAGCGCCAACCCAGCTTTTTTTATAGGCCAGTTAGCCTTTCCTTGCAATGAGATATTGGACTGTTTTGTCAAGATTTGTAGAAAGCCAGAATTCCATCAACTTCAACTTCCTCCACACCCTCAATTATGTGGGGCTCTGAGTATGAGGGAATTGCCCCCTTGAATGGGGACAACTGAGACACATGGAAGATTGGGTATTGCTTCCAGTGGGGTGGTAATCTCAAACAGAGGGTGCCAGATCCCAATTCCTCTTCCAACAGGTGGGGGCCTGAGAGCTTACTTGTGAACTTATGTGATGGCACCTGCATGCATAAGTGGCAGGTGTCAAGCATAACGTGGAATCCTTCCTTTAATTTGTGAGCTGGGAGACATTTCTGATATGTAAACTGCTTATAATCATTTATTGTTTTTTTAAAGTGCTCCCAAACCAAGGACTGCGTGGCCTGAATGTGCTGAGCATGTTCAGCTGCAGCTGGTACTTTGATATGGAAGCATTAATCAACTGAGAATGAAGGATTATACCCCAAGGTAGCCTTATATGGGAAGAAACCTGTAGACACATGTGTTCTGTTGTTATACGCAAACTGGGCGAGGGGAAGGTCACCCCCCAGTTATCCTGAGCGGCTGCAGCATAGCATCGCAGTAATGTTCCAGGATCTGATTGCCTGCTTGGTTTGGCCATCCAACTGTGGATGGTACGCAGTGGAACAAGTGTAATTTTCAAGATTGCCAAGAGCTCATTCCAAAACTGCACCATAAATTGTGACCCACAGTCACTGACAATCTCCTGAGGGGGTCCAAACATTGAGAACACATGGCGCATGAAGAGATGGGCAGTTTTTTTGGATGTAATAGCTTGGGAGCATGGTATAAACAGGGAAAATTTAGTGAAGCGGTCTATGACCACCATAACCACTTTGAACCCCTGGAGCTTGGGAGCTCTACAATAAAGTGCATAAGAACTGATGTACATGGGCCATCTGCCTGCTTCAAGGGATTTAAGAAACCATTTCTACCAGACTGGTCCAATTTGGCCCATGCGCAAGTTACACAGTCCGCAATACAAGCTAGGACATCCTTCAACAAACTTGGGCAATTGTAGGTATATTTGACCAAATCAATGAACTTCTTATTCCTTGGGTGACCAACTGTGGGAAGGGCCCCCTTTTTTGGGAACGGAAATGGCACCCAGTCCAAATGGAGAGGATGTTCCTCCAGACTTACACCGACTATGCCCCTGCACTGCGCCTTTGCAATCCAACACACCCTACCTCTCTGTTCATTACTTTACTTCACACTCCTCTGACGCAGGCCCTCATAGAACCCCAGCCCACTTTAGGCCAATTTCCTAACCATGCAGAGCGCATAATGGAGTATCTTATCTGTTGTCAAACATCCCAGAGAGGTTTCCCTACCCCACTCTTTACCCAAAAAGTTCATGAACAAGTTTTTTTACACAACAGGGTCCTCGCCAACCTCACACCATATCCTAACTTGACTATCTTGATAGGCTGAACCTCACTTACTCTTTATATACCCAGAAGGTCATTTGTTGATACGCCCACCATCCTCTATTGCAGCCCAGGATACGCGCCCATGTATGGAGATGCATGAAGAGGGTGTACCACACTGCGGATCAGTCCAACGCCACTCACTCTTCATGTGTAGTGTGTAGCCAGTATGGATCTTTAGCCCACTGTTTGGAAAATTGCCCGCCATCTCAAGCAATCTTGCGAGAGATTATGCATCTCTTCTGCCAGGACCCATCTCAGGGTTTTTGCCTGTTTAATAACATCTTCGCTTTTTATGACTCCCCCATCCAACCAATTCTTCATGCCTTGGTCATGTCCATTGCTTTGTGGACGATTAATAATATTGATTTGGACTTTCTTTCTGGCACCTCTCCCCCCCTTTGTGAAGCCGTCTGTTGCTTCTAGTCCCGCCTCAAGGAACATTTCCAAGCCTAGTTGTTTGTCCCTTTGCCATCCCATCAGCACCAGTTGGTTTCATCCTGGTTCCCTATCTGGTTTTTTGTTTTAGACCCTTTCCTTCATTTGTGCTTGGTTTTGGCGCAGGCCTTCCATGACTACTCCCCTCTTCTTTCCTCTAGCGGTCCTGCTGGCAACAGGAGGTAGCTATGGCTCCTCTGGCGTGCCTATTTGCATGTCTGTGTTTCTTCATTGTTGCTTTAAAAGGAAGTGTCCATCCCATGATTGGCCTTCCCAAATAGGATTAAAAGTAATAAAAGTAAAATAAACATTGATTAAAGTATTTATATAGCATAAGCCTTAAGTTAAGTATTTGTTTAAATTAAGGAGAGACTGAAAAAACCTTGGTCAATTTTACTTTGTCACCCTGTGCATTAAGTTAATTTATTGGAATTTTAGGCTTATGGTCAGTTTCAGCTAAGTTCCCCAACAATGAATCTAGTTTATATTTTACCTACTAATGGTTTTAGGAGATAAAATATAAAAAATAAAAAATATTATACCTCTTTCTAGGTATATTTAGAAGTTAGAGTTTTAAATATGCTTTAGTGCTATCTGTTATCTTAGTTCATAGAAACTGTAAAATAAACATAGCTGATTCTATCTCATATTAAAAGTGTACAGACTGCGTTAAACCACAAAATCTACAACTAATTCATTGCTTTGAATTCTGGTATAAACCTATGACTTGGTTAATAGTAGATTTTTCTAAAAAAGTTGATGACTTATATTAGAATACAAATATTACCTATTGGCATGATTTGCCATTCATTTTAATCAAATATAAACTGCAAGCATATTACTATTGTTAGTTTTTAGTTATATTTATGACAAAAGATGAATATAAGTTTATCATAGCTTGTATCCTTATAGTATAAGATTGTTAAAAAATAAATCTATATTATTAATAAACGTTTTTAATATAAAACCATTTAAAAGGTGTATCTCAATAATAAACAACAATTTAAAACCAATTTTTAAATTTGCACCTATGATATCATATGGTATTTTCAAATAGAGCTAATAAGTTGGCTGATCCTAAATAATTTAAACATATGAATATAAAGAGTTTATAATAAAATTTTAAGAAAAATGTGAAGGAATCCAGAGATTACTACAATACATAATTTTTACAAACTAGGTAATAACCATATTACAAAATATATCTGTATGGTTTCTTGCAGGTATACTTTTGCTACATGAGGCAAAAAGTACAAAGAAACTCAACAAATTACACTAATATATAGTTATAGATAATAAAATTTATATAGTTGAAGTAAAGTAGGATAGTGTAGTGTATAGTATCAACTTTATTTTATTTATTTAACTCAGTAGGTCTATGTAAACATGACTAAGCTAATAAACCATTTTACTTTAGAAAAATTTTGGAAGACAAACCTGTTCACATGAAGTCTAACAATTTGCTCTTAGCGATAATATATGATGAAAATTAATCATCATACTAATATAAATTTTTTATGCATGTGTTCAATTTAGTGGTCTAAAAATAAGTTTTAAAAAGAAGTAGATTAGTTGTTGACCTCTTTAGAGATCAAATGTAAGGCTTTACATTGTCATATGCTACATTTGAAATTAGAAAAAAAGGATATTATAGTTGGTCTTTGACCTAGTAGGGATAAAGAACTAACCTGAGGTTTACAGTTAATTTATTTTTTTCACTTTTTAACTTGTATTATTTTCAATTTACTAATTGATGTTTGGTCAGGCTTAAGGCCTGTTACCGTTATTATCAAGTAACAAAGCTTTGACCAATGGTAAATAATTATGCCTAAAAACAAACCAACAAACCAGATGATATGTCAAATATGGACCAACCTCCAAGTGACCCACTGACATATGGAATATAAAGGGCCAAATTATCTCATTCCTTATCTACTTTAATGAAAAACTAACTTTATTCCAGAATGGTATAATGAGTTTTTCATACTCCTAGATCCTAACAGGATGCGTTTATCACTAAAGGTACCCTAATATAATTCTTATTTATCCCTGGTACTATATTTTACAATATTAAAACAAAATACCTAGTTTTCCCCATTACATATTAAATATTAAGAAAATTAGACAGCCAATAAGTATTCAATATTGAAGACCTATAATGCTGAGATACTTTTTCTAATTCAACTACTGAACAATTTAAGAGATTTTGTGTTCACAGTAGATTATCAATTATCATTAGTAATAATCCTAATAAGAAGACCTTGATTTAGAGTAAAGTTTTTTAAAAGTAAAGCTAAAATAAACCACTATTGAAACTGATCTTTTGATTCTAGTCTGAAAAATGTAGTTTACTATATAAAACAACAATTAAGATTAAAATAGCTTTATTTAACAAATATAACATAATAGGAAGTGTAACATATACCGCTTATACTTCCCTGGTTTTTTATGTCACTTTTTTAGGTTAAGCTTTTTGGTTTATTCTATTAATCCTTAGTTATGAGAAAACTACTTTGTTGCATTTTTTTCCCCATTATTATCACTTTTAGTAACATGATTCTCCACAAATTATCTAAATTTGACAATCAACCAGGAAAATGAGCAGATTTGTATGCACCAATACCAGCTGGGAAAATGTGGCCAGCGCAAAAGGCCCTAAACCCACCCAACCCACTGGAGGAAAACGCCCCAGCAGCACGCTGGGACAACCCCCCCCCCCCCCCCCCCCAAAAGGGTGAGCATAGCGCTGCACCCAGAGTTTTAAAACTTTTACAAAAAATGGGCGCTTTCACAAAAATAGAACATTCCCAACCCTTGTCCTCCCTTGAACATGGCCTTAGAACTATGGTCAGTGACACTGAACTTGAATCATGGGAGAAAATGGGGGAGGCCTTCTCTGCAATTTTCCCAAACTCCATCTCAGTAAATTTTAAAAATTTACACAGAGGATGGGTGGATGTTGGGTTCATGACCGCAGAGGAAGCAGCAGATGCAGCAAAAACCAAATTCTCCATAAAAAATTAACAATGAGGATTGCATTATCCAAATGGTACACACATGATGGAATGAGGCAAATGACATGTTCATCATATTTGACTGACTCCTGAGCACTGTGCACTGAGACATCCTTGAGGATGAGCTCCACGTGGGCCTAGAAAGTTACAGCGAAATTAAACAGCTTGAATTTGAAAAATTCCCCCTCTTGCCCCACCTATGCACAGGGAAGGCAATATTCATTATTGAACCTAACCAAGATGTGGTAGAAGATATCACCATCATTCCATGCATGGCGACCATCAATCTCCCTGATGGCAGTATATCTCACCCCTTCCACATTACACCAGAACACACTCTGCCCATCTGCAGCTTCTGCTCAGCTCTAGGCCACAAAGACCATACATGCCCCATCAAATGTGGGGTGGAAGCACCGGAATTTTGTGAAGATGATATGGATGAAATGAGCCCAACCTTTGGTAAAATGAAGGACGCCACTTACGCCTTTCACTGGGGCGAAAGAGCTGGAATTACTTTAGTCAAACCTGTTTCACACAAGGATCACCATCACGCACAGGCCACCCACAAGCAGGCTGCGAGTTCCGCTGAAACCCAAGCCCACACCACGATTTCCCCGGACCAGATCCAATCAGATGCCACAGCAGCGTGGCGAAATACCTTTCACCCGCCACACAATGTTTCAACAAAACCAAAGAAAAATTTCAAACACAACCAATCAGACGCCTCCAATTACACTGAAACAGAACCACCTAGATCCACTGTGGATCCTCCTAGCCAATAACATGCATCTAACAACAACGTGGTCCATAAGTACAATATGGAAGATCATCCCAGCCAATCACAAGGTAACAACGCTCCCACACAAAACCCAGTTGCCCCTGACAACCAGCTTCTACACATCTAGCCCACAGGTAAGTAGCAGAAAATTTTATGCTGGTGGGGCACAACACAACCAACCCCAGAGCCAAACTCCTCGGAGTAATCTGAGCCCAAAGAAACCAAACAAGACTGATGCTATGAACACCAAGCAACATGCTGGAACCATCCCATCTGATCAGCCCCAAACTCATAGTATGACCCATGCTGCTAAGGAATGGGGTGACCCACTGGGGTCACCCCAACGTTCCTGATGTGCAGGTTACCACAATCACCATAGGGACGCTCAACATCGCGGGAGCCAAAGCCCCCACATCCTGGGCTAAAAAATGGTTTTCCTGCACAACATCCCCGTGGACATCTTGGTCATCCAAGAACCCCACTGTCCACCAGGGAGGAGGAGTCATGGTCAACCATGCTCCTCCTGGATAATCCTTTTGGACGTATCACTGTGGGGTGATAATTCAAGCCAACCGCAGCCCCCAATTAATATCCAAAGCACATCCTCCCTCCTGGAGGGATGGCTACTCCTAACGGACGTTGAGTGGAATGGAGAAAATTTCGCTGTGGTGTGCATTTATGCCCCAAATGATCCAAACGACTGCCAAAAAATTTTTTCTCCGATATCCCCTCAATCCCCTTCGCCAAGACAACATTTTTTGCAGGAGATTTTAACTGCTGGCTTAATCCCATAACTGACCATTGGCCAAAACAAAGGCCATACCCCACGGCCACATGGAGCTTTGCATACTAAAGGCAATGCTAGGCCTGTACAACACCATCCCCAAATAGCCCACCACGCAGGCCAACATGATGAGGCCCCACTACAATAACAACCAACTGGTCTCAATGACTCAGATTGACCTGATGCTCACCCCCATAGACTTCCATAACCGTGTATCAAACTTTACAACTACAATTATCCCCCTCTCTGACCACCAAATGGTTTCAATAAAATTATCATCCGCAGCAAAATACCAAAAGCCACTGACCTGGCACAAGGTTCATCTGAGCACCATCCACCTTCCAGAGCTTAAACTTTGGATTGAGAAAGTGATAAAAACACAAACAAAAAATTGACCAACTACAGGGAACCCTATCACCGAGTGGGAAATTTTCAAGACTAGAGTAACCAAGAAAGCCTGCCACTTGAACTCCAGAAAGCTGACTGCAACATCCGCGACAATCAATAAGGCTATCAGACAGCTCCAACACCTAGAAAAAAACACACCCAACGAGGGGTACAGCCCTCAATGGGGATGCCTGTGGTTCCAAACATCTGCACAGGTCAACTCCCTCTTCAGAAAACATCAACACTATATCGAAGTATGACACAAATAAAAATATATTCTATCCAGCAAAACCCACACAGCCCAATTTTTCTGCCGCTTTAGACCAAGTTCAATCTCAGCAACCTGCACACAGGTCCATTGAGCAGATGACACACTAGCATCCACATCATCTGAAATATTGACTGTAATACACCAGTTTTACACAGACCTGTACATGGCGGATTTTGCAGCACCTACCAAAATAAAATTTTTTCTATCATCTGCTAATATTAACAATATAGATGATAAACCAGACCCTGCTTAACCCATCACTAGAGAGGAACTATGGGAGGTAATAAAATCAACTCCGCTACACAAGTGTCCTAGGCCCAATGGCCTCCCATATGAATTTTACAAAGTTATTTTATGATCACATCGCACCAGTACTACTAGCAACTATGAACAAGTGCCTAGAGGACACAGCCCTTCTACCTGGCGGCCATCACGCATACGTGGTCACACTCTTCAAAAAAGGAGACCAGGCAGACCTAAACAATTGGCGTCCAATTGCTCTCACCAACACTAATACTAAAATACTAACAAAAATCTTAGCTAAGCATCTGGGATGCATTGCACAGACAGTCCTCTCCCCCCACCAGTTCAACTTCACCCCCAATCACTCAATTTGGGATAACATTCACACCATAGCCAACATCTGCCAAGCTAACCCCACAGGCGCCCTTACTTTCCTGGACCAAAAGAAAGCATATGACTGAGTGCACCGAGGTTACCTAGAACAGTGTCTAAAGGCTTTCAACCTACCACCCCATTTTATAAAAAGGGCGCTTCTCCTAACACTATCGGCCAGGTTCTCAATCAGAGGCCCAGGCTTCCTAACTGAAACCATCACCCCACAAAGGGGCCTCAAACAAGGCGACCCGCTTAGCCCCCTACTATACAAATTCAGCTTTGACCCTCTCCTCCGCATAATAAACTCCAAACTATCTGGAATCAAATTGGAAGGACAACTACCAACCAAAATGCTCACCTTTGCTGACGACTGTGTCATTGGCATCTCAGACAATAGGGATGCCAGAGTAATTGAACGCATTATCCACCAATATGAGTCAGTAAGTAACGCCAAGCTGAACAAACAGAAAACAGAGGTATTTGTAATGTGCAAATTCAAAGAAAATTGGACCCCCCTCCCACAACTGACCAAATCATCCCACCGCACATCCTACCATAGGAAATAGAACTACTTCAATAAAACCACTATGCCTACCCTTTGCATCCTACCCCGCCACAAACCCAGTCCGTCATCTGGGAATATGGCTTGAGGCTGGCGGATATGCACTTGATACCATTAAAATCAAAATTATGGACAACATCACAAAAAGAATGACAAGCATGCGGAGGAGTAAAGCCAGTTTAGCCAGAAGGGTTATGTTGGCCAACTCCCTGCTATTGTCAAATCTATGGTTTGCTGCTCATGAAGTTCCTTTCTCCACAAACTTTACCAACGCAGTCTACAAGCTCCTGCAGAACTGGCTGTGGTCTGGACACTGCGCACTAGTCAGGCGGAGACCATGTATGGCCCCCAGAGGAAAGGCGGGATGGGGCTTCTCAACTTCATGGAATGAGCAACGCAAATCTTTGGCTCCTGGATAGCTATGACAACGTCCCCAGCCCTCCATCCCCCAGCTGGACCAAGGCAGCCCAAACTAACTTCGCAAGGGCACTACATATGAGGTGCTCATCCAGCCCTACAACACTGATGAAGTACCCAACAACACATCCAACAGCCACGGGACCGCACAACACTGATCACTACTTCAAACGCGTCCTGTACACCCTAAGACAAGGGGATTGGAATTTCTCCTATGCATAAAAACCTGAAGATACTAATCCTCCAATAGAATACATGTGACTCCACAGAGGACAAACTGTGACCAACGCACCTGCCCAACTGCCACCCTTCCTTCTATCCCGGATTGACTATCTAGATTACCAAGACATCCCATATGACCTGCGCACCCAACAGAAGGTGTGGAACCTCGTCACTTGCCCCCTCTTATCCCCACAAGTGAGCTCCACAGTGTGGCGCTACATGCGTCGCACATTTAGAACAGCCAACCACACCTTCTCAATGTTCAAGTCATGCGCCATCTGCAGCAGACACAACACGCTGGCCCACTACCTGGAAGAGTGCCCGCCGTCCAAGATTATCTGGGCCAACATGATGCACTTATTCCAACAATGACTATCAGCTGAATTCCGACTATCCCGCGATATCATAGCACTCAACACAATCTCACCTATCCCCCAGACGCTAAGGGCTTTAATCGTGAGTATTTCAATATGGTCCATTCACACAATTTCCCTCAATGAATTCAACGGGATCTTCCACAACAAACCAAGCTATCGTCAGGTTCCACGGCCACTTGGCTGACCACTTTCAAGCCTGGATATTCAGATCAATGAAACACAAATGGAAGAAACAGATGTGCAACTGGCTCCCAATCTGGTTCCAACAATGTGACACCGAAAACCTCACAGTCTCTATAGGCGGTACACCCTACTATCCCTTGAGCTGTCAAGTCTCTCAAGACCATAGTCACTCGCAACCCGTGGCTACTAGCCACACCCAAGTGTACCATGTCTTGTCCTGCCCTCTTGGTTCCATAGCTTAGTGTTCCCCCCTTTTTTACTTCCTTTCCCACATATAGGATGTGTCAGTCCCCTGGTCAGCTATCCTCAAATAAATAAAAAATAAAAATAATATTACCTTGTTAAGCTCAAAAAATTGCTTCTTTATAAAATTTAACTTATATTAAAAATAGAGCTATGTTTGCTAAACACAGCATTGCAGCATCAGAAATATAGGTAGGACATAAGTTCAGGTACATTGCAATTGATACCTCTGTATTAAGACAGGATACTCATTATAATAGGCTATTTTAAAGTAGGGATGATTTTAATAATATATTAGATCTTGCAATAGTCCAATCTTAGTCATACAATTAGTTTTTTAGGATTCACTGTATCATCATAGTATTTTAATTTTCCCAGTAATCTCGGTTGTGCTTCCAGGGTAGAAAAAACATATATATTTGCCATGTCAAAAAGCTCAATTTAACTCATTTAATCTAGAATTGAAACTAAGCCCTGCACAAACTGTCCATCATCTGATTATATACCACAAGGGTTGTTGCAATTCCAATATGACTGGACAATAAGTCTGAAATAGCTATGGTGGATTGGGAAAAATCTGTGGACCATGATGTTAGTTATAATTATTTGAGTGCCTTGAGATGAGGCGATATTGGGTTATAATGGGTTGTTAAAGGATTGCCTCCAAACAAGGTGATAAGGTTATGTCAATATACAATAAATACAAGTTAAATTGCCTAAAATTAGGGCGATAGAGAGTTTTAGAATAACAAGCCAAAACCAAGGAGACTTGGTGGAATAGATAAGCCTAATTTATAAGAATGGTATCATCTGAAGTGGCTGGTATATAAGTAAGATGGGCGATTGAAAGAGGAGTAAGTGAGTAGTAGGAAGAGAGCAGAACAGCAAAGAATTGTTGAAGTTATAGAAAAGAAATAAAAGTGTTGTTGTGGCAATTGCTCCTATTTTCATGTATTTTTTGTCTGTCTGGAGGACTGACAATCCCCACATCATCTGTCCATTGCTCAGTGGGTTCGACCTGTGTGACCCTTATGGCAGATCTCAACAATACTGCCAAAAATTATAACAGTGGTGCTCACTATAGGGGCCCATTGATAAACCACTAAAAACTCAAAATCTCCAGTCACTGGATATGTCTCATAAAGCCTGTCTTGCTGGATAATCTTCAAGAAGCGCTGCACCAGCCAATTATGAGGAGCTCAAACTCACTTTAGATGCAGTGCTCGAGAAACAGGATGAACTTTTTCAAAAACGGAATGTCATTATGCACCAGCTTGATACCATGTTTAGTCAAATGCAAATTCTAGGACAACAAAACAAGGAACTCACCAATTGTTTGGATGACACAACTGAATGACTGCAATATGCAGAGCATAAATTGACCAGTACCTCCCAGCCCTCTCATTGTGAAGAGGAAGGATGACAAGGGGGACACAATACAAGGAGGAATTTGACGCTGGTCAGAGCTACTACACCCAGGATGCTAGCTCTGGCTATGAGTATGAGTCAGAGTGCCAATTCCCTCAAATGATGGCGGTGCTACCCATGGCAGAAGGCCATGCTACCTCTGAAGCAGCAGACATCCCAATTTCCACTGGACAAGCTTCTTATAGAGAAACTGCTTTTGGATCTTGACCCATTCCTCAGTATGCCCTGAAAAGGTTTGAACAGGATGAGGAGGTCAATATCAAGAAGCTGCCTCCAAATGATCAAAATGGGAATATCAATGGATTCTTCAATTGGTTTGAATTTGCAGCAGAAGGCGCATCTGATTGATGGAAAGCAAAACTGTTGATATCTGCCTTTGATGTTGGGAGTGCCAATCAAGTCACCTGCTATCTCCCAAACAGCTCCATTGCCTACCAGGATGTAAAAGATACCATAGTTTCAACTGTTTGGGGGCACCTCAAAGATGTCTCAGCAAAAGGCAGAATTCTTGATGATTAAATTCCGCCATAATGAGACCATCATCTATTTTGCTGATCAATTTATGACAGAAGCTCACATGCTGATTGGGGCAGTATACTTAGCAGAAGCCAATGTGTGCTTCGCAATGACCTCTGCATTGAAGCCATACCAAGAGCTTACAATTTCATTTCACCGATTCTGGATAATGGCGTTCCCCTCCTAAAAACTTTATAGTCCTTGCGCCACATATACCCTAACTTTCTGCTGCCAAATATGAAACGGAAAACTACCGCCTCCATTGTACCCTCTTATTCATGATAATATGCTTTTACAGCCCACATTTCCGCCTAGAAACCCCCAGCCTTACTATAATTCTGCACCTCTTCCTCAGCTGAATTATTCTCAACAGTTTGACTACCGCCCCAGGGCCATTTACAAAAAATGTCTTAACCTAACTACTGACCAGGACCTAATTATGCCAAACACCAGCAATCATCTTGAAAACCTGGCACTGGTTACGCTGAACGTCCCCAAACTTTCCAACCTGGACCCTCTTATGAAAGTCAAGGATGTGGCTCTTACGGGGTTAGATTCTATGAATGCAGTTGCCCTGGACACTGGGCACAAATATGCTCTTACCTTCATGTGCATTATGTGCACCAAGATCAATACTACTAAGGAAAGATGGAGCGGAGTAGAGATGAGACTCTCTACCTCCACTATCCCAACCCCAAACGTCAATGAACCATAGTAGTAATTCCGCGTAAGTCCCTCAGTACAATGACAGACTTTTTTACAAGCAGCCAGTTGGTGGAGTGAACATAGTGATATGAGCTCAAGCCAAGACCATGGCAGTTGAAGGATCTTCAGAGCAAATGAAGAAGTACGCCTGCCAAATGCTTGATCAATCTTCCTTGGAAAAGCTGGATTCTTCTCAAGATTCGCCAACTCTGAAAGGAGTAAACATTGCCCTTCCAGTAGATGCTATTGTTAAAGAATACCCTGTTATAACTTAGGACGGTATCGTTAAGATCTGCCATATTGTTCACACAGGTCAAACCCACTGAGCAACAGACAACGATGTGGGGATCATCAGTATTTTGGACGCACTTGAAAATATACTAAAATAGGAGCAATCGTCCCAATGACTCTTTATTTGCTTTTAATTTATACAGTGACCTCTCGCTGTTCCATTCTCTCTTCTACTAATAACAACCCTCTTTCTCAATTGCCCATCTTATTTATATACAGCGGCTTCAGATAATACCGCTCTCATAGCTTGGACTATTCTATTCCAACAATTCTCCTTAATTTCAGCTTGTTATTCTTTAGCTCCCTATTGCCCTAATCTTAAGGCGATCTAATTTGTATTTGTTAAATGTCAACATTGCCTTATTGCCTTAATTAAAGGCGATCCAATAATAATACCTTATATCTTAATATTGCCTCATCTCAAGGCACATGAATAACATAACTGATATCATGTTTGGTGGATTCTTATTAATCCGCTCTAGCTATTTCAGGCTTATCATCCAGTCATATCAGAATCACAACATTACTGTCAATGAATGGCAGTAGAAGTTTAGACTGACCTGCCAGTTGGGATGCGTGAGCACCCAAAAAGCAAGCCAGAATGCCAGAGGCATTTTCAACCAAACGACTTGATATGGAGCCAGGAAATGTGAAATCATGAAGTGGTGGTACAACAACAAGGTGAGGAGGATCCCGATGACAAACCACACTGAACCCATTCCCAACCCAGTGGGTCTAGCTGCAAGGGGTGGAATTACTGTGATAGTTTCAACGAGATCCTTGGCATATGAGGCCATCTCAATGGGGGTGACAAGGAGATGGATTCTTTCTTGCAATTGATGAACATAAGGCCATAAGATCCCCATGTATTGCTGACAGAAGTTTATGATAACAGAGTTGTAGAGCCATAAATATTGGACTCGCTGAACCCAATTGATAATGGAGGGGGCCATAGTGACCAAAAGAACTGGTAAAGCCCATCCAGAGTGTGGGCCAATGGGCCACTAGGGAAATGCCATCTGGGATGCGGTCAGAAAAGGAAATAAAAATTTGGTTTTTGGTAAAATTTTATTCAGAAAGGAAATTAAGAAAATTGACCAACAATTTTCTCAGTGCCATGCAACTGATTAAATAGTGGTCAATTGGGTAGTGACAGGATGGGATTGGGTCCCACAATTTTGACCTAACTGGCGAATTATTCACAAATGGTTGGGTTTGTTCTTTGTGAACTGACATCGCAAAAAAGGTGGTGGGCTGAGTCTATGTCAATTTGACCTCAAACATCCGAACTGGGGCTCAACTATGTTTCTGATGGTTAGCATGATGGCATTTGGCCTGACGAGCGATGGGAATCCCCCAAGGCCACCCCATATAGGGATGGGTCCATTTGGTTGGGAACAGGTTTGGGTGGCCAACCCACCCACACTCAGTCATTCAACTGTTCATTTGGTCAATGGCAGCACATCAGCTGCAACTCCCAAATTACTATCAGAGGGCTTTAAACCCTCGTCAATGATGCCCAATATTTGTTCTACTGGTTTAGTGATCAAATTGGAGATGTTGGGTGATCCAGATGATATCTCATTCTTCATGCTTTTACAGCCATTCAAATTTCAGCCATCAGCCAGATTACCACCCAAATTAGATCTGACTGATTTCAGTTTGGCAATCTTGACACAGATTTCACTAATTCCCCGCAACAGTTCTGCTGAGGTGAGCGTGGGTACTGGGGGTGGGATCTGAAGTGGAAGGGCTGTCACCCATCGCTCATCTACTATGTGAGCAAGATTGCCCTGGGTGATGAAGGGTACCGCCATCCTCTTTGGTGTCTTTTTATTTGGTAATGGAAAGATGACCCAATCAAGAGCCAAAGGACGTTCCCTGAGACTTACAATAACCCCCTCCTTGACTGGATGATAAGGCTCCTATTGCTTATATGGTTGGAGGAACTTTGCATTCACTCGGTTAACAATCCAACTGATTGCAGGGTCCTTGATGGTATAAGCGTTGACACCAGTTTTCTCTTTAACTTCGAATGGACCAATCCAAATACTAGCCAGCTTGTGTTTACGCCTGTACACATGTTGGTCATGGAAGAGAACCATATTGCCCTCTTTGAACTGTGCCAACTCAATATGATGTACCTGATCAGCAGCCTGATTTTTGATCTTCTTGGCTAAGCGGAAGGAATATGCTTCAGATTGCAATTTGATCAGAGTGTTCACAAGGTTAGTCAAATAGCAGTGGGGTTTCATTCTGCCAGTGTCTTTTACACACAAATAAAGTAATGCTAGGAAGAGCTGGGTGTCAGCCATATATTAGTTGGAAGGGGCTCTTCCCCATGGCAGAATGGTAACTAATATTATAGGCAAACATGGCAGTGGAAAGAAAGAGCTCCAATCAGTAGGTCGATCTGTTACTAATTTTCGTAGTATGTTCACTAAAGTCCCATTCACCCGTTTGACCATTCCAATGGACTCAGGGTGCTATGGGGTTATCAGAACCCCATGGATGCCCATAAGCTCGTTCAGTTTGAGGAGGATGTGCAAGGTGAAGTTGGTTCCATTATTGGTAAGAATTCTATGAGGGCAGCATGTCACTGAATAATACATTCCATTACAAACTTGGCCACTGTGACCGCCCCCAAATCCCATATTGCCCACGCTTCAACCCACCAGGTCAAGTGGTCGATAGCCACAATAATGTACTTACCTTAGTTAGCTCCTGTTGGCAAGGGACTAATGACATTAAGGAAAACTGTATTCCAAGAAAATTGTGGTTTAACTACTTGGTACAAAGACTTACAGTGGAATAGCTTCTCCACTTGGCACTGATGGCAACAGGAAATGGTTTTGAATTTATTTGAGGTATGCCAACCAGGGTATGGACAGTACCAAATCCCAACACCTAAAACAAACAAAAATAAAAATACTAACCAGGTGGGAAGCGGAAACCACTAACCCACCATGGCAGAGGGTGAGGGGGGGTTGGTCCTCAGAAAGACCCTCCCCGATCATGAGATGTTGGTTACAGTATCAGACCAGAGCAGAGAGCCAGGGCGTTGGGGCATCCACATAGTGGGGGTGGAGGTCAGCGTAGTAAGAGTTTTCCACTTCCTCATCAAGATGATGATGGGAAAGTGATTCAACAAAAGCTGCGAGGAGAATTTCAGATTCTTTGTGGGCTTTGGGAAGTTGGGCGAAAAGGGAGACACTGTGGCGGGTGATTCTGGCTGAGGGGTTGAATGAAGCAAGTGTTGCGACATTCATAACAGCAACTTCAGCATCATCGAATAGTTTTGAGATGTCACTGCAGATGGATTCAGGGAAGTCGGGGGGAAGAAGAGGGTGGGCAGGCCATGCTGGAACTGAGCCACTGACTGGGCCACCATGGTGCGTAGTTTCGGGCACTGAGGAGAGGCCACCGCAGCTAAGGCGAGCTGGTGGTTACTTTGGAAGGGGGCTGTATTGGGCAGAGGAGCGAAATGGTGAGGGGTAGGGGTTTCATCGAAGTCAGGAAGGAAAAATTCCTCCTGACCATAATCAAATTGGCATAGAGGTTGACCTGTATGCTTACTAATGAGGACATTACCTGATTCGTCAACATCAGCCAATAGATCCCATATATTTTGGTTCACAAGAATAGTGGCGTTCAAATTCTGGTGGGTGGGATTGGGCAAATGGGCGGCTGCTTGGGTGCCAATGGTGGTCCAAGCATTGCTATGATTGGCTGGGGTGGATTTAGGTGGGAGAATGAGGCCTGAGGTTTTGGGGGGGCTGATTTTCCACGCAGGCCCACTGATTGAGTTTGGAGGCTGGGAGGGGGCAGCAAAGCGCCCCATACTGAACCCCCAAAGGGGGGCTCAGAAGCCGCAGCAGCAGAAGTGGCCTGAGGGCGTGCTTTTTTTGCATGGTCGAGGCCAAAGCAGAGGGAACAAATCTGCCGACCATTATTGACCTGAGCCCAAAAGAAATGATCAGGCGCCGCAGCCACACTAGCGCGGGGTGGGATCTGTTGGGCTATGGCAGGGTGGTGTGGGATGATGGTGGCAGTTGCACGAGGAGCAGCAAGGCGCTCTGCACCAGATGGAATGGAAAAGATGAGTTTGGGCTGAGTGCCATAAGCCATAAGCCCTGTGACCAACTATTCATACAAAACCTGTGGTGGGAGGTGGGATGGGAGATTTGCGAAGGATACCACCAGGGTGGTGTCTGAAGGGAGGCGAGTACGGGTTGTGGGAATGGGGGTATTTTTATAAATTAGAGGAGTTTGTGCTGCCGCTTCAGCATCCTCCTCAGATTGGAACCCAACGTCAAAGTAGGCCCTTAAAAGGGCGGAAGTCTATAAAGCCAGCTGGCGCAAAGGCTGCAGTGGCTAGGTTGATAATTGCCTTATTGACATATGGGAACAAACGCCCATAGTCCACTCTGAGGCAATAGTGAATGGCGGAACGAGGGAGGGCGAGAGGATGGGGGCGAGAAGGGTGGACGCGCGCCAGGTGGAGCGCTAAGTCCCGTGGGGGAACAAAACGGCTGGATGCAGTGGGTGAGCTGTTTGAGCCCATTTGAACGCGCTTGCCCATGGGGAAGAAAACGCTAGGCGTGGGTGCACCGCTGCCCCACACTGGGGTGGCAGATGGTAGAGCTGAGGACATCAAAGAATAGGCTTAGGGCAGATGGTAGTGGATAAATAGAAACTTAAATTAAAATTGCTCAAAAGTGACTTTGAGCGGTAAAAGAAAGTTTTTGGGGAAATGGTTTTGAGCACATCAAAGTTCATATTTTCCCAATAGTACCAATGGCGCAACAACTCCATTGTCTTGCGCACACCACCATTTCCAACTGCCTTGTGGGCGCTCATACTAATACCTGGCCATGCTGAGGGTCACAGAAAATTCACTGTAGAATTGCCAATCTACTTATACAGTTCCCCATTCCATTAGAAGGTATTCATTTGCATCTCATTCAACGCTTTGATCACTTGGGGCGGCTCATCGTCATATTTTATTCTGATCATCTTATTGTACATCACATCACTGAGATCCGCCATCACTGCAACAGTCAGCAATTGAAATAAACAGTTAGCGTTCTGATGCTTTACTCCTGGGTGGTGAAGGATCTCGAAGTCATAAGCCTGCAGCTTAAGAGCCCATCGAGATAAACGCCCTTCAGGCTCAATGAGGTTCTGCAACCAGCATAATGATGCGTGATTTGTTACAACTTTAGACTTTACCCCATTCAATTAGACTCTAAATTGCTTATATGCGTAGATCACTGCTAAGCACTTCCATTTGGTCATAGTATAATTACGCTCATGGCAGTTCATACTTCAACATCAGTATGCAACGGAATGCTCCTCTCCCTCGTCATATTTCATAAAAAGTACAGCCATAACAGCGGAAAGGGACGCATCCCTCTGAGTAATAAAATACCTATCAAAGTTCAGATAGCGTAACACCAGTGCACTGATCAGCGCTGTACAAAGTGTATCAAAGGTGTATTAATGACGTTCCGTCCATTCAAACACAGCATTTTTTTAACAGCTCAAATAGAGGCCCCCAATAAAGCTAAAGTTAGGGATGAAGCACCGGTAGTAACTGTCCATTCTAAAAAAACCTGTATGTCACGTTTACTAATAGGTGTAGTCATTTTTGCAGATGACCTCCACCTTAGCTGGCTGTGGTTTCAGCCCATTAGCGTCTACCACAAACACCAGGTATTCCAACTGATCTTTGAAAAGTCACATTATTAAGGCTTAATTTTGATGTCCGCCTCAGTGAGCCAATGGAATACTGCTTCTAGATAGTCGAGGTGCTCTGAAAAGGTTTAATAGAAGACATTAATATTATCAAGGTATATGATGACACATGACAGCTTCAGGTCACCGAGAATAGTGTCCATGGCTCGTTGAAACGTAGCTGGGGCGTTACACAGCCCTTGAGGCATCTGAGTCATTTGAAAAAGGCCTTTAGTTGTGATACCGCTTTTTTTCTGTTCCGCCATGAGTAGCTCAATTTGACAGTAACCTGATATCAAGTCCATCGCTGAGAAAGAACAGGCTCCCCCTAAATATACCCAAAGCATCATCAACCTGTGGCAAGGGGTTTGAGTCCTTTTTTGTAATACTATTGAGCTTCCAGTAGTCTATTACTATGCGGTTGGTCCCATCCTTCTTTTTTATGATCAGAACAGGCGAAGCCCATGGACTATTAGACAGTTTGATCATCCCTTGCTCCAGCAACTTATCAATTTCCTCAGTGGCAATGCCTTCTACTGCCCTCAATTGGCCGATCAGCTGAGACCTTATGAGGGGATGATCTCCTGTATCCACTTGATGGACCACCACCTGAGCACACCTAAATCATGATCGTCAACAGTGACAATCCTCTTGTACTTCTGAAATAAAGCTATTGCTTGGTATTTTTGTTCTTCTGGTAAACCTGTAAATTAATCTGTATTACCACCATAATTATGCTAGCACGTGCCTCGACAGATAGACCAAATTTGTCTAACGACCTGAAATCATGAACCTGAAGGACCTCTTCTATTGGAGTAAAAAAATATAGATATGTTACTATTTGGTGTCAGCAGATTTAAATATATTCGTTATGAGGATTGCTAAAAACCTTAATCTCCCCATGGCTTGGAAGTATAATCATCGGAGCCACATGAGGCTCAAATCATGCTTGATGATAGATCCCAATGACTTCCCCATATAGCATGGCAGGCACTTCCACCTCTAACTCGGTGTTCACTAAAACTTGGTGTCCAAAAGGAATAGATATGGGCCCTGCAGCTCAGAGAGGTATCCCTTGATATTCATCTTTCTTCTGGGGAAGGGGCTGAGTCTTGTTTTTAGTCAATGATAGTGAACTGGCATCTTTCCATCACTATACGCAAGGTTGATGTAGCTCATGTGCACCAGATCATTCAGCACTCCACTAGAGGTGAAGTAAAATTGGGATCCGCTGTCCCAAAATGGCAAGGGTATCCTCCATCATATCAACGACAGCCCCAAAATGTCACAGGAAAGTGGTTCCAATTAGCAAGTCGTAGTTTTCATTTGGTAGCACAATTGCTAGAGCTATAATAACAATGGACCTAAAATGCAGAGGTAGCGCACTGTATACTCCCTTAGAGATGGTGCTTTCTGCTCCAGTAGTTCCATACACCGTTTGATGGTCCACATCAGGCTTTAACGTCTACTTCGCCATCAACTTAGTGGAAACTATGTTGACTGGAGCACTAGTATCTATTATATCATGAACTCTATTCTTTGCTACAAAAAGATCACAGAATGTACACTTGGAATAAGAAGAACATTGACTGTTTAGTATGTGGACATCTACGGGATCTCTCTTTACAAGAAAACTCATTATCCCCTCACCAATTTTGGGATATTCTTTGACAATGGCATCTACCAGAAGGGCAACGTTTACTCCTTTCAGAGTTGGTGCATCCACAGCAGAATACAGCTTGTCTGAGGAAGCTTGATTAAGCATTTGACAGGTGTACAGCTTCAGTTGTTCTGGAGATCCTTCATCTGCTGTGGCCTTGGCTTGAGTTCATGTCACTACATTCACTCCTCTAACTGGCTGCTGATATAAAATTTCGTCATTATACTGAGGGACTTCCGCGGGATATACTACTATTGATTCAGGGACGTTTTAGGTTGGGATCACAGAGGTAGAGAGTCCCATCTCTACTCTACTCCATTTTTTCCCTAATAGTATTGATCCTGTTGCACATAGTGCACACGGCGGTTAGGGCAGAATTTTACCAAGTGACCAGGGTGGCCGCATTCATAGCAGCTAACCCCATTAGAGCCACGTCCTTGATTTCATATGAAGGTCCAGGTTGGAAAGTTTGGGGTTGTTCGGCGTAAACAGGGCCAGGTTGGTAAGATGATTGCTGACGTTTGGCATACTAGGTCCTGGTTGGTAGCTAGGTTGCTGATGATTTTTGTAACCAGCCCTGTGGGCAATAATCAAACTGTTGAGAATAATTTGGCTGAGGATGAGGCGCAGAATTATAGTAAGGTTGAGGGTTGCTAGGCGAAACATGAGTCAGACGAGTGTATTTTCCTAAATAGAGGGTACAACAGAGGTGGTAGTTTTCCGTTCCATATTTGGCAGCAGAAAGTTAGGGGATATGTGAAGCAAAAACTGTATAATTTTGAGAAGGAGAACGTCATTATCCAGAAGCGGCAAAATGACATTGTGAAGCTCTCAATATGGTTTCACCGTGGAGGTCATGGCGATACACACATCGGCTTCCACTAAGTATACTGCCCCAATCAGCACATGAGCTTTCATCATAGATTGATCAGCAAAATAGAGAAGAGTCTCGTTATGGAGAATCCAATTGTTAATAATTCCGCTTTCCACTGTGTCATCTCTGAGGTTCACCTGAAAAGGTGAAGCACAGTATCTTTTACATCCCTATAGGTAACAGAGCTACTTGGGAGGTAACAGGTAACTTGATCAGATCTCCCAACATCCAAGGCAGATATCAACAGTTTGGCCTTCCATCTATCGGATGCACCTTCTGCTGCAAATAAAATCCATTTGAAGAAGCCATCGATATTCCCATTTTGATAAAACAGGGGTGGTTTCTTGATATTGACCTCCTCATCCTGTTCAAAGCTTTTCAAGGTATACTGAGGAATGGGTCAAGATCCAAAAGCAGTTTCTCGATGAGAAGCTGGTTCAGTGGAAGTTGGGATGTCCGCTGTTTGGGGAGTGCGTGGCCTTCTGCCATGGGCAGCACCACCATCACTTGAGGGAATTGGTGCTCTGATTCATATTCATATCTAGTTCTATGATCCTGGGTAAAGTAGCTTCGACCAGTATCATATTACTCCTTGTATGGTGCCCCCTCTTGTCCATACTCTTCACAGTGAGAAGACTGAGAGGCACTGATCAATTTCCGCTCTGCATGCAGCAGTTGTTTGGTGGTATGATCCAAATGATTATTAAATTCCTTGTTTTGTTGTCCCAGAATTTGCATTTGGCCAAACGTGCTAATAAGCTGGTGCATGAAAGCATTTCGTCCTTGAAGAAGTTCATCCTGTTCTTTGAGCACTGCATCTAAGGTGAGTTTGAGTACCTCATACTCATCTGGTGCGGTGTTTTGTGAAGATTCCCCAGTAACGCAAGCTTTATAGGACATAGCTAGTGACCGGAGATTTGGAGTATATAGTGGTTGATCAATTGTGCCACCTGTATTGAGCACCTCTGTTATAATTTCAGATGGTATCGTTTAGATTCGCCATATTGTTCGCACAGGTTGAACCCACTGAGCAACAGACAGATGATGTGGGGATTGTCAGTCTTTTGGACTCAATTGAAATATACTAAAAATAGGAGCAATTTCCTTAGCAACTCTTTATTTACTTTAAATAAATACTGCGACCTCTCGCTGTTCCTTTCTCTCTTCTAATAATAACAACCCTATTTCTCAAATGCCCATCTCATTTATATACAGCGGCTTCAGACAATACTGCTCTTATAGCTTGGACTATTCTATTCCGCCAATTCTCCTTCATTTTGGCTTGTTATTTAGCCTCATATCGCCCTAATCTGGAGGCGATCTAATTTATATTCATCAAATGTCAACATCGCCTTATTGTCTTATTCAAAGGCGAAATAATAATAATCTTTTAAATCCCAATATTGCCTCATCTCAAGGCACTCAAATAATCATAAATGATATCATGTTTGGCAGATTATTTCCAATCCGCCCTTGCTGTTAAAGGCTTATTGTACAGTCATATTGGAATTGTGACATACCCCAAATTTTGGTGAGAGGATAATGAGTTTTCTTGAAAAAAGAGATCCTATAAATGTCCACATATTAAAAAGTCAATATTCTTCTTATTCTGAGTGTACATACTGTGATAGTTTTTTAGAGAAGAATAGAGTTCGCGCTATAATAGATACAGGCTCTAATATGCATAGTTTCCACTAAGTTTATGGTGAAGTTGACGTTAAAACTGAATGTGGACCATCAAACGGTGTATGGGACCACTGGAGCAGAAAGCACCATCTCTGAGGGAGCATACAGTGCGCTACCTTTGAGGTTTGGGTCCATTGTAGTTGTAGATCTGGCAATTGTACTACCAAACAAAAATTACAACTTGCTAATGAGAACTGCTTTCCTGCTTATTTTAAGGCTGTCGTTGATATAATGGAGGATACCCTTGCCATTTTGGGACAGCGGATTCTAATTTTACTTCACCTCTAGTGGAGTGCTGAAGGATCCGGTGCACATGAGCCACATCATCCTTGCATATAGTGATGGGGTGATTCCAGTTCGCTATCATTGACTGAAAAGCAAAACTTGGCCCTTCCCCCAGAAGATTTATGAATACCAAGGTATACCTCTCCAAGCTGCAGGGCCATATCTATTCCTACTGGAAACCAAGTTTAAGTGAACACTGAGTTAGAGGTGGTTGTGCCTGTCAGGATTTATGGGGAGGTCATTGGTCCCTATCATTAAACATGGCTTGAGCCTCATGTGGCTCAAGGGATTATACTCCCAGGCCATGGGTGTCAGGGAAAAGCCTCACATGATAGCTATTTCTGATATATCAGTTTTTATTAGTAGAATATGTGATATAAGCAATCAGCTTAAACAATAGAAAATGATAGCAAAATCACATAGCATAATGAATAATGAGTCAGATGAGTCGATTCAAGCCTATCAAATCTGAATTGAACATTGGAACACCTGGGGACAGGTCTTAGTAGTCCTAACTAGGCAGTTGACTACTAGTCTAAATTTTGGTTATCTTAAACAAAAAGAGCCTAAAGAATCTAAAGCTAGATAAGAATTAAGTAAGCCCTAAAGCTATTTCAATTAGTCTGAAATTTGTATATAAGCTGAATAGCTATAAAATCATTCCTTATAGTCAATAAAGTTAAGATGCTTCTAAATTCTTATTTGGTTTACCTGCTTTTGATCCTTAGTAAAGTACAAGGATCTTTATTATCAAGTTTATATCAATTTAACAACCCTGAAAATCCAACTATTTCCACTAACCCAATTTCGCGATTACCCACTGTAAATGGTATCTTGGCCTTAACAGGGGTTAGACTAGCTGAAGTTCTTCAACCTATATTTAGGGCCCAACAGACCTTTATTCACAGCTGTTATATTTTTTATCCGCATCCTACCCTTATTATACTGGACACTTAGCTCAGGTATGGCAAGTTCACGAGTTGCTATGCCAGATTGGGTGAAAGATATTCCAGTCCCTGACAAATTGACTGCCTATCAAACAAAATATTACTCCCTTTTCCTTATGCTACTAGGCGTAATAGCTGTATATATATTGTTAAAGGCCTATAACAAAATTAAGGCGCGCTTAAATTTTTCTGAGTCTCAATCAGACAATCTATCAAGGAACTCAGAAAGCTCCAGCCAAGTGCAGACTGTGAAAATAGCTAATCATGCAATTCCCTTTAGCTCCACAGTAAACTTTCATGAAAAGTTGACACTCTCAACTATAAAGGAAGGACTGGCTTTATTGAGTGCACAATTCAAAATCTACCCCAACAATTATCACAATGATGCATGCAAAGTGATGGCAATAGGTTCTTAACTTACTGGGGATGCACTTATTTGGTTTGTAAAGGCTCTAGAAGAAGCTGAAAGTCTATGCACTGATTATAAGTCTTTTAAAAGTCGAATTTTAGCCGCTGCAACATCAGCTGGATTTAAGATTACAAGCACAGATAGCACTACTGAAGCTAAGACAGGAAGATCAAGCTATTGAGGATTGTACAAAAAAATTTGATGCGTTTCATAAAGCTGATTTAGATTCTGAGATGGGTTCACTTCTCTTTCGCCAAGGTTTGAATGACTTTTAGACAAAATTGGTTCGACATCATCCAATCACTATGCCTCTTCAGGATTTAATTTAGACAGCACAACAAATTTGATGATTGAAGCACCTACTAATTCAAACAAAAATAAGGAAAAGAAACTCATCAGAGCTAACTATCAATAACGTTGGACCAAAGAAAAGCTATGTTATAACTGCTACAAGCCGGGTCATTATGAAAATGAATGCTCAGAAAAATAGTTTCTACTAAATCTCCATTAAAGAACAATGTTCAGCCTTATCTTATTTTATATGTAGCTCTAAGCCATGATGAATATAAAGAATTTACAGAGGCTTTAATAGATACAGGCGCATCTAGAAATTTCATTTCTGAGAAATTACTAGAAAGTTTAAAATGTACAAAAGGAATTAATTCTCCTGATGTAACTCTTGGAAATGGGGAGATTATCACCACCTATCGTTCAGATCATCCCATTAGGCTTCATATTGATTCCTATACCTCAGATGTTGAGTTCTGGGTGCTTAAGGAAACTAATCAACCAGCAATACTTGGATATAACTGGACTTTCAGATGAAACTTCAGTACCTGTATGAGAATCATGCCGTTGTTGTTAGCTTTAAAGGGAAAAAAGAAGTTTGGCATTTGATTAAAGCAAGATGCTCTGGGCTTTTAGTTGCTGATACTCCAATTATAGAGGTGGAGGCCTGTAAAGCAACTATTCCTAAGTACTTAAGGCAATGGGCTTCAGTTTTCAGAGAAGAGGAAGCCAATAAACTACCCCAGCATAGCCTATTTGATCATGCAATAGACTTGGTTCCAGGTAAACAGCCTACTTATGGCCCAATCTACAGCTGTAATCAACGGGAACAAAAAGCTTTGCGAGAGTACTTAGATACCATGCTAAGCAAAGGGTTTATCAGAGTTTCACGATCTCCATGCTCAACACCACTTTTATTTGTGAGTAAGAAAGATGGAGGTTTACGTCCATGTGTCAATTATTAGAAGCTTAATAATTTCACTATAAAAAACAGGTATCCCTTACCTGATGCAGACCACCTCAGCGACCAATTTTCTGAAGCAACAATATTTTCAAAAATTGATCTTAGAGATGCATTTAATCAAATCCGAATCAAAGAAGGAGATGAGTGGAAAACAGCCTTTAAAACAAGATTTTCCTGTATGAATATCTTGTAATGCCATTTGGTTTATGCAACGCACCTAGCACATTCCAACATATGATCAATACTGTACTAGGAGGCTACATGGACCAATTTTGTGTTGCTTACCTAGATGATATCTTAGTATACAGTAAGTCCAAGGAGGATCATAATCATCTTCAACTAGTATTTGAGAATTTCAAAAAATTTAATTTTCATGTTAAATTATCAAAATGTGAGTTTGCACAAGAAGAAGTAGAATTCCTTGGTTATGTTGTAGGCAAGAACGGGTTTACAATGGCACCAAGTAAAGTTAATGCTTACTATTTCTTGGCTTACATTAACTAGAAGAAAGGATTGAGAAGCTTCCTAGGTTTAGCATACTTTTACAGAGATTTTATCAAGAATTTTTCAACAATTTCATTACCTTTAACGCAACTCACCTCTGATAATCTAATTTTTAAATGGAGATCAAAGGCAGAAAAATCCTTTAATGACTTAAAGAAAGCGTTTACTACGGCACCAGTTTTAGCAATGCCAGACTATGAAAGGCCATTTGTGGCTGAAATTGATGCCTCAGGATTTGCACTTGGAGGTGTTTTACTACAGGAGGGGGATGATAATAGGCTTCACCCTATAGCCTACTACTCAAAGAAGTTTATTCCAGATGAATGTAATTACCCCATTTATGATAAAGAGATGTTAGCCATTGTTCAGACCTTGAAGCATTGGAGAAGATACCTATGCGGGGCTAAACATCCAGTTACCATTCTGACTGATCATAAAAACTTAACCTACTTCTTCTCTCCTCAGCAACTAAATCAACGTCAAGCCAGATGGGCTCTCACTTTAGCTGACTATGATCTAAAAAAGTGGTTATAAACCAGGAAAATTAATGTAGTCCCAGATGCTTTAAGAAGAAGATCAGATCTTATTCCAGACGAAGGGGAGATAGAAGACTACAATGCTCAAGTCTTACTAAAAACAAACAGAAAATCAGATCAACTTTCTCACCTTGTCTTAGTAAAATGGGAGTATGAATTGATCAAAGCCCAGGAAAAAGAAACTTATTGCCAGGAAATCATATCTGATTTAAATATTAACAACAATAGCATTTGGTACCAAAATGGTTATTCACTTAAAAAATATCTTCTACTTTGGAAACAGTGTTTCTATATACCTGAAGGTCCTCAACGGCTAATTATACTACGTGAATACCATGACACAAGCATGGCAGGTCATCCTGGAAGATATAAAATGCTTTCACTTATTCAGAGAACATACCATTAGCATTTTTTTGATAAAAGATGTGATCAAATACCTAGCTGGTTGTGAGACCTGTTGTCATACAAAGGCTAGAAGAGGACAACCACAGGGCTTACTGGAACCTCTAAGTATGGCAACAAAACCATGGGAATCAGTTTCCTTGGATTTTATAGTTGAGTTACCAAATTCAAATGGTTACAATGCTATTTTAGTAGTCGTTGATAGATTTACAAAAGTAGCTCACTTCATACCTACTAAAACATCTGTAACAGCTAAGGAAACAGTCCAACTATTTATAAAAAATGTCTTTCTTTTACACGGCATTCCTAAAGAAGTGATAATGGACTGTGGCGCTCAGTTTACATTGATTTTTTTGGAATCAAGTAATGAAGGACATAGGCATTAAAGGATGTCTATCCACTTCATATCATCCTCAAACTGATGGACAGACAGAACGCGTAAATAAAGTATTAGAGCAGTATCTAAGATGCTATGTGAATTCCGAACAAAATAATTGGGTAGAGCTTCTAACAATGGCCCAGTTCTGCTATAATAACTTGGACCATGCTTCTATAGGTATGTCACCCTTTAAAGCAAATTATGGTTATGATGTAAATTGGGGACCCAGCTTCACTAAAATCTCAGGAAACCCATCAGGTAGAGACTTTACCAAAGATATTCAACAAACTCATGCCTTATGCATTGCAAATCTAAAAAGAGCAATCAGGACACATAAGAATTTTTCTAAGAAAAGAGTACCTGGGAAGATCCTAGAAATTGGAGATGAAGTTTACCTAGATGCAAGAAATGTACCTATAAGTGTTCCATCACGCAAATTAGCACACTAACGCATAGGATCTTTTACAGTAGAAAAAATTATAGGTAAGGTATCATATCAAATAGCATTACCCAAGGAGTGGAAAATCCACAATATATTTCACCGATCCCTTTTACATAAGAAATATGGTATCTCTCTACCCCATCAACAGACCAGAACAGCTGCCCCTCCATTGATTAAGGGAGATACTCCTGAGTATGAAGTAGAAGCAATCCTTAAGAGTAGGAAGCATTATGGGAAAATTCAGTACCTGGTAAAATGGGTAGGGTAATTTTTTTGAAGAGAGTACTTGGGAATCAGTGGAAAACCTTAAAAATGCAAAGAATCTACTTCAAGGTTGGGAAAAAAGAAATTTTCAGATGGCTTCAGCCTTGGTGGGGGATAATGCCAGGGAAAAGCCTGACATGAAAAATATCCCTGATATATCATTTCTTATTAGTAGAATATATGATATATGAAATCAGCTTAAATAATCAAAGATGATAGCAAAATCACATAGCAGAACGAATAATGAGTCAGATGAGTCGATTCAAGCCTATCAAATCTGAATTGAACATCGAAACTCCTGGGGCCAGGTCTTAGTAGTCCTAATTAGGCAGTTGACTACTAGTCTAAGCTTTGGTATTTAAGACAGAAAGAGCCTAAAGAATCTAAAGCTAGATAAGAATCAAGTAAGCCCTAAAGCTATTTCAATTAGTCTGAAAAGTGTATATAAGCTGAATATTTCTAAAATCATTCCTTGAAGTCAATAAAGTTAAGATGCTTCTAAATTCTTATTTTATTTACCTGCTTTTGATTCTTAGTGAAGTAAAAGGATCTTTATTAGCAAGCTTATATCAATTTAACAACCCTGAAAATCCAACTATTTCCACTAACCCAATTTCCTAATTACCCACTGTCACTGGTATCTTGGCCTTAACAGGGGTTAAACTAGCTGAAGTTCTACAACCTAAATTAGGTCATAATAGACCTTTATTCACAGATGTTATATTTTTTTATCCACATCCTACCCTTACTATACTGGACTCTTAGCTCAGGCATGGCAAGTTCATGAGTTGGTATGCCAGATTGGGTGAAAGATATTCCAGTCCCTGACAATGGGGAGATTAAGGTTTTTTTAGCGAGTCTCCAGAGTGAACCAATGTAAATCCGCTGACACCAAATAGTGATGTAAATACACTTGACTCCAATAGAGAAGGTTCTTCAGGTTCATGATTTTGGTTTTTTAAAGAAATTTGGCCTAACAGTCAAGGCGCCAGCTGGCGTAATAATAGTGGTGCTACGGAATAACTAAAAGGGCTATTAGAAGAACAAAAAGACCAAGCAATAGCTTTATTTCAAAAGTACAAGGGGATTTTCACTGTCAATAATCGCGATTTAGGGTGCGCTCAGGGGGTGGTCCATTGACTGGACACATGGGATCATTTCCCCATAAGGTCTCAGCCAATCTTCCAATTGAGGGCAGTGGAGGATGTTGTCACCGAGGAAATTGATAAGTTGATGGAGCAAGGAATGCTCCAACCATCCAAGAGTCTGTGGGTTTCACCCATTCTGATTGTAAAAAAGAAGGATGGCACCAACAATGTAGTAATATACTACCAGAAGCACAATAGTATTATAAAAAAGGACTTGTACCCCTTGCCACAAATTGCCAATGCTTTGGTTATATTTAGGGGGAGCCTGTTACTTCTCAACGATGGACTTGAATCCAGGTAACTGGAAAATTGAGTTACCTATGGTGGAACAGGAGAAATGCGCCGTAATCACATCCAAAGGCCTTTTACAACTGACCCATATTCCCCAAGGACTGTGTAATGCCCCGGCTATGTTCTAACGAGCCATGGAAGTATCCTTGATGACCTGATGCTGTCATGCATCCTCATATACCTCGACAATTCCATGTTTTCTCCCAAACCTTTCAAGAGCATCTCAATCATCTAGAAGCAGTAAATAACCAGCTTGCTGAGGCAAACATCAAACTTAAGCTTGAAAATGTAACTTTTTAAAGGTCAGTTGGAATACCTTGGGTATTCATAATTGCGACTGGGCTGAGGCCCCAACCAGCCAAGGTAGAGGCTATTCGAAAAATGACTCCACTGAGAAGAAAATGCAATATACAGGTATTTTTGGGAATGGTCAATTACTAACGCCGCTTCATCCCAACTTCAGCTGTATTGGAGGTCCTTTGTTAAAGTAATTAAAGAAGGAAGCCCCATTTGAATGGATGGAACGCCGCCAATGCTCATTTGATTTACTTCAAACAGTGCTAATCAGCAAGCCAGTGCTGCGTTACCCTAATTTTGATAAAGAGTTTATTATTAAGATGGATGCGTCCATTTCTGCCTTTGGGGCAGTCCTATTCCAAAAAGATGATGCAGGTGAGGATCACCCAGTGGCATACTGCAGTTGAAGCCTCAATTGCCATGTACGTAATTACACTGTGACCAAGCAGGGGTGTTTAGAAATAATATTTGCATATAAGCAAGTTAGGTTGTACTTGCATGGAGTGAAGTTCAAAGTTGTAGCGGATAACGCGTTGTTACGATGGTTGCAGAACCTCAAGGAGCCTGAAGGGCGCGTAGCCCGATGGGCCCTCAAAATGCAGGCTTTTGACTTCAAAATATTTCACCACCTGGAGCAAAACACCAGAATGATGACAACTTATTGAGACTACCAACAATTGCAGTTACAGCATATCTGAGCGGCATAATGTTTGATAAGATTCTCAGCAGCAAGTACGACGACAAGCTGCCTCCAGTCATCAAAATATTGGACAGAATAAGGGCTAATATGTACCAGAAAAATGGTAAATTGTATAAGCAAATATGGGGACAACACCGTGAATATCCCCAGGCCTTTTGCTCAACCTAATATTATTATGAGTGCACGCTGAGCTGTTGGACATGGTGGAGTACGTAAAACCCTGGAATTGCTGCAACCACAGTACTATTGGGAGAGAATGAACTTTATAGTGCTTGAAACTATTTCCTTCTGACATCAGTTCCAAGTGGAAAAGCTGTTCCACCATAAGACTTTGTACCAGTTAGTGAAACCACATTTTGCTTGGCATAGAGTTTCCCTGTATGTTGTTGGCCCTCTACCAACGGGAGCTAACCAGTCCAAGTACATCCTGGTGGCTATCAACCACTTGACCAGGTGGGTTGAAGCGTGGGCAATATGGGATTTGGGGGCGGTCACAGTGGCCAAGTTTATCATGGAATGTATTATCCAGAGGCGTGGCTGCCCCCAGTACATTATCAACAATAACAGATCCAACTTCACCTTGCACATCCTGCCAAAGTTAAATGAACTGATGGGCATCCGCTGGGTTCTGATAACTCCATACCACCCTGAGTCCAATGGTATGGTTGAACGTGTTAATGGGACCTTGATGAACATACTTAGGAAATTAGTAATGGATTGACCTTCCAATTTGAGTTACCTCCTTTTCACCGCTGAGTTTGCCTATAATATTAGCTACCATTCTGCCACAGGGAAGAGACCCTTTCAACCACTATATGGGCAACACCCAGCTCTTCTGACATTGCTTTATTCATGAGTAGAAGACACAGGCAGAATGGAACCCCACCACTATTTACTAACCTCGCGAACATTCTGATCAAATTGCAAACCAAAGCATATTACTTCAGATTAGCCAGTAAGATCAAAAATCAGGCTGCCAATCAGGTATGGCATAGTGGGTTGGCTCAGTTCAAAGAGGGCGATATGGTTCTCTTCTATAATTAACATGGATTCAGGTGGAAACACAAGCTGGCCAGTATTTGGACTGGTCCGTTCAAAGTTATAGAGAAAACCAGGGTCGACGCCTATACCATCAAGGACCCTGCAAGCGGTCAGATCATTAGCTGAACACATGGTAAGTTTTTCTAACCATATAAGCAATATGAGCCTTATTGTCCAGTCAAAGGGAGGTAATGTCATGATTCTGATATGACTGGATGATAAGCCTAAAAAGCTATGGCTGATTTGGAAGAATCCGCCAACCATGGTATTAGTTATGATTAATCAAGTGCCTTGAGATGAGGCAATATTGGGTCATAATGTGTTGATATTGGATTGCCTCCAAATAAGGTGATAAGGCGATGTTGACATTTGATGAATACAAATTAGATCGCCTCAAATTAGGGCAACAGAGAGTTGAAGAATAACAAGCCAAAACCAAGGAGAATCGGTGGAATAGATTAGCCTAAACTATAAGAATGGTATTGTCTGAAGTCACTAGTATATAAGCGAGATGGGTAATAAAAAGAGGAGTGAGTGAGTAGTAGGAAGAGAGCAGAACAGCAAAGAATCACTATAGTTATAGAAAAGAAAAAAAAGGTGTTGTTGGGAAATTGCTCCTATTTTCTTATATTTTTAGTCTATTTGGAGGACCAACAATCCCCACATCATCTGTCCGTTGGTCAGTGGGTTTGACCTATGTGACCCTTATGGTGGATCTAAGAGATACAGCCAAAATTAAAACAAGGGTCATAGGGAATCCTCCAAGGTTGCCACGGAGTTATTAATCTCTACAGAATATTCTAGATTATAACTAATAATGAAATTATGACGTTGAATTCTTTTTGATATGGAAATAAGGTTAGCGTAATAATGATAGGATCTAAAAAGTGTGTGCAATTAGATTCAGAGTATATTGATTAAATTTCAATTTAGCCATATAAAATCAATAAATACAGTGTTTTCTACCAGCGAGTAAAAACAATAAAATGACAGGTTGATGAAGGCGTGGGGTGAATGGTAGTTAATGTTAAACTTAACCATTCAACCTTTTATATCAGATATTTCTTTTATTTAATTGAGACAAGCTGACCAGTGGATGTACATTACTGAGCTCCAAGGAGCAAAAATACTATGCTAGAAAAAACAAACAGAAAAAGATGACCGGATCACTCAAATCAAATTGAAAAATTAAAAAAAAACTAAAATTAACCAACCAGGTCAGATGTGGTAAACTGATATGCATCCATGGTGGGGGTGAGTCAGGATCGCGAGGCTCATCTTCCTCCTCTGTGTTGGACAGTGTACGGCAGAGCGCTGAGAGCATGGGCATGGGCATCCTAAAAATGGGGGTCAAGGTAGCAAAGTGGCTCAGGAAGCTCGAATTTTGCTATGAGGAGGGTTTTGATACATTGGAAAGGGCTTTTTAGCCTTGAGGCGAAAATTGGGTAGCATGGTAAAGTTGGCGATGTTGTTGCTGGTAATGCAGGTCTTGGGGCCAAAATTTTGCAACCATCACAACTTTTTGTACTGCCTTATGGGCAACTTGTTGGAATAAGAGGAATTCTTTTTTATGAATTTGTTGCATGGGGGAAGGGTAGGTGCGGGTACCCCTTGGCCAAGACTGCAACAGATTTCACTACAGCCTTTCAGAAGGGGGTGACAATCAGGGAGGCAACAGACTCTTTGATGAGTTGATGTTCACTTCAGAGTTCATCCACATTTGAGTGTAGAGCATAGTGGCGAGTTTTGAATTGAGCCGCATATTCTGCATTTAGGTACATTTTGAGGCCTGGGGCCTCAACTGAATTGAGGATGGGATTTCCCAAATCATCGACTTCCTCCAAATACTCCCAGAGATTTTGGTTGAAGACAATAGGTTGATCGGCATATGGTTGGGCTGGATTGGGTGGCTGGGTGGGTTTTTTTTTTGGATTTACTGGGGTCCATGCTGGCTCCTGCTTAGTTGGAGTAGGAGTGGTGGTTTGGCATTCCAGTTACTTATTAGTTGAATCCATGGCAGAAGCATCTACCATTTTGAGAAGGGGGAGGATTGTGCCCCATTTGAAAAAGGTTTTGATGTCAGCTATGTGACATTGTGGGGGGAGTCAAGCGTGTTGGCTCAATCTTGGGCTATGGTGGGGCAGCACCACTTTTAGCAATCCAGGTCAAAGCAAATAGGGCAGATCGTGTGCCCCTTATCTACTCTGGCCCAGAAAAAGTGGTTGGGGGCAGAGGGGACAACAGTGCAAGGGGGAATTGAAATGGGTACTTCATTTGATATTGAGCATATGGTTGCAAAGGTGCAAGGGCCCACTAGTCAGTTCGCTCCATTGGGAACCACAAATTGTAAAATGGGGTCAGCGCCATATACTGACAACCCAGCTATTATTTCTTTGTATAAGGTTTCTGGTTGGAGGTGGGTGGATAGGCCTGAAAATTGAGCCACAAGAGTGGCGTCATAAGGCAATCGGGTGCAAGTGGTTGGTATGGGGGTTTCATGGAACACCAGGGGAATTTTGGCTGCTATTGCAGCACCGGCCTCACAATTAAAGCTGAGGTCAAAGTACCCCTTGTAGGGGTAAAAGTTGATAAAGCCTGCAGACTGCATAAGCGCCTGGGCTAATTCAATTATTTGTTTGTCATTGTAGGGGAACAGGTTGCCATATTAGACCCAGAGGATGAATTGCATCTTGCTTTGGGGGAGCATAATGGGCTACAAGGCACCATTTAAGAACGTGCAAGGTGGAGGGTGAGATCCTTGGGGGAATGTATCGACCTGAGGAATTGGGGGGACTGGTCAATCTGGTTCAAAAGCGTTTTCCCACTGGGCGGAAGATGCTAGGGGTTTTGCCGCTGCCCCATTTTGGAGCAGCTGGCAGGTTGGGCTGAGGAAATTGGTGGTTTGCTGTTTATCAGTTTTTTGTAGTTGTTTAGTTCTTCTGTTTTTCTAAATTCGCTCAAATGTGCAATTGAGTGATAGATCTATATCAGATATTTCTAATCCTCTTAATTTCAATGCAACGCAAATGAAGGGGCAAAAGAAAAGGGTTCAATTATTAAGGATCTTAGGTTTAACAATGATATCCTGACCAAATATGATTATCCCCAAAAGTTAGATTTATATGCAACTGATAAAACAAACTGTTCCTCTTATCCTGCTAATGCTGATTCTAATTTTTTAATAAGATAAATTTACTCAGAGCGTGAATTATCACTTCCCCACTCCAAACAATATAAACTATTGAATTCAAGTTATTGGTGATTGATTGTGATCAATAATCACTAACTCATTGAGATAGAATCAGGAGAAAGGTTCCTTTCAGACCTCCTAAATCTAACAACAAAAAGCTGTGCTCCCTGACAGGTCACTCTACCAATTTATCTGTTGATATAAATTTATTACTGATGATGAGAACAGTAACATACCTATTTTACCCTTTACAAATCTCATCAGTTTTTCTAATGAATAATCCAATTGGAGTCATGAGCCCAAATGCCCTGAAAAAAGTTTTAATTAATTTCATGCTACTTTGAAGATTAAGGTGTTACCTATAACTACCAAAAACTATCATACTAAATTTTCCAATGTAACTGAGAGTATTTATCATTTGCTTATGGTTAGTCTTTCCCCGGTGATAGGACCCACCAAAATAAAAGTCTTCTGATGCTTCTGTATAAAAACCTTCATAAATCCTTTGTTTTACCAAACTTCAAAACTGGTATCACCTGAACCAAGTAATAATTTTTGTTTATTGTGCACCCTGAATTACAATTTTAATTCAACTCTTGGGGTTTTATCAAGAATTTATACAACAGTTCTCATTTTTACAAGAGTGAACACCTTCTTTCTAGATTTTTATACCTCTGCCACCGTGGTAATACAAGACAATTAGATTACTATTTTTAAAACAGCAAGTTTTTTAGTCTGGAACCAGCTGGCCTAATTGGATGCTTAGATGACTAATCTTTTATTCACAAGAATTAGCTTTTAAGATTTATTAAAACTACAGGTATTGTTGCCAATCAATTTAGATCTTCTACCTCCAACCTTATTGGTAATCATTTTGGCACCACTAAATAAAATCTCTGGGCTAGAATTAATAAAATGAGAGATCATACCTCTATTTTAATCAACTAAGTAGTAGTTAATTTAAAAAATTTTATTTGGCAATGAGGCCTCCTGGGTCACCAGTCCCAAAGGGCCTAATGGTTCTATTGGATTGACTAGGTCAACTGGCCCAAAGGACCTAATGGGACAGCTGAATCTATAGTATCACCTAAACCTATTGACCAGCTGGGCTAATTGGACTTATAGGGACTGTTGTAGTTGGGTTTGACCAACCATCTGGATACATTATTTTTATATAATTTTATATTGTAACTAATAACTAGATAGTGAATCAATTGGTATAGTAGTTACTATGCGACGCGGACTTAGCGTTTATATGTAGTGACCTAAAGTATTAGTTTATCACAATAAAAATCCTCAAAACCCTTTTGGCGCATCTTTCATTCCCCATACTTATTGGCTTCTGACACTGAGGCCTCAATTGTTATCTCACCTATTTTACTTTAGCATACTATTTTACGTTGCCCTTGAGCCAGCATAAAACCATCAGTAGAGGGTCCTATATTTATTATGGCATTTAGCTGGTAATCCAACTTCATCTGGCGTATTGCATCTTTATATAGAAATGCCTTTTTAATTCATGGCATAGTGTTTTGATTCCGCCAAGTTGGTTTGCACAGGGTACTAGCCACTGGGCAATCAAATCAGATGATATGAAGATTGGCAATTCTTCATTAAACTAAATAAACTTTTCACACGGAGCTATCGCCCCTTATTCCAACCTTTATTATTTTACTAATATGCAGACCTTTCTGCAACCACCTAATTACTGAAAGAACACCCTTCAATCCTCTGTGTAAATCTTAATATCTCAATTCCCCAATCTGGATGCATCCTTGGCTTGGTGCCTTCTATTCTTTTTCCTTTTATTCAAAACTCTCATTTATCTCAATCTCGGCGTAATCCCCCATTCTCACTGAATGGTCAACATTTCAATCAACTATTATTCATATACTTCTTTTCATTAGTCTTGAGACTCATCCTGATTTCCTCTCTGATCCATTGTATGGTTAGCGTATCATCCAGTCATATCAACTTCCCAACATGCCTCAACCTTAGTTATTTGCTTTCTGACCTAATTTAAATAAATTAATTCTAATCTGCCATTTGGAGGTGCTACTTAGTAACCATGGAAGCACTAATGATATATATGCTAGAGAAAACTTATTTGAAAATGAATGTCAATGGGAAGGGGGCTTTTCCTTGAGAAGTCGAGGAAGCCAATATAAAAAATACCAACAGTGAGACTAGACCACTTGCAGTATCTGATACTACATTGTGCTCCTCTGTTTGTTTAATTATAACCCACTATATCTGATTATAAGCTTTTTTTATTAGAATTTGTGGTCAAATTTGCTGTCATTATAAAGGACCTCATATTTGGTGTGATTAACCTGTGCGCTGAAAATACAACGCCGCTGCACCATTTTCTAACATGTGGTGCTCACTTCAGGGGGCTTCACCTTGTCCTTCTGAGTCGAAATAATATTAATATAAGTTATAAATCCTAGTTGTTGACACTTCCACCAAAGAGATAGAGCAACCCTCTGAAGAAGTTTGGATGGCCATGAGGCCCTGCCAAATCATTCTGCTAAGATTTTTCAGAAAATAGTGGACCTGAGGTTCACTTAAATCTGCTCTCTAATTTCACCCTAGATCACATTCAACAAGTGAAGAATTAGTATAAGATATGGATTGAGCTGTTCACTCTTTCAACAAATTTTATCAGGAGCTTGAAGTATGTGAGGAACTTAAATCCCAGTGACAAAACATAAGGTCTATAGTGAGTGAAACTGTACTATGAAAGTGAACCTTAAAGCCATTAGCCAAATGATAGTCATTATGGAAATAACGTTGTAGGCGGAACGTTGCCATTTTCTGAAATGTTGGACCAATTTAAGTTGGCAATTCAGCAAGATATTTGACAGTGAAGACAGGATCAAAGTGCTTTGCAACCCTGCTGATGGAGCAGGGTGTTGACACTTTCATCCTGGTTGTCAGTGCTTCAAGGCTCTCAGAAAATACAGAAGATCAATGCCATGTCACTCTCCCCTTTGTATTAGTACCCTAGATTGTCAGATAGGGTCACCTCAGGCCTCTTGGCCCTGCTTACAAGAAAATCAAATTTCTGTCAACCCAGTTAATTTACTAAAGTTTGAAAAAAAGCAAATATGCACAATTTCTTAGATTTACTTAAAATAAGTATGGGCAGAGCTCCCAAGACAGCTAAGCTTTAAGTGGTAATGAACTCATTAGACTCTGAAAGTAAGGAGTTAGTTATGCCAAGATTAAGGGAGTCCAGAATATACTACTTTAACGCCAAGAACTTTATTATCAAGGAGTTTGTTAAAGCTAAAAGGATGACCGCTTAGATGAAGGGATTTCTGAATATCTCATTTAAAAAAGATAAAACCATTCAAACATTCACCGAGCGTTTATATTTTAGAGTGCAGATGCAATCCTGAGGTTAGCGCTATAAATGTCTTTGACGCCCATATCCTCTCCTCCATGACTGAAAGGCCTTCATGGAATTGTATAGGGTACTGATAGCATTATTACCCAAATATAATGATATAACCTATATGTTGAATTATCTCCATCAATGCGCTATCACATTTGAAGCGCCCAACTAAAGTCTGCGGAGGCCTCATGACCCACAACCCTGTGCTATCTTCCCAAAGCAAAAATTATCTCAGCCCTCTGGCCCTTGTTTTTATTGGTCTGACCTTACTCAGATCACAAGCTATAATTGTAAAAAAATGAGGTATTATGCAAATCATTGTCCAAAATTAGTTCTAGACTTAAGATTCAATTAGTGAAATCGTTGCATGAAAAAACTCCAAAAAAGACAGGGCAGAGTACAATTGGGATTTTCTTCCTTCACCCCATCTAAAAAGATTACAAGTATGGATAAATCTCTGACTTCACCTTCTGTCTGGAGGAAGGCCATGAATGATGTGTCACTTCCAGCGTATTGGCACGTATAAGTTGATGCTTTGATAGTAAAGACTAGTTGCTCCCGCAAGGAAAGCAAAGGCGGACTGACACTATAAATGGTATTGACGCCTAATGCTCAACAGCTTAAGCAACAAGAGTTTTTGGCTAACTCTGGTGACATCCCCAAATAGCATGGGGTCAAAGTGGTGATACCTATTGAGGTTTTAAATGAATCTAGCACTCAATTAGGCGAAGAGATTCAGAATTGTTTGGATCAAGTGGATATCTTGGAGGTCCACAAAATTAACGCTTTAAATTCTTACTTTTTAAGTGTACCTAAATTGATATTAAAGTAAATAAACCCAAGGTCAGAGCTATTGTAGAAAGTGGGCACCAGTTAAAATTGTCTATCAAGTTGTTTAAGAGACTGGTCCTCACACCAGACCTAAATCATTGGAAGTATATGGTATGGCGGGCCCCCATACCAATACATCAGAAGAAGTCTAAAATGCTTTACCACTGCTGTTTGATTCCTTAGTACTATCTGTAGCTGTCGTTGTTTTTGCAAACCAACAGTATGACTTCATCCTTGGACCTTCATTTAGGAGAACTTAGGGATTCAAGGCTGACTCCAAAGAATACACACCAGAGATAATGGGGCAAACTCTTCTACTATATTATAATTAAAAAGACGAGGCCCCCGCGCCTAAAATCAGAGTGTAGTTAAAATTTCTTTTGAGGATGGCATAGTGCCAATTGAGTATCACAGCTGCATGGCCATACGGCTAGTATCTAACCAGATTATGGAATATAAAGGTATTCTGCTATATGCTAATCATAGTGTGACCATTTCAGTGGGCCATTAAATCATCTTATGGACTGAAATCTCTTTAAAAATTTCCTCAGGGTTCTATGGCAAAATTTTCACGCCGTTTTGTTGATCCAAATTAGAATGGGTCGTCAAATTGGGGATTATCTTTTTTAACAATGGCGTAATTCAAGTATTGCTAGCTTACCTATATATGTACATCATTCAAATTTAGTAAATTCAACTAGTTTCCTCTCTTTCCTCTTGGCGTAACTTTCCAAGCCAAATTACACAAAATAAAAAAAACAAATCATATTTCCCCATAGTAATTTCTCTCCAATGTCCTCAGATTCTCCACCAGCTGCTCCAGCGTGGGGCAGCGGCAAAACTCCCCCTGCCATTTTCCGTCCAACAGGTAAACGCGCTAGGACTGCTTCACCCAGTCATCATAAACCCATGGGCCAATTGTTCTGCCTAAGGACCTGAATGACCACCTTGCTCATACCCAAGTGGTACCACACTGCCCCCTAGTGGTCCCCTGGAGCAACGTGCGCTATGGCCTAAGAGTCGAATATGGGAAACTATTCCAATACCATGACCAAGCCATTATCAAAATGGCACAGGCGGTGATGATACCCACCATATTTATCGATTTCCACCCCTACAAGGAGTATTTTGACCTCAGCTTCACCTGCAAATCTGACGCTGCCACTGCAGCAACTGTGCCCCTGGTATTCCAGGGCACTCCTCTCCCAACAACTCAGACTTGGCTCCCAGCAGACACCACTTTGGTGGTCCAGTTTGCTGACCTGCCCACCCACCTCCCCCCTGAAGTGCTCCACCAGGAGCTGATGGCTGGTTTGGCAGCCTATGGCTCCAACCCCATCCTACAATTTGTGGTCCCAAATGGGGCCAAACGACTTGCTGGGCTTGGGCATATGCCAAGATAAGCCCTGAATATAGTAAAATTGTGGTGGCAATTCTGCTGCGCACCGTTATTCCCTCAGCGCCTGACCATCCATTTTTGGCCTGCGTCAAGGGTGGGTGGATGATATATACATCATGTTTCAAGTTAGACCACTCGAAATACAATTGCCCCTACTCAACCATGACAGATGGATCAGATGACTCATCCACCAATCTCCAATCTGATGCCCACCTTGTACAATTTCATATATGGGGTACAATCCTATCTCCTCCACCCCCAAAGCCTGATGCAACAGCTGCACCTGCAGCCACCAATCAACCTCCTCCCCACCCCCAATGCCATAAATAATTCTCTAATCAAACATTGGATTGGATCCCAGCTTGATCCCATGCGTCCACAAACAAATCAAACAAAATTCAACCATATGCTAATTTCCCAATCCAATTCAACCAAAACCCATGGGAATTATTGGATGAAATCGAAAAATCAGGTAACATCATTGAAGAACATTGCCGCAAGTTGAGCAGCTCTGTAATGCAGAATGGGATGCAAAATTCCCACCTCAGAAATATATCCCTCAACCTAACGCAAAACCGTTCTACAGTGATCACCAGCTTGCAGTAGAAGCAGCTGCCACACCAGATTGCTGTCCGCTCCGCAAAGCTGCCACCAAATCTGTGGCTGTGCTTGCAGGAGGAATTCCACCTCCTGTTATTCCCAAAGATCTTACTACACAAAGTAAGATCAATATGAAAACTTTACGCAAAAATGTTACTGAAGCCATCCAGAACGTAATAACAGTAGCACGGAATCCAAAAGCAAAAAATCCTAAGCCAACATTGCCTCATTTTTTAAACTCCCAGACGCCCGCCTCAAAGCTGAAGATGCTTTGGCCAAATACATCGTTGGCATTATGATAGTCGGCAACTATTTGGAAGTTCCAATCATCAAGGACATCAAACCTCATACCACCGATGCCCCCACACCCTTACTATCTGCCTTAACACGCACCCTACTATGGGATGAGATGGATGTGGCCAAAGACAAGCCCCCCAATCCCCCTCCCCGTCCACCATGGAGGGATAGCAGTATTTGATACCCACCTGGTTGGATATTTGTTAGGTATGATTAAATAGATCCGTCCATTTTGGGCGTTTTGTTTATATTGTTAATTTTTTATTATAATCTTAGTTTTTAGTTCAGTAATGTCCATCCTCTGGTTGGCTTACCTCGGTTAAATAAAAAATCAACTGGTTTCTATTACACATGCTACTAGTTGAAGAAGTTCAGAAAGTTTATGCATCTGATCACTTTAATAAACTAGGGGCTTAATGACAGTACTGACAATTTTTTTCTTTTTAATTTCTCAAGAAAGCCTCTCTTACTTAACTGAAATGGAGTAAAACCAAGCGCTGGCTATTTTTGAGAAACACAATGTTATTTTTGAAAAAATGAGTATAATTTTGGGCCATGCACGAATGTGATACACCACATTAATACCGGTATTCATCCGCCTGTATGCCTTCATCCTATTAGGATTCTGAGGTGTGGAGGATTTCAACAATGCTGAAATTACTCAGCTTTTGCAGCACTGGATGATAGTGTCATCTAAGAGTCCTTGGGCCTTTCTGGTGCTGGTTGTAAAGTAAAAGGACGGTTCAAGCCGCGTCATATTATTCTATTGAAGCTTGATAGTATTACCTAAAAGGATTCTTGTCCTTTAACACGGGTTTACAATGAGCTGGACCGCTTGGGAGGCGCACAATACTTTTCAGCCATTTATTTGATTTCTATAAATTGCCAGATGGAGCTGCCCAAAGAGGAAAGGAAAAATGAGCCACAATTATGGCCCAGGGCCTCTATCAGCCTACAAAAATGCCATAGATAGTGAAAAGCCCCTTTTAAAAATTTTGTGATATGGTTGAGATCCGCTAGGAATATTTTACACAGGGTCAAGCCCACTGAGCAATTGGATGGACGATATGGAGATCGTCGGTCCTTGGAACACACTTAAAAATATAATAATATGGAGCAATTGCCCCCAACCATACTTTATTTATATTAATATTTACAGTGGTTACTCGCTGTTCTGCTCTCTCTCTTTATTTACAAATTCCTTTCCTTCAATTGCCCCATATCGTTTATATATCAGTGACTTTAGATGATACCACTCCCTTGCTTAAACTATTTGGTTCCGCCATATACTCATTGGTTCCAGCAGAGTATGGTATTTTTAAATTCCCTATTGCCTTAGTTTGAGATGATCTTCTCAATATTTGTTGAATGTTGACATCGCCTTATCGCCTTATTTAGAGGTGATCTAATAACTACACTTTTCAACCCAATACTGACTCATCTCAAGACGCTCAAATAATTGTAACTATAATTCATGGTCAGTGGATTATAGCCAATCCACTATGGCTATTTTAAGCATATCATCCATTCATATCAGAATATCAAAATTATCCCCCCTTTGACTGGACAAAAGTCTCCTATTGTTTATATGCCTGTAGGAACTACACGTGCACTCAGTTGATAATCTGACCACTTTTGGGGTCCTTGATAGTATAGGCATTGACATCTGTTTTCTCAATAACTTTGAATGTACCAATTAAAATACTGGCCAATTTATGCTTCCAACCAAACCCATGTTGGTCATGAAATAGAACCATGTTCCCATCTTTGAACTGAGCTTGACCACTATGCCATACATGATCAGCAGCCTGATTCTTTATCTTCTAGGCAAAGCTGAACAAGTACACTTTGGTCTGCAACCTGATTAATGTGTCTGCTAGACTAGTAAATAGCATTGGATATCCATCTTGCTGGTATCTTCTATGCAATCATAAAGCAGCGCGGAAGAGCATGGTGTCATCCATAAAGTAATTGAAAGGGGCTCTTCCTCATGGCGGAGTGGTAGCTAATATTATAAGCAAAGACAGCCGTGGAAAGAATGGAACTCCAATCTGAAGGTTGATCCACTATCAATTTACAGAGTATTTTCACTAAAGTCGCATCTAATCTCTCAACCATCCCATTAGACTCAGGAGGATGTGGGGTCATCAAAACTACATGGATAGCCATAAGCTCATTTAGCTTTGGGAGGATGAGGGAAGTAAAGGTATTTCCATTATCAGTAAGGAGGAACTGAGGACAGCTGTGTTGCTGGATAATACATTCCATTATGAACTTGATCACTGTGACCACCCCCAAATCTCATATCACCTGTGCTTCAACCCACCTGGTCAAGTGGTTGATAGCCACCAGGATGTACTTGGACCAGTTAGCTCCCATTGGCAGAGGGCCAAAAACATAAAGTGAAACCATATGCAAAGCAAAAATGTGGTTTCACTAACCCATATAAAGTCTTCTGGTGGAATGGCTTTTCCAATTGTCACTAGTAGCAGGATATAGTTTCCATAACGTCAAAGTTCATGATTTCCAAATAATATTGAGGGTGCAACAAATCTAACATTTTACACATGCCACCATGTCCGACTGCCCTATGTGCGCTCATGATAGTATTAGGCTGTGCTGAGGGTCATGGGAAATTCATTGTAGAATCGCCAATATGCCTGTACAATTCACCATTCCGTTGAAAGGTAATCAATTGCATCATGTTTAACGCTTTTATGACTTGGGGCGGTTCATTGGTGTATTTTCCGCTGAGCATCTTATCATACATTATGTCACTCAGATCTGCTGTGATGGCCACCGTAGGCAGTCTCAACAAGCAATCAGAATTCTGGTGTTTTGCACCATGTCAGTGGAGGATCTCAAAGTTGTAAGCCTGCAGTTTGAGATCCTGTCAGGCTAGAAGCCCTTTGGGCTTCTTGAGGTTCTGCAACCAGCGTAACGAAGCATGATCCATCACAACTTTAAACTTTACTCCATGAAGATATACACTAAATTGCTTATACGCATATATCACCGCTAAGCACTTCCGCTCAGTCACAGTATAATATTGTCATGGAAATTCAGGCTCCAACTGCAATACGCCAAGGGTGCTCTTCCCCCTCAACATCTTTTTGGGATAGAACTGCCCCTACAGCGGAATGGGACGCATACATCTGGACAATATACTCATTATTAAAATTTGGGTAGAGCAGCACTAGCGTACTGATTAGCGCCATCCAAAGTGTATCAAAAGAGCAATGTCAACATCTGTCCATTTAAAAAAGGCATTTTTTTTAACAACTGAAACAGCGGACCTCCAATACAACTGAAGTTGGGTATAAAGCGGCGCTAGAAGCTGACCATCCCTAAAAATACTTGTATATCACGCTTACTATTGGGCATAGTCATCTTTCAGATAGCCTCCACATTGGCTGGTTGGGGCTTCAGACCAGTCTCATCTACTGTAAACCCAAGGTACTCCAATTGGTCCTTGAAAAAGTTGCTTTTATGGGGCTTGATCTTGATGTTGGCCTCAGAAAGCCGGCGGAAGACCTTATCCAGATGGATAAGGTTCTTGGAGAACGTTTGGTAGAAGACATTGATATTGTTGAGGTACACTAGGGCGCATGACAGCTTCTGGTTACCGAGGATTGTGTCCATGGCCCATTGAAACATAACAGGGGCATTACACAGTCCTTATAGCATACAAATAGATTGAAAAACCCTTGGACGTGATAATGGCGCAAATCTCTTGTTCTGCTGCAGGCAACTCTATCTGTCAGTAACCTGATATCAAATCCATTACCAAGGAGTAATAAGCTCCCCCTAACCAATCCAAAGCATCGTCAATCCGTGGCAAGGAATAGAGTCCTTATTGGTATACTATTGAGCTACATTAGTCTATCACTACCTGATTGGTACCATCCTTCTTTTTGACAATTAGAACGGGCGAAACCCATAGGCACTTTGAGGGTTTGGCATCCCTTGCTCCAGCAGCTTATCAAAAACTCAGTGACGACCTCTTCAGCTGCCCTAGACTGATGTATCAGCTGAGACCTGATGGGGGGATGATTGCCAGTGTTCACTCAATGGACCACCCCATGCGCATCCTAAGTCATGATTGCTGGCAGCAAAAATTTCTTATATTTATTTAAATAAAGATATCGCTTGATCCTTCTGTTCTTTTGATAACCTGACAAAATATTCACGCGGTATCACCATCATTATGCTGGGATGCAAATTGATAGATAAATCAAATTCATCCAGTGACCCAAACTCATGAAACTGGAGGACCTCCTCAACAGGGATCAAGTGTAAATACGCAACTATTTGATGACAGCAGAATTGCATTGGTTCATGCCATAAATTATCTAACAAAACCTGGATCTCCCCATGTCCCAGGAGTATAATGCCTGGAGCCACATGTGGGCTCAAGCTGCAATTGCTGATAAGGGCCAATGACCTCCCCATAGAGACCAGATTACACTTCCACCTTTAACTCAGTGTTTATTATTACTCAGTGTCCAGAGGGGATGGATATAGGTCCAGAAGTTCTGAGCGGCAGCCCTTGATATCATATATCTGCTGAGGAAGGGCCCAGGTCTTACTCTTTAGTGGATGGTAGTTAACCAGAATCACCCCATCACTGAATAGGAGGTTGATATGTCTTATGTGCACCAGATCCTTTGGCACTCCGCTAGAGGTAAAGTGAATTGGGATCTGCTGTCCTAAAAGTTTTAACTTTCTTTCTGTCATGCCAATAACAGCACCAAAGTGTCTCATAAAACTGTTCCAATTAAAAGATAACTATTGTTTGGCAACACTATCACCAGAGCTACAACGACAATTGACCCAACTTGAAAAGACGGCGCTCTGTACGCTCTCTCAGAGACCTTGCTTTCTACGCCTGCAGTCCCATACATCATTTGATGTTCCACACAAGGTTTTAGTGTCAACTTTGCCACCAACTTAGTAGAGACTATGTTGACTGTGGCGCCTATATCTATGATACCGCAGATGCGTTTGTTTGCCACAAAATGTCACAGTAGTTACATTCAGAATAAGAAGAATATTGATTGTTTAATACATGAACATTTATAGGGTATCATTTCCTAAGGAAGCTCAAAATCCCCTCACCTAATCTGGTATATTCTTTGGTAATAGCGTTTACCAGAAGGGCAACGTTTACACCTTTCAGGGTAGGTGCTTCTGCGGATGGGTCCATCATATCCAAAGAAGCTTGGTCGAACATCTAGCAGGCGTACAGCTTTGGTTGCTCCTAAAATTCTTCTTCTGCTGCAGCCTTGACTTGTGCACATGTCAGTACATTTACTCCTCTGAAGGCTGCTGATATAAAACCTGTCATCATAGTGAGGGACTCCTGCTGGATATACTACAATTGGTTCAGGTGGGACGTTTGAAGTTTGGGGTAGCGGAGGTAGAGAGCCCCGTCTCTACTCTGCTCCATCTTTTCCCTGATATCGTTGATCCTTCTGTACATAATGGACCTCATGGTTGGGGAAACTTTGGGAAAAGTGAACGAGGTGGCCGCTTTTAAAACAATTCACCCTGTAGGGTCTGCATCCTTGGTTTTCATAAAAATGCCCAGGCCAATAATTTGATTGGGGTTGATTGGCATAGCCAGAGCCAGGTTGATAAGATGACTGCTGACGGTCAGCATAATTAGGCCCGGGTCAGTACTTGGGCTGTGAATTATTATCATAAGCAGGGCCAGGCCAGGAAGGCAAACTGCTGAGGGTAACTTGGCTGAGGACGAGGCGCATAGTTATAATAAGGCAAGGGGTATCTAGGTGGAAGCTGAATAGGACGGTTCGATTCCCCCAAGTAAGAAGGTCCATCTGTCTTGGTAGTATATTTTACTTGGTATTGGGTGGAGAAAAGGAAGCGGATAGATGGCGCAGAAACTAAAAAACTTTGAACAGGGGTACGTCGTCATCCAAAATCAAAGTTATGACAATGTAAAGCACTTGGTATGGCTTAACCATAGGTCATTGCAATGTACATGTCAGCTTTTGCTAAAAAGCTTGTTCCTATTAACACATTGGCTTCCGCCGTAAATCAATCACCAAATGCAGTGAGGGTCTCATTATGGTGGAACACAATGTTCATGAACTCAGCTTTATGCTGTGACATTTTTGCGGTACCTCCAAACAACTGCATCACAGTATCTTTCACATCTTGGTACCTAACAGAACTGCTTGGAAGGTAGCAAGTAACTTTTGTAGCACTTCCAACATCCAAAGTGGCTATTAGCAATTTAGCCTTTCCGCCAATCAGAGGCACCTTATGCTATGAATTCAAAATGTTTGAAGAACCAGTGGATGTTTCCATTTTGGTTGAACAGAGGTAGCTTATCAATGCAGACCTCCTCCTCCTACTCATAACTGTGAGCATTAGGAGGGTACTGCGGAGATGCTCAAGGCCCATGGCTGGGATTGTACCAAGGGGCTGGTTTGGAAGGGGCAGCAGCCCTCGGGGTAGAGTAGGACTCTTCAGCGGGCAAGACTGCCATCACCTGGGGGTTTTGTTGGGTCAAAACATAATTATCCACAGAGCAGCCATCATGATTTGAGTGGCTTATGCTGCATCTAGGTTTGGAGAAAAGCTCTTCAGCAAGGTATCCAGTCTCATATTCATCATAAAAAGATTCTTCCTAAGTGATTTCTCGTTATTCCACTTCCCAATGGGGATAAGCTGATAGAAGGTAGGGGTTAACTTCTGCTCCGTGAAGTGTAGATGCTCAGTAGCATCATCTAAGTGATTGGCAAGATGCCTGTTCTGTTGTCAAAGTATTTGTAGCTGACTAGCTGCACTTTTTAGTTGATTCATTATGTCATTGCGCTCCTGAAGGAGCTCCTCTTGTTTTTTAAGCATGGTTTCCACAAAAAGTTTGAGTTTCACGGTTTTGACCAGACATCTGTTCAGAATGATTCTCCTTCGGTGAAAGCCATGGCCACAGATTAAGGAATTTTTGATTTTACTAAAGTTGTTCAATTGGCCCCTTGTAGTGAGCACCACTGTTATAAATTTGTCAATATGGTTGAAATTTATTTATTTATTTATTGCGGGGAAGGCTGACCATGGGACGGACACTTCCAAATATGACTCAGATGAGACAAAACTTAGTACCAGGGGAGGCACCCCAGAGACGCGATGCTATCTCTTGTTGCCAGCGGGAACGCCACTTATGGGGAGGGGGAGGGAACGTGTGAAGGGGCCGTAGCCACTACTGAGCACGTGTGGAGGAAGGGGTCTGATTTGATGAACCAGACTGGGAACCAGGAGGAGACCAGCTGTCGGCGACGCGGTGGGAGATATCCAAACATCCACACTTGAAAGTGGTCCACCAGATGAGACCAGAATCTGTGGACAGCTTCAGGGAGGGTGGGGATGGAGCCAGCGATGGCATCCAAGACAATCATGTGGATGGTCCACATGGCGATTGCAACCACCAGAGCACGGAGGGAGGGTGGAAGGGTGGAGGCCATTGATGAAGCAAACATATCTCTTGACAGACTGAAGGGATGCGTTTGATCCTGGCCTAGCAGACGTTGGACTTCACGCCAAATCACTTTAGAGGTGGGGCACTTCTCCAGGCGGTGGAACATCGTTCCATACTGGCCACACACGACACAGGATGAGTGTAAAGCGTTAGAGCGCTCAGCTGTACGATACACCCGCCTCAGGCAGCGCCACACATGGGAGCGGACTTGAGGCTGCAACAGAGGATGGTGTGCGTATTTCCAGATAGTCTTTTGGGTCTCAGTGGAATAAGGAATGTCCATCATGTCCAGGTAGTCCACCCTGGATAGGACTTGGGGTAGAATGGGGATCACGCCATCATGGATGGGTAGCCCCTGTACCTCTTGTATGAACTGAGGAGAGGGGCGGCCTCTTCGGGTTGTATGTCCAGTAATACGAATTCTCCACTCTGCGCTTCGCATGGAGAGTAGGATTCGTTTGTAGTGGGTTTTAGTCCCGTGAGGACCTGTGGCCGATGTGTGTGAAGCGAGGTATTTCATCAGGGAGTGTGGGTTTGATGGATTGTTAAGGCCCAAGGCTCAGGAGAAGTTGGAGCGGGCCGCGCGGGACCAGTGTTGGGATGGGAGTGTAGGAGCGGTGACAGCCGCGATCCAGGTGCCCAGGATCTTGGCAGCATGGGCTTTGAAGTCAAGCAGGCCCATGCCACCATAATGATGAGGGCCAAACATGACCTCTAGCCGTACTGGTGGAGGGCTTGAACAAAGCCATCCTTGTAGCAAAGCATACAAGGATTTGAAGAAGCTTGGGGAGAAGGGGATGGCGTGGGCTCCGAACCAGACTTTGGATAGGAGCATAGAGTTGTCAAGAACAACCCTGCCAGTGAGGGTAGTAGGGTGGGCTCTGAGAGAGGCGATTCGCTTCGTCACGTTGTCCAGTATATGGCACTCCATTACTGCTGACGCATATCCACCTGCCTCCATCCACACGCCCATATGGCGTACCGGTCCTATGGTAGGACTTGGCACAAAGGGGAGCACCAGTGGAGCGGTGTGTGTTGAGTTAGTAAGGCGTGAACGTGGGCGAGCAGATGGGCCGGGTTGGGAACTACTTGCTGGGGCCCAGAAGTTCTGAAACTGACCAAGGAGGATGATTTCGGTTTTGGAGGCGTTCAGTGCCGCGTTGCTTACCCGGGAATATTCCTGGATGAGGGCTTCAAGCGCGCGTGCATCTTTGCTATTAGACACCCCCACCACGCAATCATCTGCAAATGCCATCATCTTGACTGGGGTTTGGCCTGGCACATGGACCCCAGTGAGGTGGGCATTCACATTTCGCAGTAGTGGGTCAAGGCTGAAGTTGTATAAGGGTGGGATGAGGGGGTCCCCTTGTCGCAGGCCCCTTTGAGGGCGGACTACTTCTGTTAGGAAGCCTGGGCCACGCACTTCCATTGTCGCAGATTCCGTGAGCAGCATCACCCAGTTAATGAAGCGGGGGGTAGGCGGAATTGATGGAGGCAGGCCCTTAGGTATTCCCAGTTTACTCTATCATAGGCCTTTTGTTGGTCCAAGAATACAAGTGCCCCAGAGGCTGTGGACTGACACACAATAGCCACAGAGTGCACGTTATCCCAAATTGACCTTCTGGGGATGAAACCGAATTGTTCTGGGGAGATGGTGGCAAATGCTACAGTCCATAAACGGTTAGCCATGATTTTGGTTAAATTTTGGTGTCTGTGTTTGTTAGAGAAATAGGGCGCCAGTTGGCTAAGTCAAGCCTATCCCCTTTCTTGAAGAGTGTGACAGTAAAGGCCTCATGTCCTCCTGGTAGGAGGCGCATTTCCAACAGGCTTTAGTTGAGTGAGGCTAGCAGCAGTGGGGATATATATTTAAAATATTTTTGTAGAACTCATATGGAATGCCATCTGGGCCTGGGCATTTTCAGTTTGGCGCACTTTGAATGGCTGTCCATAATTCGTTTGGAGTAATTAAATTCATTATTTCCGGGTATCAGAAAGTGGTGCAGATATGAGCTCGGTTGAGGAATTCTGCCTTTTCAGCTGGCTGAATTGGTTTGGCTCGGTATAACTTGGAGTAATATCTTTGCATTTCGATTGCCACTTCAGCTGGTGTGTCCATAATGGAATTATCCGATCTTTGCACCTGTGTGCAGGCCACGCTCTGGCGTGGTGCGAAAATTTTCTTAAAGAAGTATGCGGTGCACTTGTCGCCTTTAGTGATGCATGTGGCCCTGTATTGGACACAAACCCAATGTTTGTGTTGCCTTTCGAGTGTGTTGAGGTGGGCGGCTGCCTCCACCCACTTCCAGCCCCATGCAGGGCTATATCCTGTGGCTGGAATATTGGACTCCAAGTGGGCCAATTCTGCCAGCGTGCATGAGATAACCGCCAATGTGGCTCATGAGCGTCTGGATGAGAGATGGCGATAGTGGCGGATGGTGTCTTCTTTGAAAGTTGCCCATGTGGAAATGGGGTCCATGCAAAATGGTTCAACAAATGATTTCACCAAAGTTGCCTCTTCCACCCACATGGAAAATCCTGGCAACGCGAGCTCAGGGGGGCGGATTTTGCACCAATGTGGGGCCTTTGCAACTGTGACAGGTAAGTGGTATGTTATCAAGACCAGTCAGTGGTTAGAGAATTCCATTTTCGTTGTTTTGAAGTGGGAGATGTGGGGTTGGAATTTTGCCAGCGCTAGAATAAGGTTGATGCGGGTCATGGACCTTAATTGGCCGTTGTGGACGTAGGGATGCATCATGTTTTCAAGCAGTGGGGCATGTCGCAGCAGTGCATCCTTTAACCCAAGGGTGGCTTTTAGAATGCATAGTTCTACATGACCCTGTGGGGCGTGGGGTGACGGCGGCCACTGGTCCGTTGGTGAGGTTAGCCAACAGTTTATGTCGCCAACTAGGAAAGAATTGGGGGGTAGTGGGAGGGATTTGACCGATGAGAAAAATTCCTGATGCTCATGTGCACCGTTTGGGGTGTAAATGTTGACTATTGTGTGCGCAATGTCAGCACACGAGAAGGTGACAACGAGCACTCAGCCATTTAGGAATATTTTTGAGGATGTAAATTTGAAAAAATTGTTTTTCTGAATTAGCACCCCACAGTGCTTTGACCAAAAGGATAGGGATGGTAGGAGCATTGTTTTCTAAGCTTCCTCGGAACCTCATGGACAGTGGGACTCCTGGATGGCTAGAATATCCATGGGTAAATTGTTTTGTAAAAAACTCAGTTTCCTAGCCCAGGATGGGGAGGCCTTGAGTCCGGCAATATTCAGCATCCCTAGAGTGAAGGTTTCCCCCATCGCACCTTAGGTGTGAGGGGGTGGGCCCCCAGGCCCACCAGCCTCTTCCAGGTCCCCATGGGCTTTCACAGCAGCACGGGTGTTAGCAGCAACGCTATTGGGGTTTTTGTTAATTTTTGTGGAAAGAGTTGCGTTGGCTTTGGCCTTTGCTTTTTGTTTTCCCAACGTCGGACGAATTTTTTGTGGTGCGGATAAGTTTGGTGCACCATCGAGCGGGGCAAAAATTTTTTTTTGGTTGGGATAGGTCCCAAGCCAGTTTCAACTGGAGCTTGGGTGCAGTGATTGGGTGAGATTGAATCTCCCATCGGATCCTCAGATTGAGTGGCCCACTCGGCATGGGCCTCCCAATCTGATTGGGTGATGGATTCCCGAGTTACTTCCACTGCGAAGGTCTCCATGTCCTCCTGTAGTTGTGAGTGTGGGATGGTGGTGGTGGCCTTGGCCGCTTCCTTGGCCGCGGCCCTATGGGCCTGCTTGGTCTTCTTCCACTCCTGCGGGGAGATGGGCTTTACCAATAGGTAGCAGCCTTATGCTCCCCACGGGAAAGCCTCCTTGGTGCTTGCGGTTGGTTTGTAGTGCACCTCTCCGCTGGCCATGGCCGCTGAGGGGTGCTCTTGAAATGTGACGCCCTCCTTGATGGGGCATGCATGCACCTTATGGCTGAACGCGTCACAGTGGGTGAAAATGGGGGGCGCGCTGTCCACGGTTACCTGGAATAGGTGGGTGGTATGCCCTGTGATGTCAATAAAGGTGGAGTGCAGGATCTGGGTTAGGTCCTTTGCGATCTCCTCAGTTGGGGTCAGAACTGTGATTGCTTTGCCAGTGCACAGGTGTGGCTTCAGCATAAAATGTTGCATTTCAAAAGATTGTATTTCGCCGTATATGGCGAGACCATCTTTCACATGTTGCTCCAAAATGTCACATTTTACCGTAGTAGGCAAAAAGTCAAACGTGAGGAAAATTTGGTTTGATTTTATCCATCTGGTGCATTTGGTTTCGATGACCCATTGCCCTTCGGGGAGGTCAACCACTATGCGCACCGCTGCAGCCTCATCTGCTGCTATTTTGCTTTCAAAACCTAGGTCCAGCCAACCGCATGACATGGAGTGAGGTGCAACATACACCATGGTTGGGAAAATTTTGTGTACATCTTCACAAAATTTTTCCCATAAGGCCATTTTTTGGATGTCCATATACACACAGACTCCAAATTCCACCGACAAAAGTGGCTGGGAGTGTGGCGTGTTGATGTACTGGTTGCATCGTGCTTGCCACGTGAGTATCTCTGGGGAAATTGTGACTGCCAGTTTTTTTAGATTTTTTTCTATTCCGCTGGATTTTCCGGGGCGTTTTCAAATGTTAGAGGCCGCGGGCCTTCCGCCTGCTCCTCTTGCCTTGCTTGCCCAACTGCTCCCAGACATGGGCGCAGACTAATCCCCTCTATGAGATTATCAAACTAGATTTAGTCTTGAATTGAATGGGTTGCAAAAGTGTTTGCAACAAGAAAGAAAAGTTAATATGGTTGAAATTCAGCTGGGAGATTTTACACAGGGTTGAACCCACTGAGCAATTGGATGGACAATATGGAGATCATTGGTCCTTTGAAATACACTTAAAAAGATATAATAATATGGAAAATTGCGCCAACAATACTATATCTATTTTAATATTTAAAGCGGTTAATTGCAGTTCTTCACTCTCTATGATTAACTAAATCATTTCCTTAAATAACCCCATATCGCTTATATATCAGTGACTTTGGATGATACCACTCCCTTGCTTAAACTATTTGGTTCCTCCATATACTCATTGGTTCCAGAAGAGTATGGTATTTTCAAATTCCCTATTGCTTTATTTTGAGGCGATCTTCTCAATATTTGTTGAATGTTGACATCCCCTTATTGTCTTATTTAAAGGTGATCTAATAACTACACTTTTCAATCCAATATCGCCTCATCTCAAGGCGCTCAAATAATTGTAACTATAAATTATGGTCAGCGGATTATAGCCAATCCACCATGGCTATTTTTGGCGTATTATCTTGTTTATTCGGGGAAGGTCAACCAGGGGACAAGCACTTCTGATATAGTGAGAAAACTAATGAAATTCGACAATTAAAGACACCCAGAGGGTTCAAAGCCCCTCTTGTTGTCTCCAGGATCACCAAGATTAGGACGGTAGGGAGGGGGGTTATACTGGCTTATTCTTGGATGCAGCATGTGTGAAGGAAAGGATCAACTTTTAGGAACCATATGGGGAACCATGTGTTGATTGTCCTACTGTTATAGGGGTCATATGTCCAAACAGCCATGGTCGGAAATTTTCCAATATATGATTGTGGAAGCTATGTATGGCTTCTTGGATTGTTGGTGCTGCTCCTGTGAACAATTCCAGTACCATTGTATGTATTGTCCATAGTGCTATTGCTACTATTAGCGCCCTGAGAGATGGGTGGATAGGAGAATCCATGTTTATAGCGAACATGTTCCTTGCTAGGCTGAATGGATCTCCGTTTTCTTGGCGGAAAAGGTGCATGGCCTCTTTCCATACAGCCACTTATGTTGGGAATTGTTCTAAACGGTGGCCAGGCTTCCATAATGATCACATATTGCACATGAGGTATGAATGGCATTTGACCATTCAGCTGTTCAGTATGGGCTTATTATCTAGTTATATCAAAATCTTGACACCCCCACCTTTCATTGGGCTATAGATGATATTTGGTGGTTTAATTTATATTTGTCTCCTCATTTATCAAAATGATATTAAAGTTTCTTACAGAACTTTTAAGTTTATCTGCAACACCTTGAAGAAGTTTTCCGCCAGCTCGCTAAGGCTGATCTTAAGATCAAGCCTTGTAAGCTAATTTTACCACAAGTAGCAAAAATATTTGGGTTTTTTAATTTATAAACATGGTCTAAGGCCCAGCTGGCAAAGGGCAAAGCAATTGACACACGACATGACTGGGTAGTAAGCAGGATACTTAGTGTTTCCTTAAAATGATCAGCTACTAATGTTTCTTTGTAGAAAAATTCATAAAAATAAGTGAGCCACTATTTCTCTTCCTTAAAAATGGCGTACTTTTTTTAGTACTAGATGGTCCAAAAATGGCGTACTTTTAATGACTGGGAAAGGTCCCTTGCCTTTGATAGATTTAGGATTTACCTTACCCAAGCGCCACTGTTGATGTACCTTTGCTTTTGAAACATTTAATGTTTAAATGTATGCTTCTCTCACCACCGTCAGAGTTTGTTATCACAACTCAAATCTGACTAAATAGAACACCCAGTTGTTTATTTCAGTTAAATTAAATGTTCATGAATGAAACTATAAAGTAATTTAGAAGGAGTGCCAGGCGGTCATTTAAGCTTGTAAACAGTTCTAGGTCTCAATCCATGGAGTGTCTTTCAGTGTGGTAATTGATCATGCCTCCATCTTTAGGTTACAGAATCTGAAAATACCAGAAGGGCGACTGGCCCATTGAGCTTTGAAATTTCAGGCTTACAATTTTATAATCCAGCTTCAACCCAGCATCAAGATAAAAATTATGACAAGTTATCCAGACCTCTCACAGTGGCCTTAGTGGCTGAGGTGGTCGATGAATTACTTGACAAAATGTAAACCATAACTATGACAACAAACCAGTGGAATTTTCAGCGCTCCTTAGTAAACTTAAGGTTGAATACGGTTGTTGAAAATGGTAAGCTTTATAAAATCGTAAACAAATAATGATATAGGATGCTTTAGCCAACTGATTGAACTGATAGTTTTATTAGGACCCACAAGGGGACGGGGCATGGGGTTTCAAGAAACGTTTAAGTTGTTATAAAAGCATCATTTTTAGGAATTTATAGATTTTGACGTTCATGGGACCATTCATTGTTGTAAGGAATGGTAGTGGATTGGCCCTACTGAAAAGCTACCTCATATTAACTGTTTAAACCCAACTTCCCTAGGAAAAAAGTTTCTATTGAGGTTGTAGGCCTCTGGAAAACACTTCAGATCAGTTAAAATATATAATTGTGGCCTTTGATCCCTCACCAAGTAGGTGGAGGCCAAAGCGATTAGAGACATAGGTGCTAAACTAACATTTAAGTTAGAATTAGAAGAAATTATTTAATGGCATGGAGCCCTCAGTTTCTGCTGACAGATAATTGGACCAAGTTCACATCTCAGATTATTTCTAAGCTTAATGACTTAATGGTTATATGCAGGGTATTATCTACGCCTTTCCCCCTGAGACTAGCGGCACCATCAAATGTTGAATAGTAATCTTTCTGGGATTTATTATAAGAAAACTATGGTGAAGGCGTCCGTATGGAAACTTTTATTGCCTTCCTCCATTTTCACTTAGTATATATCTTATCATTCCACCACATGGCATTCACCATTCATATTACTTAATGGGAAGCAACCAACACTTTTTTCAGACATTATCCTTCTTGACTTATGAAAAAGAATGTTGGAGGTATGAGTGCTCCCAAATCTGCTACCATGATTGGCCCATCTCCTTCCCAATCTTCAAATAGTATTGTGGTTATCAATGATATGAGAACCAATGGCGAAAAGACCTTGGTGGATTCTCGGTGGAATCCTAACAATCAGAAAAATAGGTTTATAACCAAAATCAGCTTAATAAGGTAATAACTAATAATAGGATTGCTCTGACTTCTCAGCTGAATTTGGGGTGTTTGTTACCACATGGGTCTGATCACCTCTGAGTTGAGAAGATTTTACTCGACAATGATAGGGTGCAAA
>JAKSZP010001444.1:0-182364 GCA_022478985.1 Massospora cicadina | reverse complement strand
AGGCGCTTTATAAGTTTTATCTATATCTTCATAGAGGATGTTATGCAAAAAGGCAGAGGTCAAGGGTGTGGGGGTAAAGCTTAGTGTGATTCAAAGTTATCAAAGGAATGAATTTTAAGAAGCGCACATCTTAAAGTCGCCAATGTATTTAGAAAGTTTGTTCTTGGCTTAGATATGGGCGTCAGTGAGGTTAAAACAATTTTGAATTGTAGCGGGTTTATTTTTGACTTTAGGTTCCATGCCACAGACCTAACATCTAAGATGGAATTATTGGCTCATTGGTGCATTTTGAGAAGGTCATGTTTACCTGAAAGGGCAAATCCTGAAGGAAAATTGAGTTGCTAAACCTTTACAAGCATTACCCAGACTTAACTTCAGCTTTGCAGTTGGGACAACTTTCAGGCGAGGAAAAACTTTGATAATGTGCTGATGAGAACTTCATAAAGGTTCATCAGGTTAAGGGCCATGGTATAGAGGAAAGATTAATCATCATATTGTCTTTTAAGAAGCGCTTAAGGTGGAGTTCATATGATTCAATCATTTTATCTGATTAAGTAACAGCCCAATAAGTCCTAGGCTTTAGCCTTAATTCAATTGGTCATCAGCATAAGTTTAAGGTTTGGTAGGTGAATAGGTTGGAAATTGGAGCAAACGGAATCCAAGCCTTAGCCTTATTGACTGTTCCATTTTGGGTATATTCATAAGGTTGAAGAATCAATTTGGGAAATTTTTTGTGTAGTCTCATTAAGCAAGTGGCAGGGTGTGAGATGACAAAAATTCTCCAGTCAGTATTTGCTAGCACAAATTTTAAAAAATGAGAAAGTGAAGGTAAGATCAATGTTTATATGACTGGACTTTTTAGAATAGTATATTTTAAACATATGAGACAGATATGTTAACTATTGTTGACATAATTTTTAATAAATGATGTGAGCTGAAGCAATTCAAGCACTTGAGTGATCGGTTAAGAATGTTGGGATGGTGGGGAGTGATGGTGGCAGTTGTGCAAGAGGCAGCGAAGCGCTCTGCACCAAAAAAACTGTGAAGTGGACGATAGGGATTGAGCTGTAGGCTGATACCACAACACCAAAACCTCACACAACACTTGGGGTTTGAGATGAAAAAATATAATCTGATAAGCTAATTATATGAGATCCAGAGGTCTATATACATATCAAAGGAGGCTTTGACAAGCTCTGAAAAGGTCAGTGCTACTTTGTATCATAATAAAATTACAAATGTTATATTAGGCAATATTATGTTTCACAATCATTCTCAGCTCCTGAAGTATTATTTTGAAAGCATATACAGAATTAGACCTAAGTTGTTGACTAAGTGATTAATAAGATTAATATATGTAAGCTGGACTATTCAAGAATATTTATTGATTGTAAAAGGTTTTTGTTGAAACATAGGATATGGAAAATGTTTTGGACAGGTTCCTTCCATAGTTAATAGGGGTACTAAGTAGGACCAGCTAGGTTAAATCCTTAAAAAGATAAAAACGCCATAAGGTAAATGAATTCTCATCATACTAATATTTTGTGGGTTAATAAATCCTTGTACAATTGTCAACATGATACACAAAATTACTTTATCCCTTTCTCTAAAAAAGTAATGAGAGTTATACCAGCAACTAAGTTTGATTTCTTGGTCTATTTAGTAAGGAATCATTTTAATGGCTTATCTATTAATTTAAATAATATTTTAGATCTGATGGTTTTGATTTATTGTTAGGCAAAATAGTTCATGACATATTCACACTACTGCACATGCGGCTTCTTCCTTAGAACTCTTGGTTCTTATATGACCACTGGGCTTATAGCCCTTACAAGATCCAAATATTCCAAAAACGTATAGTAGAGCTACGTGTTATCCTGTTCCCATGGTTTGTGGTATAGTAATATATATGAATAGATAGCCTCTTAATGTTAAAACTAGCTCAGGTAGATAGGTACTACATTGCGACAATATTGGGAAATATATAGATGACCACTCAGCATCATAATAATGATATCCTAATTTTAGGAATATCTTGGCAGCATAAAAGAATGAGTATAATAACACATGTTTATAGGAAGGAACTCATTAAGGTATGCTTAACAAATGTGACCATTTTAAAATGGCAAAAGGGTATAAATGTGAGGTCAGACATTGCTATGCAATCATAACTATTAACATGCGTTTACCTGAACTATGTCCAATCATTCATATAAAAAAGAATGAAAAAATTAAATAATATGACTTGGGGCAACAATTTTCACAACGCATCCCCCTTGACTTTACTCACACTTTAAAAGACTACCTTAGGCGGAAAACTGATTAATGTAGTAAGGTTTTAAAAACTTTTGAGAACCTTACATATAATTTCCGTTATACAAGTTCTATGAAATATAACATAGGTTAATAATTGCTAAGATTATGTACAGTCCCTATTATATTGTTGACCTTTTTTGAGTTTTTCCAAACCCATATATATTGCAGAAAAACCAAATCAACTTCCTTAACATTAAGGATTCCTCTATGCAGGTCATAATATGCTTTTGATAATTTTTTAGATTTTTAAAGCTCCATAGGCTCTTGTTTCATTTCTTAAACAGTGTCCTAACTAACTAATCAAAAATTTACTGGTCAGATTATCCTCATCATCTGTGATAGAATACAGCAACGGAGGCAAAACAGGCTTTTGACCATAAAGGAGCTGAAAAAGTACCCTTTAGCCATACGTTGACCAATATTGTAGGTGAATATTGTGTGTCCAAAAGATAAGGTCCATTGAGAAGAGAAAACGGCTGCAGCTTATAGGGGAGTTTTCCTAGGGTTCTATTAAACCTCTCAACGGCCTTTAGTCTCAGGGTGGTAAGATGCAGACAGTGCCCTATAATTTCTATAAGATATTTAAGTTTAGGGATTAATCTTAAGGTAAAGTTGATAGCATTATTTGGTAAGATAACCTGCGGGAACCCATGTTAAAGGTAATGTGCTCCATTATAAATATAGCAGTGATAATGCTCTAAAGTTGCAAATGGGCTTATCCTCACCCACTTTTTTAAGTGGTCAGTGGTCACTATGATGTATATGTGGTTAAAATTACTGACAGGTAAGAGCCCAATACCATTATAAGTTTGTGTCAATCCAATTAGGCTTGACTAACTGATAAGTGGTGGAGTCCTTGAAGGGCTTTTATGACTGAATTATTGACACTCCATTATGATATTCTAGATATTAAATTACATAGATTCTGTGTTGTATCTCTGTTGGACTTGATTTAGCGTCTTGTTCAACCCACCACGGCTAACATTCCAACAGTCTTGAATAACAGGTAATAATTACTTGGATGGGGGCTGGGTAAAAACGTCTTTAAATGTCATTTTTGATTTTTTATAGTGTACTTTTATTATTTTTTTCTTTTCTTCAATAGTTAGTCCAAGGTGTCTAATGATAGTTTGCTCTTTTTAATGACTTCTGTCCATCATCTTCTCAAATATCCAACTGGAAAAAGGAGTCAAGGCAGAAACAAAAGTGTATTTAAAAGAGTCCATGCATTCTTATGAAAAAAACCTCTAATGTATCATTTTATGGTTGTAGGTCTGAAGTTCTATTGCCATTGAGTTAATCAACTTTCAGGTTCTATAAATTGTAGAGCCATTGTAAAAAGCCGAGGGTGAAGACAACATAAAATATGGTCCTATGAATGTAAACACAGAATTGCTTATAAGAGAATATAGCTGCAAAACTGTTGTGATTGGGTACTGTATAGTTTTTCTTATGCCTAATAAGCATGGATGCAAAATGCAACTGGGTGTTCCTAAACATTTATGTTGCATTGTGATAGCATACCTCCATTAGATTTAGCAATGCATTTGTTTGTACAACAAAAGAACAGCTTAAATTTTGGCATTGTAAAACGTGCGCATTGATTAATGCAGCTCTTAACTTCTTGAAGGCATCATCACACTACATAGATAATTGGAATGCATCTCCACTTCTTAGTAAATGAAAATTTGTTCAGCTATATATAAAAGCCCATGAATAAAGTGATGGTAGTATTTTACCATCCCTAAAAACGCTTTCATATCTCGTTTATTTTCAGGGCTCTTTGTATGATCAACTGTTTTGGGGTTTAGAAAGAGATTGTATTTATTGGGTATAGACAATGTATACTGATGTTCCATCTGGGGTTTTAAAATGCTTCCTTGAATAAATCTTCAAATGAGCTCATATTATTTGTTTAAATACTTCTCTTAGGTGGCAGGTATTGAGTAAAGTTTAGAAAAACACGTTAATATCAATAACCACTAAGGAACAACTAGTTTTAGGTCAGCTAGTTTGGTCCCCATAGCCCTTTGTGTGTGAAGGCGCATTGAAAAGTCAATTGAGCATATGCGTCAGTTGGTATAAGCCTTAGGACGTGATAATCGCGCATTTTAAGAATCTTTCACTCATTAGCAACATTTATTTTCTTATCATAATGTTTCAATTTGACTGATCGTTAAGCTAATAAACAAATACACAGGGAAGGATTAAATTATGTTTAACAAGAACATCCACAAGTACACCTCTAAGGTTAAAGGGGCCCACCCATTGGCCATGAAAATCCTCTAGTAACAAGCGTACGCTTCAAGAATTTTCAGTATCTAGTGGACAAAATTATGGACAACGCAAAGACCATCACACGAGCTTGTTTCAACGTTTTATGTATAATAACATGTTGTATTGTAAGTTTAGTTATTTTTTCCTATACTAACGGTGCACCACTCCATCCATTTTTATTGCAGGGTACAAGACCCAGGTTTTATTGATAAGGTGTCAGAGTAACAGGTGAAGTTGCTTCCTGCTACTAACTTCCTCAAAGGTAGCTTTTATCACGGTTGGTTTGATATAGGTTACCCTACCTAGAGGCATCTAATGCAGCTGCATATGTTAGGGTTGAAGTTAAAATATGCGGCGTGTTTCACATATTGCATGTAGAACTCATTGTATTTGAATAAAGTTACTATGATCTTTATCAGTTTTAATGATCTTCCAAGCACCCTCCTCCACGAAGTTTATTAACCATAATCTGAAAAAGGACTTAGAAAAGTAAAGTTGTCAAGCATTTAAAAATTAGAAGCTCTTACTAATTTCAAAACTCAGCAGCGGCAAACCTATAACTATTATTAAACTCAACCAGGCAATCTAAGACTTGTTCAAAATCCCACAGGTTGCTGTCTTCAACTTAATAATAAAACCTATTCTAAACTATTTATCTTACTCTCTGAAAAGACAGCCTCTATTTGCACTGAGTGCAGAGCGCTGAGCCACAAGGAGCATGGATGGCCATTCAAATGAAGAAATTAAAGATCCTAAGGAGGAAACTCTCATAAATTATTTATTCCTGATTAGCTAAATTTTCTGATGAATTCATGCCATTTACTTGGGTGAGGCCGAATCATATAAAAATGTGGCTCCTATGTCCGCCAAGCAAAGAAAAGTGCTTAAAAGGTGCTTAATAAGGCCGTCAAGAAGACAATGCAGGTTTTAATCCCCCTGAAACTTATAATGGTCACAATGACACTGGGGACTTGCCCTCCTCCCAGCATCCAGCAAGTTCTCAGGCGCGGATCACACTGAGAAACACTTAGATGCACTTTATCCTGACCTCTTGATCCATCACAAATTTCTTTAAAATGACGCAATTGAACAATCTTATTCTCATGGTAAGCTTTATGGCAATAAAACCAGTTTGAAAGTTTACACTGAGTTAGGTTCTAAGACTCCCCACGTTCCAAAAATATGACGTCACATTCTAACAGAGGTGCTACCACTTGGTCACCTTCCTCTCACCCAAAGTCAAGATAATCCTATAGGCGCGGCCAGGTCTAATGACCCAGCTCACAGCTCATAGGGCGGCATAGGTGTCCACCTGGAAAATAGAAAATTTAATGTCGCAGGTTTCTGGGCTTCCACATCCCAAAATAAGAAAGTTGAATTCCTCCACATCCCTTTGCTAACATATTGGGTATCCAAGAAACCCATTGGTTGACATGAGAGGAAGATGAATGTACAAAAACTCTTCTTTTATGAATATCGCTTGGTCTCATTACTGTGGGTTCATTATTTTTCCTAACAAAGGGCTTTGTTGGTAAAAACTCTAATTTTTGTAAATGACTGGCACTAGCTTTCACGTTCTCATTAAATAGTGAGGATTTACGTTTAACATATATGTCCCTAATAACTCATCTGCCCACATTGACTTTCTCAAAATAATTTCTTCTTGTTCTCTCAGATATTACCATTATTATGGGCGATTTCAACTTTTGATTAAACGCTGCAACTGACCATTGGCCACTAACATCTAAATAACCGCCTGGCCATATTGAATTTTTGGTGTTCAAATCACACAGAGGACAATATGATTCCCTCTTCCATGATTCTTCTGGGGTAACTCACATGACACAGCCACATATAGAGAATAGTACATTGTTTTAATATGACCCACATTGCCTACATACTCTCCCCTTAATTTTAAGCCAAGAATCTCTAGGTTTGATACTATAGTGGTGTGAGTTTCAGACTACCATTAAGTAACAATCACCCTGGCTGCACTTGACCAACCAAAGACTTAATCACGCTGGATAAGGTAGTATTTATACAATATCCAACGAGGGGTTTTCAAAGTTGAATTTCTAACAATAATCTTTATCCTATATGGTATGCCCATTTTGCAAAGATCCCTTAATAACATGGATCTGATGAAACAACAAATTGCAGCAGCTGTAAAGCAGATTGCCACGTGATGTCACCATGCAACTACATTAGCAGTAACCCCCCTCCAGCATTCTCTTGCCCATTAGGAAAGAAACTCACCTCACAATGAGGTACAGCCCTTTATGGCCACGTGAATGGGGTGCCACAGCTATTCTCTTTCAAGAGCAAGATATTGCACATCAATAACGTTCATAAACTTTACTGGCGCCTCATAAATCACTAAAGTAATCAGCAAGGTACTTTATTCATCGCTTTACTGCATGAGAACAAGATACTTCTTGTACCCACGTTTGGTCTAAAACAGGAGCAATTGTTTCCTCCACTAGTGAGGTTTCTGAAATATTATAACAATTTTAAGTCAGCTTGTATCAAGCAGATGACTGTGACCCAGAGGACATTCACTAATTTATATCCAAATAAAAAATATTTTTTTTAATTTATCTAGTCTTTTTAGTGATGTCTTTAATGAAAACTAAGTGATGCTGTATGCAGGGGTCTCATTCAAGAGCCCTAACCCAAATGGCATTTCTCATGAGTTCTATTAGTCACAATTTAATTTAATTGTGCCACTACTCAAAAACTTTATCAATAAGTGCCTTCTAGAGACTCGCCTGCTGCCTAGAGGGTCAGAAGCCTTTGTGGTCATTTTTACTTTAAATGGTGATCCTAAAGATCTGGGTAACAGGATCCTATATCCTTCACCAAAATGGATTATAAAATCATATCTAAGATTTCTATAAGAGCGTCTAGGGAAGGGTTTTCAAACAGCTATGTCACATTTTTGATGTGTGTCTGTTCTCAACCACCGTATAGGGAACAACAACCATTTTGTTTCCAACATGCGCCAGTCCATGTCAGATGGTGTCCTATATATCCTTGGACCAACAAAAATTATATGATAGCATGTATTTGAAGTATCTTAAGTCCACTTTTGAAACTTTCCGCCTTCCACCTCATTTTTTTAACTGGGTCATGCTTTAAACTGGGTCAGCAACCATGGTCATTTATGGCCCAGTGTTTTTACTGAATTCATTATCCCACAGTGCTGAATAAAACATAGTGACTTTATAAGCCCTATGTTGTACAACTTGGTACTTGATCCAGATCTGCGCATCATAGTTAATTCTTAAAAAGCATCTCCTCTCCAGGACAGAACCCTCTTAAAGTATTGGCAATCGCAGATTATTGTTAGTAAGTTTTTTACCAATCTAACTCCTTTTCCCTTAAGAATATAATTAGTCAGAATGAGCAAATTATTAATTATAAGATCATTCGCCACAAGGCTGAAGCTATACTACTTGACAAGTATCATCTTCAGTGGCTCAATGGAGCTTTTTAACGCTCTTCATTAAAAGGTCAATTGTTTTAGACCAGCAACTCCCTCTAATCAACCTTTCACCAATTAGGTGTATGGCAGGACTATAGAGGATATGCATCAGCAGTTATGGAGAGTAAACACCTCTCTAGTATCCCAAGCTGCGAAGCCAGTCTTCACGGCCGTTCAACAAGGCTTACTGATAAAGTTGTATTAGTGAACAAACTGATTCTCTCACAAAGTAAGGTACACCACTAATGACATCCCGTTTTCTACCAATTTTTTTCAACCTACTAAGGTTAACTTACACTCCTGGTTTTATAATGGTTGTTGGGCTTCTAATTTTGAGCTCAATGGTGCTGTGCCCAAGAAGCCCAACAGTCAATACTTGAAGCCATCTAAGAGGCACAACAAGTATAATTTTTAATTTTAAGAGTGCCAAATCACCGCTTATGTCCTTCCAGATAGAGTATCCTACCTATGCTAATTACGGCAAAATGGCCATATTAAAGTCAAGTCAAAAAAACAAGATTTTTTGATTCTATGATGTGAATAAATTAAGTATAGAATGTGTTTCTTACATCTAATATTTGAATATATAAACTCAAAAGGATTAACAAAACCAATGGATAGGGAAATTTGGTTTGTAATACTCTTGTTCAGGTGTTTCATTCTGGATGTTATAATGCCTTTGTACCAGATTTTTGATAGAGAAAAATTGTAATTTGAATGCACCAAATTGGATGAGACTTGATATTAGTTAGGTTGATTTTTGGGAATATTCATGGCTCTTACCCTTTTCAGTCTCATCTTAATTTACTGCCTTAAGTGCTACCTTGAGTAATTATTGCCTGACCTTCTAATAATCCTTCAATTTAATTAGTCAGTATTTTATCTTGGGATATCTGATGCTCTCCTTGATCCAATGGACTTTCTTTAGTATCAGTTTTGGCCTTACCAACTACCAATATTTCTGTGATTAATTAAGATAGCTTCTTTAACCCCCTTTTTGGATTTAGGAATCAATTCAGTTGCGGGAGTCAAATGGTCAATTTTCTTTCCACCATGTCCTATATCCTGATATCTGACATCTTCCTTCAAAATATTTTCAGGGAAGTACTGATGAAATCTTATCTATTTAGGCGGTTGATAGTTATTTCAGTTCCTAAATACTTGCTTGAGTATCTGTTCTCACAATTGTAAGTTATAGCTTATGGCCAAACAAAGGGAGTAGTATTTTTCCTCATTGGGATGCAATATGATTGCGGTAGTGCATTATTAAAGCTGAAATCTTAAAGGCGGGTAAAGATTCACATGTTGCATTTGCTTCTTAACCTTCTCTTGTGGACATCTTGGCTAGATTTGTAATCGCTTCTGATTGTAGTTGGTACTTTCTGGGCTAATCTTCTTAGTTCTTTCTCAGTCTCTTTGGTATGTTCATTAATAACTTCCTAAGCTAATAGAGCTAGGATTACAGGTTCTCTTACATATGGAGCCTTGTAAGGAGAGCTTTTGACAGTTTAATGAAAACATATTATGTAAGCCATCAACGCATTTGGGATATTTTGGTCTTAGTGTAATGGATGGTAGTGGCTATCTTGCATAATATGAAGCCAACGTTTCATTTAGATTTTTCTTTATTCCTTTAATTAATGAGTTACTAAGCGCTAGAACGGTTTCTGAGTTCCCATGCTTGTGGCTAGTATCCTCATAACTTATGACGTAAAGTTCTTCCTGTTATCATTTAGTAGTACCAGTGGGCAGCTGCGCCTATTAATATAATTTGATATTAAAAGTTAGCAGAAGCTTAGCAAGCTGCGCGGTAATGGCAATTGCTTTTACCCACTATGTAAAATGATCAATCCCTGTAAGGAATTATTGATTCCCTCCTGTGGATTCAGATAATGGAACTATGACGTCTAAACTGATAGTGTGAAACGACTGCTGAGGGGTCAGCTTCTGATACTTTTACTTGGCATTATGCTGCATCTGCTTTTTACAAGTTATGCGAGTATCTAAGACTTACACTACATATTCCAGTATTTTTACCAATAGTAGTGGTCCTTTATACAATCATTAGTTTTCCTGGCTCTTCCATGTCTCAAGGTTTTGTGGGCTTCCATTATAACTGGTACCTGTCCTGAAGGTCGCATGTAAGCTAGCCATTCATTTTTGACTTTCTTGTAAAGTAATCTGTCAGGAATCTTCATATTTTGAGCTTTTCATTTTAGCATCTTCTAAATCAGTTCATCTTTGTCCTCCCAAGAGTTTGGCTTCATGAGTAGGTTATGTAACCGTTCAGATTTTCTATTGTTTAGATAAAGTAGGGGCAGTTGAGTCCTTCCATCTTAATTTATGTTCTTAGCTATCGCTTTGTGGACAATATTTATGTCATAGTGTGAAGTTTGAAATCTCAGTGGGCTAGTTATTTTGCCAGATCTTTCATGTTTTGCAGCCACTTTATAGATGTATGTCTGTACCAACTGTAAAGTTTACACCATACAAGAAGGTCCAGACATGTTTCACTGCCAGAAGATCAGCTAACCACTCTTTCATTATGACTTTATAATCTTGTTTAGCATTGGAAAGCGTTTTGCTTTAATAGGAAACTGGTTGGTTAATGCCTTCATTATCTAATTGAGATAGGATAGCGCTTATGGCTAAGTCAGAGGTGTCAGTAAACAAAATGAATGGCTTTCCATAGTCCAGATTCTTTGGTTTATCTTCTCTTCAACAAAGTCTTCATTAACTCAAATTCAGTTTTTTTCTCTATTACTCACATGAAAAAGGTATATTTGGCAAGAAAAAAGAGAGATCGGCAAGTTTAGTGAAATTAGGGTAAATTGTAAGGTGATATTCCATTATTCTTAAGAATACTTGTATATTTTAGAGTCTCTTCAGAGACAGACTTCTTGAAGATTGCTTCAATAATAATAATAATAAAGTATAATGGTTTAATCCCTTCATGCAGTATGGCGTGCCCTAAAAATTCCAGTTCCTGTTGTATGAAGATACATTATATGTGCTTTAACTTTATGTGGTTTTCTCTCACCATTGAAAAAAATGACTCGAGGTGGTTTAGATGTTTTGTAAAGATTTGGAAAATACTGTTATGCCATTTAGTTATATGATAACACAACTGAGTTTATAGCCTTGCATAATGTGATCCATCATTTGTTGGATGTGGAGGGAGCGTTGCATACACCTGAGGGAGCTAAAATAAGTTAGGATAGTCCTTCCATGCAAATCAACGCAAACTTTTCTTAGTCTTCAGATGAAAAGTCCTTCTTTTAATAAAATCTGAATATGTCCATAGCAGAGAAGAAATTCAAGCTAAAGATTTAAGCCAGGGTATCAACAATCCTTGAAATCAACTAGCTGTACTTTTAGTGATGCTGTTTATCTTCTTGTAATCCAACACTAGTCTATGACCACCATTCTTCTTATTTATCAGTAACAGTGGGAAAGACTATGGACTCTGGGAGGGCACAAGTAAGCCACAAAAATTAACCACTTGAGCTTAGTCATCATGTATTACTCCTCTATCTTTGACTTACTATATGGCTTCAATCAGATAGGGGTTGAATCTTCTATGTAAAATTATAAATCCGGTATTTTATGTGACTACAGTCTACACCTGACTTAGAGAAAAACAAAATGATAATCTTCGAGTATTTGGTGCACTTTCTCAAGTTCCTCCTAAATTAAACTTATTGTATAATTGGACCTGAGGGATAGCACAAACAATTGTAGGTGGGAAGTCAAATTCAAGGTTAGTATCAGTAAAATAACCTTTTTAAATTCATCAATGGGAAAAAATTGACCTTTCCAAATATATTAAGGCTTCTATAATAAGATATCTTAATTAGCTAGGTTTTTAATTAGTAGTTCAATAGTCTTCTGATAAGCTAAATTGAGGACTCTTACAAAATTTTTTGGTCAAAATCTAATTATTCCATCGACACTAGTTATGTGTAGCAAGCAGTTTGAGGGTATACTCACCGTTACGTTGGTAGAAACCATTTTTTGTTCTCCTAGTTAAAGTTTTTACTTCCTTGGTGACATAAGATGGTATGCCATCATTGCATCTACTGAAGTAGGAAGCTTTTTCATGCTTCTTTTAGAGATAGAATATTACAAAGTTAATGCAGAAAAAGGTTACTTAACCAGATAAGAGTAATCTTCTTGGTGAAGTCTTATTGTACACGACAAGGGGAACTTTATAGGTGAAGAGTGATCAGACATTCTTTATACTTTACATCTTTTATAAGATATAAAATGTGTCTTGATGAGTATATCATATGACTGTTTTCTAGGGAAACTGTTGAAGCTGAAAATTATAAACTTGCCAACTCAGATTGACAGAGAGAAGACACAGCTATCACCTTAGTATTATTCAGACCAGCAATATTATCTTTGAGTGTGTTATAGTTCAGGGGCGAGCTTGATCTTGATAGTTGGGAAGAAACAAAATCGATGGATGATCCTATATCCAAGATAGCCTAAATTTGGACCTTTTGATTTACCACTTCCAATTTGGTAATGGTTCTTCCAAACTTTAGTGGTAAGGTCAACATCTTTTTTAGGCAGATCATTGCATTGAGCTTTTTAAAGTCTCATATATTTCTTCTTGAACTCCAGGAGACTGCGCATTCTTGAGATGATCAGATCAACAAGGCAAAATTCTGATCAGTATTGCTGGATGTATCAATTAATCTGTGGCATCTAATGACCTGACTAAGATAATTGCCTTCTGGAACCTGGCATCACTAATATTTTTGGTGTTTAAACGGTCCAGAATGGCGAGCTCAGCAAATGAACCTAAAATGTAATAATCTGTATAATCTTGACCCCATTCAAAGTCATCAGAGGTTCATTCTAACTGCAGATAACATGATTTAATGGCAATGTTTTGCTTTCAGGTGATTTGGGTTAGTCAGTTTTAGAGGTACCTGACCCCAAGCTGACCTTCTTTTTCCTTCTTATCATGGGCAGGCTCTTCTTGAAAACACAAATCATTGGTATGGCTATTCTTTCAGTAGTTGCATCTTTTGTTTCACCTTCTTTTAAGCTTTTCTCCCCTGCAGTATACACTCTTGGCTTCATGGAAGACTTTTGGGATGTCTTTACTTGTGTATATTAACCACATCAAGGAGGATTTTTTATTTTCCTGAATGGAATTCAGCTTCATTTGACAGAAATGAAGTGCATGATTAAGCTGAAATTTATTATGTAAACCAGCAACGATGGCTACTACGCCATCACCAAAGTAAGCATTTTTAAGGTTATTATCATTTAGACTCTATATAAAAGCGATCAGCAGATTTGGCAAGGTTTTCAATTTGGTGTAGTGCAATTCTTATGAAGGCATGTTTCTTCATACACAGTATCTGATTTGACCCAAATATTTTTAAACCTCTTTCACCTCTCTACAAATATGAAAAATCGTCCATATGAGTTACCATAACCTCATGAGCCATACATATAAAACAGGATAAAATATACTTAACCTTTTGACAACTAGTCACACTCCATCACGGCTTCATAGATGTAGATGAAAGATGCAATAATCCCTTCTTCAGGTAAAAATTGTCCTTAAACTTGGACTTAAAGGTAGTGGCCTCCAGTCCTGTAACACTGTGTACTCTGGGAGCTTAAGATTAGAATAAATAAGTTTATGCATTACTCTGTTAAAATTTCCATTTGGGTCAACATACGGATCCTGAAGAGGATTAGGATGTTGCTCCATTTCCTCCAGGGTAAGTCTTGGCTTAACACCCAGCAGATTAATTCTTTCTTTAGAATACAACTTTATCAATATTTCCGTTCTTAATGTGGATGTCCAGATTGTGAATTTGTTGATAAGCAGATGAGCGGTAAGTTTGTAAAAGCTTGTTCTCATCCTCCAATGCCCCAATGCACCGATTCAAATCCTCCTTCATCTCTATCCATTCCGTTCTCTGAAGAAGCTTGTCAGTCTAGACTTTCAGCTCTTCGGTGAGTGTATTCCAGCGTTTCCCAGCTTTGTTGAGGCAATTGTAGAGATGGTATAAAATTCTCATGAGTGAAAATTTGCCTCTCAAGTCGCTCTATAATATCTTGAGTCTCTTGGAGATGGAGGGAGTAAGCTCCTGAGTCTAATGGGATACCAGATCCTGTTTAACTCAGGCTACTTGGAAATGATAAATTAAGATACTGATAAAGTATCAGATATCTAATGAGTCTTTAGCTCATCAATTCGTCATAGGTCTTTCTCTAGCCAAGTCTTAAGGAGGCAATCTGTTATTCCTCCTGTTGACAGCTAGTAGAAGAATAGGCTGCCATTTCGCCATGAGCTTCACTATCTTGAGTCAGAGCTCTTCAGTGAAGACAAGTAATTGTTTGGTAACGCTTTTGACTCTGAGATGTCCCTTCAAAGGAGCTCACAACTTCATAAACATACTTGATAACGCCGGAATCAATAGTCCTCATTTGATTAAGAGGCTTTATGATGTGGGCTTTCTTCACTTTAATCAAATTTTTGACATCCCCTATACTTGTGATTCTAAAAATATACTTGCTCATGGGCCATCTGTAAGGCCCCTTAGGTATTGATATGATGGTGGAGCTCCTCATTATGAACATCCAGTAAAGTAATGATATGATTAAACAAAGGATATACGAATTGCATCATATAGTGAGACAGATTTGCACTTGATCTATAGCTCTCTGGGAGAGCACTAGATTCATAAAGGTTCAAGAAAGTCCTATCCAGGGCAGATGCGCTTTTGTGTCTGGCTCTTTCTCCTAAGTTATAAAGTCCATGAAGTAACTCTCAAACTTCTCTATTAGAGATTCATGTTAGATGATGAGATTTGGGTCTATCCATAGATTTTATTAAACTTTTTTTAAATGTGACGATGGAGGTCTCCCATTTTATAATTTTATTCACTTTTTCTATTGTGCATCCAAAGGGGTGACACTTTCAATTGGGTCATCTTCCATGATTCAATCCATTAGTTTCAGGTATCATTAAGTGTCAGCAAAGCCCCTGTAGTGAGCATCAGCCCATTGGGCCTCCATTTTTGAGCTCAATGGTTCTGTGCACAAGAAGTTCAACAGTTAATACTTGAAGCCTTCTAAGATTCACAACAAGCTATTTTTAATCTAAAAAGTGTGCCAAATCACCTCTTATGTCCTGTCATCTATAGTATACGTCTTATGGTAAGTATGACAAAATGTACTTATTGAAAGTTAAGTACTAAAAAGAGATTTAAAATTTTAGAACGTAGCTCTATTAAATTATAGATAGAGGTAATAATATGTTACATTTAATAATATAAACCCTATAAGGGAAAAGGTAGTAAAATTAATGAAGTGAGAAAATAGGAGGAGAGGCTCTTGTTCAGGCGATGCTTTCTGGATCTTATAATTTTTGTAACGGATCATTGGTAGACAAAATTATAAATTAATGTACAAAGTCAGAAAAAAAACTGGTACTATTAAGGTTGATCTTTGGGCAGATTCTTAATATAACCCTTTCTAGGGCTCGTCTTACTTTACTGCTTTGAGTACCGCCTTGAATAATTGACGCCTGACCTTATGATGATCCTTCAATTCATTGAGGCAGGATTTCATCTCGGATATCTGAGGATCAAATTGGCTTAACAGACTTGCCCTAGTATTGGTTTTGGCCTTACTGACTAATGATATTTACATGTGATTAAATTAGATAGCTTCTTTAACCCTCTTCTTGGGTCTAACCATTAATTTGGTTAAGGTAGTTGAATGTTAGATATTACTCCCATAATGTCTGATATCCTAATATCTGACAATTGTCAAAGGGCACTAATTGATGGTGACAAGATCTTCGCCCCTGTTCCTCAGGTGGTATGGTCTCATCAACTACCACTAACAAATCACTTTTTTATATGAGATAAAAAATGTTCCAGTAACTATTACTACTCCATAAATTTCTCCATTTGTCCACTGTAGCTCAAAGCAACTTTTAAAGATCATAAGTTCAGGCAAAGCCTATTGCTAATATATTGATGTGTTTTCTTACCTCTCACCCCAATTCAGCACTCCCCCACTGCATCCAACCACATTTCAAAGGTACTTTACGTGTTTTTAAGCACTTTAGTTGGAGCTCTAAGCGTATAGATATACAAACAACTTTGTAAGTGGAAACCCAACTTCCCTCCAACTTTTTGATTGCGTACCAATGAGTCCAGCATTCTTCTATCCAAGAATTATGTCACTCTAGCAAGAATTGATTTATTGGATTTGTTAGATATTCCTTAATTCCCACAGGATCAGAATCAGGTTTTGGACTATACTCATCACCTTTACTCCACTAAATCTAGATCTTATATTTAGAAGTGCCTAAAATATAACTTCAGACAGTGGACAGTATAACGCCATTTTCCACCTTTGTCCAGTTTGTGGTGGCCATAATACTCTTATACATAGGATAGAGGGGTGTCTTACATTTAAATTAATCTGTAATGATGTTTTCCATCTGTTTAGCTTCCTATACACAGTAAGTTCTACTTTAAACGCAATATGTTCACCATGAGGTGCTTTTACCAATTCACCCACTGTTCAGAGCACTGATATAGGCAACAGTATTTATGGTCCATCTATACTATCATTTTGGAATTTATCAAATAAATGATTACTCAACCAAAGAAAAGCACTAGTGCAGATCCATTATCATCTGACTTGTAGCTTCCAGTATTGGTTCTTTGTTACATACCTCATAAATGGCGCCGCTATATCTAACCATAATGACTACATGGTTCCTAGAATTGATTTAGTATTCATGTATATGCATTACTAGGACGTCACCCCAAGACCCTCAAGTCTTACCCCATTATCATATACCCCTACCTTTAATTACAGTAACTGTGTCATATTGACTACTATCTTAAGATTCATGGCTCATATGTTATTTTACTTTTCTTATTTAAGTTCTTTTTGTTAGTGCTGTTCCCATGGTCCTCCTACCTCAAGTATACATATTTGCACATTTTTCTATTATTTTTTTGTAAAATAAGTCTGCTAGTAATAGATGATTGAGATCTGGGAAAGAAAGATTCTATCACCTCATAAGCTATAAAGAGCTTCCTTAATCCATAGTAAGTCTACAATCCTTTTTTAGTAATGTTTAGTTAATAATAAAAAAACTGTTTAGAAACGTCATATTTTTATTAATGATATTCTTGGGGCTGGCCCAAGTACCGTGAGATGGCACATTAATTCCTTGATCCATAATCTGACTAAGTTCTTTTCTGCACAACTTCATCAATGGCCCTGCTAAAAACTATAGGCCAGAAACATATGGTTTTAACATTGCCAGTCTCAATGTAACAATATTTTTAGTGCACCTCAGGTCATCCTCATTAGTGCCAAATATCTGAGAATACATATATAATAAATTCAAATCTAGGTCTTTTTGTTCCTCCGTTAGTCCAGCCAGATAATCTAAAAAATTTAAATATATTTTGAGTTTCATTGGGCAGGCCAAACTCTGTTAAATCTCCAAAGCCTTCTTTGGATAAACATCTTCTCTGAATACTAAAAATACATAGGCTATATTCTGCCCATTCTTCAAGGTTATATATCATGCACTTAAGTTAGATATATGAGCACATTTTTTAAATAAATATGAGTGATAAACAAGATTAAGTGGGGCTTTTTCTCAAATTTCTAATGAATAGTAGACTTTTCCAACAATCCTTTGGATATCTCTAAATAAACCTAGTGCTTAAAACTTGTCAAGAACCAGTAAGTAGTTCAGAGCTTGTAGATGCTCATAAGGGTATAGTTAGCTTTAAGAATTTAGGAGGGAGGGGATTGACTAATTTTTCTGACTTGCTAAAAAAACTTTTCTCTCTCATTGCAATCACTTTTACAACTTATTCAATTCAAGTCTGAATATAGTTTGATAATCTCACAAAGGAGATTAGTTTGCGCCCATGTCAGGGAGCAGTTGGGCAAGTAAGGTAAAAGGCACAGGTGGTAGGCCAATGACTTCCACCATTTGCAAACGCCCCGGAGAAACTGGCAGATTAGATAAAAATAAAAAACTGGCGGTTACTATTTACCTGGAAATCCTCACTTGGTAGGCATGATGTAACCAGTACATCAACACGCCACACTCTCAACCACTCTTGTTGGTAGAATACGGAGTCTGGGTGTTCCTGGATATCCAACAAACAGCGTTGTGGGAAAAATTTTGTGGGGATGTGCATAAACATTTCCCAACTGTGGTGTACATTGCACCTCACTCCATGTCATGCAGTTGGCTGGATCTCAGTTTTAAAAACAAGAAGGCAGCAGACAAAGCTGCTGCAGTGTGCGTTGTGATAGACCTCCCTGAAGGGCAGTGGATCATTAAAACCAAGCGCACCAGATGGATAAAATCCAACCAAATTTTCCTCACGTTCAACTTTTTGCCTACTACAGTCAAGCGTGCCATTCTGGAGTAGCACCTAAAAGCTGTTCTCACCATATATGGCGAAATACAATCCTTTGAGATGCAACGCTTTATGCTGATGCCACACCTGTGCGCCGGCAAAGCCATTGCAGTTCTGATCCCAACTGAGGAGATTGCAAAAGACCTAACCCAGATCCTGCACTCCACTTTTATTAATATTGAAGGGCATACCACCCACCCTTTCCAGGTAACCGTGGACAGCGCACCCCCCATCTGCACCCACTGTGACGCGTTCAGCCATAAGGCACATGCATGCCCCACCAAGGAGGGCATCACATTCCAAGAGCACCCCTTGGCGGCCATGACCAATGGGGAGGCTCACTATGAATCAACCACCAGTACCAAAGAGGCCTTCCCATGGGGAGCACAAGGCTGCTACTTACTAGTAAAGCCTGTCTCCCCTCAAGAGCGAAAGAAGGCCAAACATGCCTACTGGGCCACGGCCAAGGAAATGGCCAAGGTCTATTCCTTTATCCCACACTACCAATGCCAGGAGGACATTGAAACCTTTGTGGCGGAAGCAACTCAGGAATACCTCAACCAATCAGATTGGGATGCCCAAGCCAATTGGGCCACCCAATCTGAGGATCCAATGGGTGATTTGATCTCACCCAACCTTTGCAACCAAGCCCCAATTGGAACCGATTTGGTCTCCAACCTACTTGAAAATTTTTTTGACCCAGACATTGGTGCACCAAACTCATCCGCACCATAAAAATTTGTTCAACAGTGGGGAAACCAAAAACGAAGGCAAAAGTCAACATGAACCTGTCTGCTAAAATTAACAAATCTTCCAATAGCATTGCTGCAAACACCCACACTGCTGTGAAGGCCCGTGGGGATCCAGAGGAGGCTGGTGGGCCTGGGTGCCCACCCCCTCGCACCTAAGGTGTGATGTGGGAAGCCTTCACTTTAGGGACATTGAACATCACCGGACTCAAGGCCTCACCATCCCAGGCTGGGAAACTGAATTTTTTACAAAAAAACTTACCCATGGACATCCTGGCCATCCAGGAATCCCAATGTCTGCAAGGTTCTGAGGACACTTGGAAAACCATGCTCCTCCCTTCCCTTTCCTTCTGGTCTTAGCACTGTGGGGTGCTTGTTCAGAAAAACAACTTTTCTAAATTTTTATTATCTGAATCCTTCCTCAATGGCCAAGTCCTCATTGTCACATTTTCATGGGCTGACGAGTCACATGCTATCATCAACATTTATGCCCCAACCTGTGCATGAGAACATCAGGAATTTTTCTTGTCAGTCAAAAATTCTTCCGTTACCCCTGACCCTTTAGTAGTTGGTGACATAAACTGTTGGTTAAACACATCCACGGACCGCTGGCCTTCCTCATCCCACACCCCCAGGGTCATGTAGAACTTCGCGTTCTAAAGGCCACCCTTGGGTTGTTTGACGTGATGCTGCAGCAAGCTCCACTGCTCGAGAACATGACGCGCCCCCACATCCACAAAGGCTAATTAAGGTCCATGTCCCACATTGACCTTATCCTCATGCCGGTGCAATTTTAATCCCATACTTCCCACTTCCACACATCAAAAATCGATTTCTCCAATCAACAGCTGGTCTCAATAACCTACCACTTACCCATCACAATGGCTAGGGCTCCGCATTGGTGCAAACTCCGCCCACCCAAACTTGCTCGCCAGGATTTTCCACATGGGTGGAATCAGAGACTTTGGCAAAAGAGTTTATTACGCTGTTTTGTGTGGACCCAATTTCCACATGGTCAGCCTTCAAAGCGGATACCATCTGACATGCTTGCCACCTCTCCTCCCAATGCTTACGAGCTACATCAGCCATCATCTTGCACACTCTGGCAGAGTTGGCACACCTGGAGTCCAACATCCCAGCCATGGGCTACAGCCCTGCATGGGGCCAGAAGTGGGCAGAAGCAGCTGCCCACCTCAACACACTTGAAAGGCAACTCAAACATTGGGTTTGTGTTCAGTACAAAGCCAAACACATTACAGAGGGTGGCACGTGCTCCACTTATTCTTTTAAAAAATTCTTTGCACCGCGCCAGAGCGTGGCCTGCACACAGGTGCAGAGGTCAGACAATTCCGTCGCAGATACACCAGCTGAAGTGGCAATCAAAATACAAAAGTATTACTCTGAGTTGTACCGATCTGATCCAATTCAGCCAGCCAAAATGGCGAAATTTCTCAGTAGCACTCACTTCCGCACCATTTCCTGATACCCAGAGTTAATGAATTTGATTACTCCAGATGAACTCTGGTTCGCCATCTGCGGTATACCAAATCAGAAATTCCCAGGCCCAGATGGCATTCTGTATGAGTTCTACAAGAAGTAATTCATATTTATCCCCACTACTGCTTGCCTCCCCTAACCAGAGCCTTCTGGATACGCGCCTTCTACCAGGAGGGCAAGAGGCCTTCACAATCACACTCTTCAAGAAAGGGGATAAGCTAGACCTAGCCAACTGGCGCCCCATTTCTTTAACTAACACAGATACTAAAATTTTAACTAAAATTATGGCTAACCGTCTAGGGATTGTAGCCTCCGCCATCATCTCCCCAGAACAAATCGGTTTCATACCCAGAAGGTCAATTTGGGATAATGTGCACTCTGTGGCTAACGCATGCCAGTCCACAGCCTCTGGGGCACTAGTATTCTTGGACCAACAGAAGGCCTATGATAGAGTAAACTGGGAATACCTCAGGGCCTGCCTCTAACAATTCTGCTTACCCCCTCACTTCATCAGCTGGGTAATGATGCTTACGGAATCTGCAACAATGGCAGTGCGTGGCCCTGGCTTCCTCACGGAAGTAGTCCGCCCTCAAAGGGGCCTACGCCAAGGCGACCGTCTTAGCCCACTCTTATATAACTTCAGCCTTGACCCACTACTTTGAAAGATGAATGCCCGCCTCACTGGGGTTCAAGTACCAGGCTAAGCCTAAGTCAAGATGATGGCGTTTGCAGATGATTGTGTGGTCAGAGTTCAAATAATCAAGATGCATGCGCGCTTGAAGCTCTCATCCAGGTGTATTCCCGGTTAAGTAATGCTGCACTGAACGCCTCCAAAGCTGAAATTACCCCCATTGGTCAGTATCAAACCTGTTAGGCCCCAGCAACCAGTGCTCAGCCTGACCCATCTGCTAGCACACGTGCTCGCCTTCCCTGCCCACCCCACACCGCCCCACTCATGCTCTCCTTCGTTCCACGCCCTACCATAGGGCCTGTCCGCCATCTGGGCATGTGGGTGGAGGCAGGCGGGTATGCCTCAGCAGTAATGGAAAGTCATATCCTAGACAACGGGATGAAGTGTATCGCCTCCCTCAGAGCCCACCCTACTTCCCTTACTGGCAGGGTTGTTTTAGCCAACTTTATGCTCCTCTCCAAAGTCTGGTTTGGAGCCCACACCATCACCTTCTCCCCAGGTTTTTCAAATCGATGTATACCCTTCTACAAGGATGGCTCTGGTCAGGCCACCCACCGCCAGTGCGTCTTGAGGTCATGTTTGACCCTTGTCATCATGGTGGCATGGGCCTGCTTGACTTTAAAGCCCATGCTGCCAAGATCCTTGGCACCTGGATTGCGGCCATCACCGCCCCTACGCTCCCCTCCCAACACTAATCCTGCGCGTCTGCTCCAACTTCTCCCACGCCCTGGGCCTTACCAATCCGTCGAACCCTCACTCATTGATAACATATCTGGCTTCCCTCCCATCGGCCACAGGTCCTCATGGTACTAAACCCCACTTCAAATGAATCCTCCTCTCCATGTGGAGCGCTGAGTGGAGAATCCATTTTTATGGACACACCGCCCAAAGAGGCCGCCCCTCTCCTCAGTTCACACGGGAGGTACAGGGGCTACCCATTCAAGATGGCTTGATCCCCCATGGCCCCATGTCCTATCCAGGGTAGACTACCTGAACATGATGGACATCCCTTATTCCCTTGAGACCCAGAAGACTATTTGGAAGTACGCACACCACCCCCTGTTGCTGCCTCATATCTGTTTCCATGTGTGGTGCTGCCTGTGGTGGGTGTACCATATGGCTGAGTGCTCTAACGCTTTACACTCATCCTGCATCGTTTATGGACAGTATGGAACGCTGTTCCACCGCCTGGAGAAGTGCCCTACCTCTGAAGCGATATGGCGCGAAGTTCAACGTCTGCTTTACCAGGATCAGGCACATCCCTTCAGTCTGTCAAGGGATATGTTTGCTATATCCATGGTATCCCCTCTTCCACCCTCCCTCCGTGCTCTGGTGGTCACAATCTCCATGTGGACTATCCACACAATTGTCTAGGATGCCATCGCAGGCTCTACCCCCACCCTCCCAGAAGCTGTCCACAGATTCTGGTCCCATTTGGTGGACCACTTTTTAAGCGTGGATTTTTGGGTACCTCCCACCGCGTCACCATCAGCTGGTCTCCTTCTGGTTCCAAATTTAGTTCATCAACTCAGACCCCTTCCTCCACACATGTTCAATTGTGGTTACGGCCCCTTTACACGTTCCCCCCTCCTCCCCATAGTGGCGTTCCCGCTGGCAACAGGAGATAGCATCGCTTCTCTGGGGTACCTTCCCTGTTACTGAGTTTCGTTTTCTTTCATGTTTACTTTTGAAAGTGTCCATCCCCTGGTCGGCCTTCCCTGCAATAAATTTAAAAATTTAAAAATTTTAAATTTCTGACTTACTAATAAAGAATGGGGAATACCCTGTCAGTTTAGGTTATATTGATGAAATTAAGCAGTTAGTGATCTGAACCTTTAATTTTTTAAGATATCAAAAAAGACAACAGCTGATCAAGGATCTTAAAACGCTCTCCTTATAGTTGAGAACAATTACTTAAAATATAAGAAAATTTACATCAGCAAGAAGTAATATTTTCTACTAAGTAACATCAAGAAGGAGCTCTGAATAGTAATGGTCTAAACCTCATTAGTAAAGACTATATTCTCTGTTAATGGCTGTATCTGGGGCAACTTTTATTATTTTTGACAGTGGTCCACATCAGGATCAATCATTGGATTGTTTATAAGATTACTAAGAAACACATTGACCAGAGCGCAATTCATTACTATTGTGTGAGCTAAAATATTATTGATAATTAAATCAGTGTAAGTACTGTTAGGAAGTGGTTGCTTTCGTTTAATGTAAGGACAATCAGAGTATAAAAAATAAAAGATCATAGTCCTGGCTCTTCTCTGACATCATTAAAATTGCTATTTATGGTATCCATAAGTAATGCCAACTTGACTCATTTTAATAGTAGTATGCCGTTAGATTCATTAATTTTCTAAAGTGGTATTGTTCTACAATTTGAGTATCATATAAATTAAGAGTAGTTGCGGCGCTTCTCTTGAGCTAAGCACATTGGCTTCATGTTACAAATAAACATTGCAGAAGGGAGCATCATTGTAGGAAAAGGCTCTTTTTGATTTCCAATATAATTTTATTTATGATGTGGGATAAATGAGTGTCCACAATAGAGTATTCCTTCTCTACTGTTGTTGAATTTTCCCTAGTCCTCATTATCCACAAAAAAGTAATATAGTACATGATTGGTCACTTCAGCCAATTGGAGGCATAATGTCTCCTAGATTCGCAAATTCAGCAGGTCACCTCAGATAATCCCTATCAAGGTCAGCATTTCCATGACTTTAAAAATTATCTCTTATCATTTTTTAGTGCTATCTGGTCATTAAATAAAACAGTTTATATCATCTCTATATTGGAATTTTACAATTGACCTCAAATTATTAATGTACACAATCATAGCTGAGTTGTTTAAAACTTTGACTAAGGCAGCCAACTGGGAGCGGTGAACCCCATGATATTTCTTATAAAATTTAAATGGAATTATTATCATTGGATCCTATATCACCTTACTCCCAATAGGACCTGGGCCTAATGATAAAATTTTAGAAAACTAAGTGTTGGTTTTGTTTTTTCATATTTAATAGTCATAAAAATTAAGCTTCTTAAATGATCAGCTTCTTAAGACTACCAAATTATTATAACACGGTGCTTTTGAAGTTTGAAAAGCTCTTGTTGTCTTCATGGAGGTAAGATAAGATCATTTAATGGCTTTAATCATCCAAACAGTTTATCAAGTAATTTTTTAAATTAATCAACAGCTTCATGTATGGTCATGAGAACATCTTTGGGAATGACTGTAAGTTTCATGTTGTTCAAACTTAGGATATTTTTGAGTTAATATGCTGGATGGATTAAAATGATAATATTGAGTAGCGGTTCCAAAAACATATAGTTATGACCCAACATTAGTTTCTAAGTTTTGGATTCATTCAAGTGACTCTAACCTTGGGAGAGGATTACTGAAGATTGAGTTAAATAAAGAAGTTCAGCAGGCAAGGATTATCAGGGCTGGTTTGACATGACATAGATAAATCCTAAACATAAAGTATTTCTCAAACATTTTGGTTATCCCTTGAGCTGATACTCTTGGATCACATTGACAGCATCACCCATCTATATTAACCTCATTGCACTGCTCCCACGTTAGGAAAGCCTTCCATACACATAACAATTTTTGTTTAAATGCCTGATGATGCAACTTAAGCTCTTAATTTATGTATTGAATCAGAGTTTAGCATTTTCATTTTTTATCTTTGACAACATCTCACAATTTTTGAGTAAGTTTAATAGAGGTTGTTAAAGACTTTTGTAATACATCCTTAAGTCGCTGTGAATGGAGACGAAGTTGTCTTTAAAGGCTCCAATGTCTTGATTCATAGAATAATATTGGCGCTGGAAAAGTTTTAGTTCTCCTGTATGGAATATGTAGCACAATGGTAAAGCTGATGGTTGGTCAGCCACTCGCATTTCTTGTTTAGTGTATTGGAAGAGCTTTTTTTTGTAAGTCGCTGGTTGAACTTCCAACTTTAAGCTGTGGTAGTAATTTTAGATTCATACAAAATTTTTTTACTCCTTGTGTTAATCAGGTTGACGCCTCTCTCGTTCATAGCATAGCAAAAACTTTTATATATGTTATGGTTCATCTTAGTGATCAGTTCATTTATTCATTATAAATTTTATGTCTGAGCTTGTGGTTGGTTTTAATTTCTTACCATACCTTATATGCTGCAACTTGTGATCTGGACCAACCATAGGATATTATAAGGCACCAGCTTGGAGGTGACTTTCATTATGACATGGACTATAAAAGCCTTGAATCTAAATCCAGTTATGTTTGTTGTATCTGGCACTCGCACCAAACTTGTGCAAGGTGAGCAAGAAGGAATTAGCGTCCGTAATGCTTTCTAAAATTATTGAGAATCATGTACATTACTTATATACCCTATAAGGAAAGGGGTGCATAGTGGTACATTTTAGGTGGAATGTTTGCTGGCTTGATGGAAGGTTCTCCCTTAGGCAAGTTATTTAATAAGAAGTTCTACAAGGGGTTCTGGTTTGGAGGTGGCAAATGGACCTGTAAAGTTAACATCAAAATATATACCAGCACACTGGATAGGAAGAACAGTACTAAAAGTACCAGGATCTAAATGGCCATGGCTAAGATAAAAGACAATTAAGTTCAAATTATATTAAAAGCCTTTTATGCTAGCTTAAAATTACTCTTAGATAGCCTGGTTTATTTATGCTATAATAATTGAGGGTGATTACCTTAATTGATTAAAGATAAAAAGTTTTAAAGTGATGCATTGAGGGTACTGAACAATGCACTAAAGCTTTAAGTTCACATGGCTCCAAATGTGCATATGTAAACCCTCAATGTAAAGTGAATTAAACACTTTCCTAAAAATGAATGATAATAATAAAATAAAACTGGATCAAACTAAATTGAACAAATGTTCTATTTTGGTTTTATATGAATCAAATAAAGTAATAAAATCAATTTAAACAAATTGGATATATTTTGTATAACTAAAAAATATGACATTGAACACTCAGTTCAAAAGAAATGAGAAATTGTTCAGGATCCCAATCTTGACAGATATTAACTATGGCCATAATCATATAACTCCCCATAGATCACACCGCAACCCCCATCCCAATTATTGATGTCATATACTTTGCTAGCCTTCTTAGGCATGAATTCAATCAGTGATTAATCTGCCATACCCTTGACCCACTTTTAGGTGTACATTAGGTTGATTTACATTTATCTGCCATCAGTCTGTTGCTAGTAGTTTGTCCTTTCTGAATAAACACTATTATTTTATACATATAATCCTGAAAGTTCACAGATCAATTCCTATCCGCTCATCAACTGAATTCCCAGCTCCTCAAACCAATTTTATTCCTATCTGCTGATTCACCTAAATTATTTGGTCAGATTTTTTTCAATTATCTCTGTTGATTGAAGCCTAAAAATGGGCGTGACTCTAAACAAATGATTAAAATGATGCCAGAATGTTGAATAGATCACCTCCAAGTTGCCCTCAACGTTGGACAGAATACCTTCAGGTTTTAGATGCCTTTGGCCACATCCTACTATCAGACCACAAGAATGAAACGCTAGGAGATTTAGGCTATAGTGAAGGCTGACTCAGCAGAGTCCACAATCAAAATGGGTTGGCCTTAGATTGAGTATAGGAAAGAATGTGGCAACGCACATTTTAAGATTGACTAGTCCTGAAGGAATGCGGACTTCCCTGACACCAGATCTCCAACACTGGAAGTGAAACCCAAGACTACAGCTATTTGGAGAGCTTAACTACAATAAAATGGATTCCTAACGCTGTAAGTACAAAATGAGACTACAGAGAATTTGGTGGATTTAGCTAGTAATGCTTTTTCCCCAAACTTTAAGTTTATTTTTAAGGTATATTGTCCTCATACAGCTACACATTTAATTGTCAAATACCATTGTAAAATCTCGTTCAGTTGCAGTCCAAATTGCAACACCATGTAAGCTTATTAATCTTTTTGTAAAATATTTCGCATTGCATCTACATATTTCTGATTTTAGTGAAAACTTATGATAAAGTCATAATTAATAAAATGATCATTGGAAAATTTGGACATAAAGTCAAGGCATGCAATAATACATACCCCAAGTCAATTAAGGTTTATGAAGGAGCTAATCATTTGGCTATGGCTCATAGTTTTGATCTCTCATATTGTAATATCAATTAAACTTGATTTTATTGATAAAACATTGTAGGCGTGAGGCCAAAGTATTCATGGCTAAAATAGATGAATTCCACACAATAACATTTGACCTATTCGTCATATCTGGCTTCTAGTAAATTGTACAGGCTGAATACTATAAACTGATATGTATAGAACCATCCTAATCTGTTTCAGGCCAACTGTAACTGGTTTAAATGTTTGGCATAGAACACAAGCTGCAAATATTCACCTCGCCTTCTTCACATGGAATTGGATTCATGTTATATAGGTAGTTTCTAGAGCTAACAATTTAAGTATAGCCCTCCATAGTGCACCACGATGTTGTTTGCAGTACATATACATTATTTCATAGGGCAAATTCTTTTTTTAGAACTCTCAATCTTTCTTGAACACTGGACCTATTTTTCTTGAAAAGGTCCTGACTAACATTTACTGTATAGAAGATTTCATGGCAACGGCAGACAAAGGTTAGACCAGCCTGCCAGTTGGGATGAAAAAGCATCCAAAAGGTGATCCAGAATGCCAGTGGCATTGCTGCTTTAACAACGATTGAATTGTTAGGTAGATGAAGATAATTGAGAACCAATGGGTCACAAGGGTAACAAAAAACTTGGCGAATAACCAATCTGTTACAACCTCAAGGATAAATGAGCCAGGGCGTAGGGAGTTGTGAGAACAGGTAAAAATTTGTAGAGGCCTTGACACAATAGGCCAAAGTGGCTTTAATAGATATTATTATTAAGAACGTGGCTGGGATGATCTAGTCAATATATGGGCTGCAGTGCCACATTGCAAATGTCACAGGGGGTTCAGGAAAGAAAATTTTTGAACTCAAATAATAAATGTGAGCGTGGGAAGGTTTTTATTAAATTAAATAAAGAATCAACCGTTACTTATCTTAATGTATTATGACTGTTTAAAAAGATGATTATATTGGGGAATAGCTTGGAAAAACGTAAGATTGAGGCCCTCAAAATTAACCTAATCTAGCAAACTTTATGCAAGAAAGGAGGTAAATGAGATTTAATTTGAACTTACTTTAAAAGAGTCAGTGTCAGTCCAAGTTGCTGTTGTTTGTCCACAGATGCTCAATTTACAAATTTTCTTTGGTTTCAATGACTCAAGTGATGGCATCTCACCTGACGAGCAGCAGGAACCTCTAAAAGCCACTCCATGTAGGGGCAGTCCCAAGAGGTTGGGAACGGTTTGTGGCGCCCAACCCACCTGCACCTAGATGCTCCGGCATCCATTTTCCAAGCGGGAAATATCAAACAAAGATTCTGATGTGTCTGGGGCAGTTTTGGACTGTGGGTTGCATAACTTAATGGCAAATGTCATTAAAGAGATTTGGAAAAGAACTGATAATAGATTTTTTAATTATCATAGTCTGTGCCCATAGGGCCTTGTTTCCAACGATTTTTGCTCTTGGATCTTGATGACAGAGGCTCATTGCTTGATTTTATTTAAACCTTTTGTGCCAATAGAATGCAGACTCCCCAAAAGCTTGGCACAAATCACCTTAATTCATTGTATTAATCAATCAAAAGTTGATTCTGGAACAGGTGGCGTGATCCTTAACAGGAGAGCTGTTACCCATTGCTCATCCACCACATGGGAAATATTGCCCTGTGAGACAAGAGGGACTGCTACCTTCTTGGCCCTTTTTTGATGGGAAAGGGAACACCCCAAAATCCAAATGTAGGAGGCCCTCCCAATGAATTACAGAAGAGCTAAGCAATATCATATTCTCATGACTCCTAATATAGCAATACCTATGGCTAAAACTACTTCCAACTGCTAACAACTTAAATTGGATATACGGTGGTACTTTTTTTAGTACTAGATGGTCTATACGGTGGTACTTTAATAAGATAATATTAGAAATATTTATAATTTACCACTCAGTCCCATAAAAATGGTATACTAAATATGTGATTACAATCAACAGCAAGTACAAAGGGTAAAATAGGTACAATAGGTATAATGGTACCTAGTTTTTTGAGAAGGAAAGTATAAAGGGATGAGGAACAAAGTGCCATTCTGTAATGATTGAGGGACTAAATGGGCGAGCAGACATTGTTACTTGTTTATGACTAAACATGTGCATTCACTAAAGATATACAATCATTACTGAGAAAAAGAATGAGAACTTTGATAATCTGACTCAAGTCATCAGTTTGTACAACATTCAGGATCTGCATATGAACTCAAAGTTTAGGGGTATAACAATCACATTTCTTTTGTAAAGCTGTCAAAATCTGAGGATCTCTCGCTTGATTAATTAACTCCTGCACGGGAAATTGGGCTGAATTTGGTCAGTAAATCCTTGATTTAACATGTTGCTTGTGGTTTTCGAACCTTTCAAAAACGTACTAAGCATATGAAAATGACTCCAATATTTCTGCCTGATTTTGGGTTTAATTTTCCCCTTGTAATCAGAAACTTTAACTGAGGCAGGCAAAGTGGCAAGCTGGGGATCCAGAGATCCCAGCTTGGTGACACTCTCCAAAAGCAACTTTAGATACAAATTAATTACATATATAAAAAATAGATTCTATTTAAGACTAGATTATTTGATGATAATTTATTAGGCCAGGCACCAGTATTTATACCTCTAGGGCATCTTGTGGCCACACCAGAGTACAAAATTTCAACAGACATTTTACCACCTCAGTTTGGCCCTTGAACTGATACAACTGAAAACTTTTTTTAGTTTTATTAATGGCAAAATACTCAAAATCAGGATGATTTTAGGTACAAAAATTGCAATAAAAGCATGCAAAAATTGACCTAGGATCTTCTTGATTTGAGTTTCATTATACTGCTGATAAAATACACCTTCTTTGAAATTCTTGCCTCAATTGAAATAGATGTCATACCCCTAATTGGGATGTCAGCAGGCCTTTCCCTTGATAGCACAAGGTACTCCCTTTTGCGTGGTCAATGTGCATGTGCTAATGTGACAATTATGTGGATTGACATACAAATTTTGCCCTAGGGCAGAAAATTGATTATGTTGTTCATTTGTTTAATTGTCAATGGGACTTTTAAATTCTAACTTCAGGTTGTCCTTGAATAATTTTGTATAGAAATTTCTTAATATTGGTCCCAATTAGTTTGGAACTAGTTGCTGAGGATTGGGGCAGAGATATATGGCCAAACTGTGCAAATGTGTTCAGCCCGAGCTTTCCAAAAAAGACTTAATTAAATTGATTTTAAGTTGATCAACCCAGCCAAGTAGTTGCAGAGAAGGTTAACTTAAATGTGCATGGATATTCAGCATGAGCTTTAGTACTATAATTAAATCCATGTAGCAATAATCATCCCAAGCCATGTTATTGTAATAGGTTTTAATTAGATTATTAGTTCAAGCATTAGGTGAGAAAATCGGCCCAATCTGTAAGTTGTTAAAGCTTTTATTTTTAAGTCAACACAGAATATGACAAAAGCATTAGGAAAATAATAACATAATTTTGTATCAAGTCTACATGATTGCTACTATCTATATAAAGCTTATCAGCTTTTTTAGTACTAAAAGCTTATCAGCTTTTCAATATGGCTTAGCATATTGCATCATTTTTGGTGGCCTATAGGCTAAACTCATTTTTTGGTGGATAATCTACTTATTTGAGTCCAAAAATTTAGATAAAAATTTATGAAGCTCTTCCAATGCCCGGGTTCTTCCATGCATTCATTTAAATTCCTCCATCTATATGATATTCTATTGATTCAGAAGCCCTATTTATAGGATTACATTTTCGTTACTTCAGGTTAAAATTCTCACTTAAAAGTTTAGACTTACCTGATGTTTTTAAATATAATAATAGAGGTTGATCATTTACATGGGATCTGGAGGATCTCTAAGTCTATAAAAGCTATAATTTAAATTGCATTCTGGACGCCAAATCTATGTGGCTGACCAAATTGATATTATTCCTTAATATGGTAATGCAATGGTCAGGAAAATCCTGTACCACAGATAACCTCCTTTGAAATAAAGTGCTACCTGAATTTTAAAAGAAAATGAATGCAATAATCAGCTTTCTGTCAGGTGGACTCTTCATTAGGATAACTATTCTATTTTACAAGATACTTGCGCTAGCCTAATACCACCTTAGGGTCCACAATCCCTCAAACTCATAACTTGGAGATCTAATGCCAATTTAAGAAGGAGAGATTTCTTTGGTAGATCTCTTTAACAACTTGAGTTAAGAAAATGAATTTCTAAGTGCACTCTTTTCCTTCTGATAAGGATAGTTTAATGAACTAGATTTTCTTGATGTACACTTTTATAGGCCAATCAATACAGGGCCAAATATGTTGAATGGTACATTAGCTTTAAAGAGTTGAAAGTGGATTACATTGTAACTACCACCTTCATCTCAGAATTTTAGTGTCTTTTATCATTAATTTGTTTTTGGACATTCACCACACAATCTAACGTTGCTTAGGAGGATGGTAAATCTCCTACAAATTCTTGGTGTTCCATCTATAGGTGAAAACTGCAATACTACTTATGGATCCCAGGAATCTGGATGATATCCATGTTAGAGAAGAAATAGGACATTTCAATCGTATTATGGACTAAATTGGTTTGGGAATTTTTATCTAAACCTAACAAAATCCTACAGTCTTCTGATAAACAGACAAAATAACAAAGAAGGTATTGTACAATTACATAATATACTCTCTCTGCCTGTACGTCCGATTTGTATGGTAGGGGAGGTTATCCTGACAGGGTACTTCCTGATTCCAATCTAGTGCAGGGTTTGGTTAACACATGTTCAAAACCTTTACTGGATATAAAAAACTCAGTGTGGTATATTTGTCTTAAGGTCAACCTGCCTCAATTATATATTATTTATATGGTAGGCAGAATATTTTTGAGACTTTTTTTATTTTTTCAATACGTTAACCTAAAATTTTAATATAAAATGTGGTCTCTTTTGATACTATATCCTCAGGAACCTGATGATGCAGAAATACTTTTTAAAAAGTACTGCCGCAACTTTTTATAAAATCTGTACAGCGCAAGTTTCTCAGGCCTACTTTTCATTTAGTCATAAGATTTTCTAGTTAAGAAATTTTTACTTCTCTTTTATGGGACTAAGTGTTGTTCCACCTTGGGAGTTTTAGCAAAATAAAGGGTTAAACTCCCCACAGAAGAAGTAAACTACTATAGCAAACTTATTTTAATGAATACATTAATTTATAATTGGGTAATTGGCAGTCTTAAGCTGGCATTCCACATCCATAACACATTTCATCTCTTCTTCTTGGTCCTCCACTAGGCGTGTCACTGCTTTTGCCAAGAGTAGGTATGAGTGTAAGTTTTGTCAGGACATTCATGGTAACTTTGTTGCAGTGACCTTAGCAGACTAGGCAAGAGGACAAGATACCATGAATACTATTTCACATTATATCCTTAAATTCATTACCAAAGCTTAACAGGACGTGTTTTATCATCTGGACAAATGACTAAGTCAATCAGTTGTATAAATGCTTTTAGAGAATCATGAAGTGTGCCTTGTTTGTCCAGGAAAGCATATCCTAGGTTGCATGTTTATCTGATAGCTTTAAAAACTCATTCTACTTTATCAGCAAATGCTATTGTCTCTCCAGCAGCCTTGGTTAAATGACCTTGGAAGAACCATATCAAAAACCTCTAGAATTTTTTCAGGGCCATCGCCTCTAGGAGTGGCTGCGCAAGGCTGATTATAATTGAGTAATCTGTTTTCTAAATAAAACTGCAAACACCATTTCACCATCTAATAATTATAACATCATAAACACTAAAAAAAGATAATACTTATCATAGTGTTGATACTGGTACAAAGATTGTAAAGTGTTTTCAAAAGCACTTTATTTTGTACCTATCTCAATGGACCAAAAGATATATGTTTTTGAGTATAGTAACAGACAGGTTCTTTCCAGTGATTACAAAATTTGGTCAAAACCATCTAGGTGACTAAACATAAAAAGGAGATAACATCAATAATTAAAAGATTTGTCTCATACCACCATTTCTTTCTAAAACCTTGTACTATTTTAGAACTAATACATAATTTCACTTAATTTTTTTGCTCTATATAATGAGTTATGAGAGATGCCAGTAGGCAATTAAGTTAGGTTTTTGTTAAAATAGTAAAGAATCATTTATAATGATTAATCCTATTAAAACTTGATATAGTTTTAAAAGCTAAAAATTTTGACGACTTATATTAGGATCTAGCTAAAAAACATGTAATCTGGGAATATGTTAACCCAGATCTCTATATAATACACTAGAAAATAATTCTTTACATTTTTTAGTCTCATGATTACTATAATTTCCATAAAGCTAGCCATATTTTTTATACTTTTTTGGGGTTTTGGTAAAAAAGCAAATAATACAATTTTTGAAGTCCATAGCAGTAGGTATGGAAGTCTTGAGTTGCCTTTGAGATAGATTGGCTGATTTGAATGTCTGAAGAGAGGCGATGATGTAGCACTGTCTCTTCTTCAGGGTCCAATTTATATGTGCTATTCTGGGTTAAAATAATAATTATTGCAATTATATTAAGAAATAAAATTAAATTAAAATATTCACAATAAATAAACAATCCTCATTATTTGTTGCAGCTTTTGCTAATTGTAAGATTACTGGGTGTCCTGTGGTGGATAGGGCGTTTTAATTCAATTTGTTCAGGTCTTCACTTCTCATCCATTATGAGGGTCAAGCTGCAGCTATTTCCTTTGACTGGCTTTGGGATTGTTGTCCTTCCTTAGGGAAATTACGTCTGGATGGTGGCTTCTATGTTAAGATGGAGTCTCATTTTGTGACAATTCCTAAAATCTTTTTTAATCCTCTTTTGTTTAAGGGCATAGGCTTATTAGGCGACAATTCATCTGATTCCAGAATTTTCAATCCTGAAAGAGCACAGTCAGATGGTTTTTGGCATGATCCTAAGATAATTTTAAGCCGTTCTTTAGTACAAATGCAAACATGTCCCCCCTTAATCTCTTTCACGAAGACATAAGGGTGCAGAAACCTAGCATGCACATAGTTTACAACTTTGTCTTGAACAGCATCTGTGTTGTAGTATAAGGAGCCAGCAGTATACTATATGCGATAAGATGACTAAGGTGTCCAACTTATTAAGACGCCTACCAGGGAGATGGTGGTAAAATAGTTAAAGTTTCATAATTGAAAAATGGGCAAGCTAAATGTTTGGCGTTAGATTGTATAGTCTCCCTAGTTGTGGTCAAAATGATTTCTTGGGTGGCTAGCGTTTTTACCTGATTCTTTCATTGACTAGCACCTTCATAGTCAACTCAGCAGTATCATGAGTGGCGAGTTTAATATGGGCTGAATGATGCTGGGCAGATGGGACTCACCCCATAGAGGTCCTGAAATGGGGACACTTTAATCACTCAGTGGTAGATGATCTAATAGGTTAATAAGGTGGATGGCATGTAATGATTCCATTGCATGGGGTTCATGGTAGCCATTTTGTAAAAAAAATAGAAACTAGGGTGCCATTTGAATTTTTCGCTGCACCAAAGGTAGTAGGCCTATAAGGTGCAGTGAAGTTCTGGTAATATTAAATAGTGTGCTCAGCTCTTGGTCAACTTGGGAGGTAAAGTTCAACCCATTGTATAGGATTAGAACTCATGGGCACTCATGTTGGGATAAAATGGAATGAAAAAGAAACTATCTGGTGACCTTAGCTTTAGCAGAAGAGACTGAGATTTCCTCAACCCACTTTCTGAGATGGTTAATGCTAGTATGATGTACTGGTGAACACGAATCACATGGATGAGGTATTACAACATCCACATTAACAACGATGAATGGCTAGAGGGGACTACAACATCATTATGGTAGCGTAGAATTTGGCCAATACTGGGGGTCTGCACATCAAGCAGGCATCTAAAACTTCCTGGATAGTTTTAAATATTCGATTATAATAGCATTGTTTTCTTAGCTATTCATAGGTTTTCTTAAATGCACCATGTCCCACATGGAAGATACAATTCAAGATAATTTTAGTTTGCAAGGAGGGTCATATATAGGGCAGCCATTTCTGTCAACTTGTTTTTATAGCATGACATCTTGTATATGTGTTTTTAGGCCATTGCTGTAATGTATTTAATGTTTTCAGGCTTTAACTCCCATCATTCCGGCCAGCCAATCAAATTGTATAATTAGTCTTCCTCAGTCAACGTTACTGCAAGTGTTGGTATCATGGATAACCCATCTGCGTTTTAAAGAGTAATGTCCGCCCAATGCATGGTATTATAGTTGTAACTATAAAGCCGTAGAACCCTTTTGACCAATCAACTGCTGGGACCTTTCAACTTTTTTGCCTTCTAAAGGAAGGGTGCATGGCTTTGTTAATATATTGCTCCCTATAAATATGGTCAAAAGTGCTTGAATGCGAGTAAAACAACTAAAAATTCATGCTCAGTGACACTATTGTTCCTTTCAGCTTTCATAAAAACTTTGTTGAAATAGGCCACAGGTCAATCTACTTTTTGTTCTTTTTTTAACCATAATTTTCCTACATCCACATCATTGGCATTGGTATACAAAGACAAAACTTGATAAAAGTTTGTATGGATCAACACAGGCTGATAGATTGATGCAATCTTAAGAATATTGATATCCTGGTCCTGTTCTGGGTTCCATTAAAGAGGACATTCTTTTGTAGCAAATAACCAATAGTTTGTCCAGGTCAACGTTTTGTAACATAAAAAGCTTATAGTGTCATACTGTACCCAAAAAACACTTGTATGTCCCTAAGGCTTTAGGGAGGCGTCATATTCTCTAGGCGAGGCGACCTAGTTTAGTAAGGGATGGGTACCTAATTTAGTGACCTTATGCGCTAAAAGCTCCATTTCTGAATAAAAGAATAAGCATTTGGCGGGTTTGAGCTTCAGAGATGCCTCACGGAGTTGATAATTCTTGGTGAGAGTGCTCTAGGTGGCCATTGAAGCTTTTGAAGATCATGGTAATATCATCAAGGCATATTAGGACACAAGATATCTTCTAATCATCTAGGAGCCCGTCCATAGCTCGTTGGAGGATGTCAGGGGCATTATATAGCCCCTTCAGCATGTGGGTTGTTAAAAAAGCGCTTTTTTCTTAATAAGGGCACCTTTGGCATAATACTTAGAAGATAGCTCAATCTGCTAGTGCCTACTGGCAAGTTCTATCACCGAGAAACATTTAGCCCCATCTAGGAACTGAATGGAGTCATCAAATCAAGGAAGGGAGAGCAATCCTTATGAGTTTTTGCATTGAGCTTACAATAATCCATGACAGCGTAAAGCTCCCATCTTTTTTCAAATAGACAAAAGTGGAGATCCAGGACTTCTTGAGGGTATCAGCAACCCTGAGGTTAACAGCTCCTTGAGTTCATTGATAACTTAGCCTCTTCTATTTTGCTCTTCCAGTAGGGGTGCAAGCACATGGGTGAGGAGTACCTCATCTCTACATTGTGCACAATCTCCTTCGCCTTGCTAATTTTTGTACGTGGATGTGGAGAATAGGCCAGATTTTATTAAAGAGCTCATTAAACTTCCTTCTTTGTTCTGGGTTAAGGTTTTACCTTATGGTGGTGGTGGCTAACTCTGAAGTGGGAGGCTCTTTTAAACCAAAGTCATGGAGACTCCTAAACTCACGGACACAGCTGATATTTTTAAAAATTACTAAGCATAAATAGGCGATTGGAGTATTTGGACAATGTACAAGACTTTCAATTCAAGTTAGCTAGCCTTATAGAGATGGAGCCAGTGTATGCAGGGCCAAGGATATCTGAGAAAGTTAAGACTTCTTTCACAGATGGATTTTCATTCCCAAGGATTTCCAAAAAACTCACAGGCGGTATGATTCTATAAATTTGAGTGTCTATGTATCTTGTGACCCTGGGATGATTACTTTGGTCTCTATAAATATACAGCATTTCTTCAGCCCCAACTACTATATATAAGGGGTAAATTCAAGAACAAACCTTATATGTGGTAATCAATCCAATCAATCCTGTTTGAGGTCTCCAATAAGCAAATCCAAGCCTTTATATGCTCGTTGCCATCTTGGCTGTTTTAAACACCAAGGGAATGTGGTTAATGAGTAGAGATAGAAATCCTCCAGAGTAAGAAATTATGGCATTAAATTTCCAGAAAAATTGATTTCTAAGCAGTAACTCATAGTAGGAGTTATTATGAGCTACCTCTGAGGCTTCTACCAAATTCATCCTAAACCAGAAGGAAGCACAGAGTAGGTTTTTATGAATAAGATGTATTGAGTCCCAGTGGTGCATACTCTCTGTAATGGGGAAGACTGTTGGGCTTCCATTTTAAGCTCAATTATGCTCTGCTCAAAAAGCCTTAAAGTCAACACTTAAGGCCGACTAATTTGCACAAAAATTATATTTCTATTTTAAAAGGGTGCTGAGACAACCGCTTAGGTCCAGTCATTTGAAGTATCCATCTTATGGTAAGTACGGCGAAATTAACTTAATAAAGTCAAGTACCAAACCGAGATATAAGATTAATGATATATTTTAACTAAAGTATAAAAAATAGGGTTTTATTGTATGTCCTATTCAACAATATATAACCCAAAAAAGAAAAAGATTAATAAGATTAATGGTGGTGACATCTGGAAGGTAGGCCCTTAGTAAGATGATGCATGCCAGATGATATAATGTCTTTTTTTAGTACTAGATTAGATGATATAACGTCTTTGTTTTATAAATTGATAGGGATATATCATGAATTTATAATCAAGTAAGATGAGACTGGGGGTCACTTAGGTTGATCTTTGGCAGATTCTTGATTCTTACCTTTTTTGGGTTTATTCTGATTTAATGCCTCTATCACCACCTTGAATCATTGTTGCCTGAACTTCTGATGATCCATCTTTTCAATTAGGCGGTACTTTTTCTCTGTGTATCTTAGGCTTGATTTGATAATTGTAATTTCTTAAAGTTGAACTGAGCTGTGCCAACTGTCACCTTCTCTGGGTAACTTATTAGGGTAATTTATTTTATACCCCTTCTCAGATCTAGATGATATTTTGGCTGAGGGAGTCAAAGAGTAAATATTATTCCGATCTTGTCTGATATCAGTATATCTAACACAAATCAGGTACAATCTTAATTTTCATTATTAGTTTGGATGAGATCGAGTTTACTGTAGATCTGCTATTGATTATATCGAGTATAATTTTTTGTCAGTTTGACTGCAACATGAGTAACCAGACTATTAAATTGGGGCAGAGGGTGAGAAACATTGGCAATTTGTAATAACATTAAGCAGTATTAAAGAAACTTATAATTGGAATTGTTCAACTCATAGTTCCAGGGTTCTCTATTGGTGATTTCTGCGTGGGCTTTCAGGATATAATAGAGTCATACCAAAGGGAGTGTCAGAACAATGATCCATTGTCTTCATGATGACCTCTCTTTTCCTGAAATTTCACTTTCTGTCTCTTCCACTCAGCGTTTATGGCTCTGCTTTTTGTTAAGTTAGCATCCTTTGCAGTAAGAACAAAGTGAGAGATCTTTTTTCCTAGGCTTCCAAAGCATGCACTGAAGGTCTAGGAGGGGCTAAAACAGTAGAGGGTTATTTGTCCAAAGTGGCTGTGGGATCTCTTTGAGTGCCTCTTTAACGCCATTAATTCTGGTAAAGATTTTTAATTCCTATAGTTTGGAGCTTAACATTAGATCAAGATTCAAACATATATTTTATTTATTTGAGGATGGCTGACCAGGGGACAAACGCATCCAATATGTAGGGAAGAGGAAAACGGAAAACAGAAGAGGGAAGAGAGCGCAAAACAATGGAACTCAAAAGATACGACTTGGCACACTTGGGTGTGGCTAGGAGCCACGGGTGGTGGATGACTAGACCTCAAGTGGCATGACAGCTCAGGGGCTAGTAGGATGTACCGCCTATGAAGACTGTGAGGTTTTCAATGTCATAACGAAGGAACCAGATTGGAATCCAGTTGCCCATCTGTTTCTTCCATTTGTGTTGGAGTGATCCAAACAGCCAGGCTTGGAAGTGGTCGGCCAAATGGCTGTGGAACCTGATGATGGCTTAATTAAAATTGTGGAGGATCCCGTTGAAAGCGTTGAGGGTAATTGTGTGGATGGACCATATTGGGATACTCACAATTAGAGCCCTTAGTGTCTGTGGGATAGGCGAGGCCATGTTGAGTGCCAGGATATCGCGGGATAGTTGGACTTCAGCTTTTGGTGATTGTTGAAACAAGTGCATCACGTTGGCCCAGATATGCGCGGATGGCGGGCACTCTTCCAGGCGGTGTGCTAGTGCGTTGGGTCCGCCATAGATGGCGCATATTTTGAACATTGAGAAAGTGCGGTTGGCTGTACTAAACATATGGCGCATGTAGCGCCACACTGTGGAGCACACTTGTGGGGATAAGAGGGGGCAGGTGACGAGGTCCCACACCTGCTTTTGGGTGTGCAAGTCATATGGGACGTCTTGGTAGTCTAGGTAGTCAATCCGGGATAGAGGAAAGGATGGTAGTGGGGCAGGCGCGTTAGTCACCGTTTGTCCCCTGTGGAGTTGCATGTAACCAGTTTGAGGGTGAATGTCTTCAGATTGCTGTGCATAGTAGAAGCTCCAATCCCTGTCTTAGGTTGTACAGGATGCAATTGAAATATTGGTTGGTGTTATGCAGTCTGGTGGCAGTTGGATGTGTTGCAAGGTACTTCATCAGAGTTGCAGGGTTGGAGGGGGACCTCAGGTGTAGTGCCCTTGCGAAGTTGGTTTGGGCTGCCTTAGCCCAGTGGGGAGATGGTGGGTTGGGTGGCGTTGTGAGAGCTACCCATGAGTCGAGGATTTGCGTTGCTTGTTCCGTGAAGTTGAGCAGCCCCATCCCGCCTTTCTTCCATGAGCCATACATGGTCTCCAGCCTGACAGGTGCGCGGTAACCATATCACAGCCAGTGCTGCAGGAGCTTGTAGACTGCATTGGTAAAGTTGGCGGAGAAGGGAACCGCGTGGGCAGCAAACCATAACTTTGACAAGATTAGGGAGTTGGATACACAACTCTTCCAGTTAAACTAGCTTTACTCCTCCGCATACATGTCATTCTTTTTGTGATGTTGTCCAAAATGTTGGTTTCAATGGTGTCAAGTGCATATCCACCAGCTTCGAGCCATATGCCCAGATGACGGACTGGGTTGGTGGTGGGGTGGTGTGCAAAGGGTAAATACATTGGTTTTACTGGCTTGGATTGTTGTTGTGTGTTTGGATGTGTGGTTGATTGGTTTGTGTGGTAAGGGAGGGTGAGGCCCAGTTTGAACTGAATTTGCCCATAACAATTACCTCTGTTTTCTGTTTGTTCAGCATGGCGTTACTCACTGACTCATACTGGTGAATAATGCGCTCAATCGCCCTGGTATCCCTATTGCCTGAGATTCCAATGACGCAGTCATCAGCAAAGGCGAGCATTTTGGTTGGTAGTTGTCCCTAAAACCTGATTCCAGTGAGCTTTGAGTTTACAATGCGGAGGAGAGAGTCAAGGGTAAAATTGTATTTTAGGGGGCTAAGCGGGTCACCTTGTTTGAGGCCCCTTTGGGGGGTGATGGTGTTGGTTTGGAAACCTGGGCCTCTGATTGCAAACCTGGATGAGCGCTTTAGGAGGAGCGCCCAGTTTATAAAACGGGGTGGTAGGTTGAAAGCCTTTAGACATTGTTTTAGGTAACCCTTTTGCACTCGGTCATATGCTTTCTTTTGGTCCATGAAAGCAAGGGCGCATGTGGGGTTAGCTTGGCAGATGCTGGCAATTGTGTGGATGTTATCCCAAATTGAGCGATTTGGGATGAAGCCAAGCTGATGGGGGAGAGGGCTGTCTGAGCAATGCAACCCAAACGCTTAGCTAAGATCTTAGTTAGTATTTTGGTGTCAGTATTGATGAGAGCGATTGGATGCCAGTTGTTTAGGTCTGCCTGGTCTCCTTTTTTGAAGAGTGTGACTACATATGCGTCTTGGACGCCAGGTAGAAGGGTTTTGTCCTCAAGGCACTTGTTCATAGTTGCCAATAGTATTGGTGCGATATAGTCAAAATATTTTTTGAAAAATCCATATGGTAGGCCATCAGGCCCAGGGCACTTGTTGCGCGGAGTTGATCTTATTACCTCCCATAGTTCATCTTTAGTGATGGGTGTGACAAGGTCTGGTTGATCATCTATAGTGTCAATATTAGCGAATGATAAAAATTTTCCAATTTCTCTAGGTGACGCGAAATCCGCTGTGTACAAATCAGTGTAAAATTAGTGTAGTTTGGCTGATATTTTGGATGGTGTGGACGCCAGTGTGTTGTCTGCTCTGCGGACCTGTGTGCAAGTCGCCAAAGTTGAAATTGGTTTAAAATGGCGGAAAAATTGGGCTGTGTGAGTTTCACCGGATAGGATGTATTTTTATTTGTAGCATACTTTGGTGTAGTGCTGGTGTTTTCTAAAGAGGGAGTTTATCTGTGTAGATAGCTGGAACCACAGGCGGCCCCATTGGGGGCTGTATCCTTCGCTAGGTGTGTTTTTTAAGTGCTGAAGCTGTCTGATAGCCTTGTTGATTGTTGCAGACATCGCGGCTGTTTTTCTGGAGTTCAAGTGGCAGGCTTTCTTGGTTGCTTGAGCCTTGAAAATTTCCCACATGGCAATAGGGTTCTTATTGGGTGGTCATCTTTCTTTCTGTGTTATTAGCAATATCTCAATCCAAAGTTTAAGCTCCAGAAGATGGATGGTGCTTGGGTGAACTCTGTGCCAGGTTGTTGGCTTTTGGTACTTTTCTGAGGATGATATTGCTATCAAAACTATCTGGTGGTCAGAGAAAGGTATGATTGTTATTGTAAAATCTGATACCCGGTGATGGAAGTCTATAGGGGCGAGCATCAGGTCAATCTGGGTCATTGAGACCAGCTGGTTTTTTGTTGTGGTGGATCTCGTCATGTTGGCCAGGGTGGGGGCTTGTTTAGGAATGTTATCACATAGGCCCAGCATTGCCTTTAGTATGCATAGTTCTGTGTGGCCGCGGGGTATAGCCTTAGACTTGGGCCAGCGGTCAGTAATGGTGTTAAGCCAGCAGTTAAAATCTATCACAAAAAACGTTGCCTTGGGGAAAGGGATTGAGAGGACATTAGAGAAAATTTTTTGACAGTCATTCAGATCATTTGGGGCATACACACACCACAGCGAAAGTTTCTCCATTCCACTTAAGATCTGCTAGAAGCAGTGTCCCTCCAGGTGGGAGGATGTGCTTTGTATATTTACTAGAGGATTACAATTAGTTTATATTACCACCCCACAGTGGTACGTCCAAAAGGATTTGGCCGGGAGGAGCATGGTTGACCATGACTCCTCCTCCCCCAGTGGACAGTGGGGTTCTTGGATGGCCAAGATGTCCACGGGGATATTGTGCAGAAAAGCCATTTTTTTGGCCCAGGACGTGGGGCCTTGACTCCCGCAATGTTGAGTGTCCCTATGGTGATTGAAGTAGTCTGCACATCAGGAACGCTGGGGCGACCCACTGAAGTCATCCAGTTCCTTATTGCAGGTCATACTGCGAGTATGGGGCTGATTAACCAGATTGGTTCCAGTGAGTTGGTCGGCAGTCATAGTACTGGTTTTGTTCAGTTTCTTCTGGCTTAGATTACTCCATGAAGTTTGGGTCTGGCGTGGGTTGGCTTGTGCCCCATCAGCGAAAAATTTCCCACTGCTTGCCTGTGGGTTTGATGGGCAGAAACTAGGTGTTGGGGTGATTAGGTTTTGTGCATGAGTGTTGTCACATTGTGATTGGCTGAAATGGTCTTCCATATTGTGCGCATGAACAATATCATCGCTGATCACATGTGATTGGTTGGGAGGACCCACAGTGGTGCATGGTGGATTTTCTCCAGTATGGTTGGAGGTGTTTGATTGGTTGTGTCTGAAAAATTCATCATTTTGGTTGCATTGGGTTATATGTGGGGGATCTGATTGGTTATTCCGCTGCGCTGCCATGTCATCCACCTGAATCTGTTCTGGGGAAATCGTGGTATGAGCTTGGGTCTCAGCGAAACTCGCAGCCTTCTTGTGGGCAGTCTGTGCACAACAACGGTCTTTGTTGAAATGGGCTCACCAAAGCGACATTGGCTCTTTTGCCCCAATAGAAGGCAAAAGTGGATTCCTTAATTTTGCCAAAAGTTGGGCTTGTTTCGTCCATATTGTCCTCAAAAAATTCAGGTGCTTCAATCCTGCACTTGACGAGGCATGTGTGGTCTTTGTGGCCTATAGCTGAGCAGAATTTGCAGATAGGTGGGGTGTGTTCCAGTGTGATGCAGAAGGGGCAAAATACGCTGCCATTGAGGAGGTTGATGGTTTCCATGCATGGAATGAGGGTGATATCCTCTACCACATCCTGATCGGGTTCTATAATGGCTATTGCCTTCACTGTACACAGGTGGGGCAGGAGGGGGAATTTCTCAAATTCAAACTGTTTGATTACGCCGTAACTTTTGAGGCCCCTGAAGAGCTCATCTGCAAGAATATCACAATGCACAGTGCTCGGGAGTCAGTCAAATATGATGAATATGTCATTTGCCTCATTCCATTTTGTGCGCACCGTGTGGATGGTGTAGTATTTTTTTAGTACTAGATGGTCCCAACCCAAGGGGGGGATTCATCAATGTGTGGATGGTGTAGTATTCATTGTTAATTTTATGGAGAATATGACTTTCACTGCTTCCACCATTTCCTCCGTGGACATGAACCTGACATCCACCCATCCTCTATATAAATTTTTATAATTTACCAAGACGGTGTTTGGGAAAGTTATGGAGAAGGCCTCCCCATTTTTTCCCATGATTTGAGGGAAGTATTGCTGACCATAATTCTAAAGCTGTGCTCAAGGGAGGACAAGAGTTGGTAGTGTTCTATTTTGGTGTATGCGCCCATTTTTTGCAGAAATTGCAAAACTCTGGGTGCGTCAATGTGCTCACCCTTTTTGGTGGGAGGGTGTGTCAACATTTCACCGGGGCATTTTCCCCAGTGGGTTGGGAGGGCTTTGGGCCTTTTGCGCTGGCCACTTTCGCCCAACTGGTGTTGTTGCGGACAAGTTTGCTCATATTTCCTGGTTGATTGTCAATCTCAGAGAAATTGCATAGAATCGTGTTACTAAAAGTGATAGTAACAGGAAAGAAAAGCGGTAATTTTAAGATTTAAACATATAAGGGTAGTGGGAATAGCATTATTTGAACTATTTAAATTAGCTCTAACTAACTGTTGCGCACCAGCTTAAAGGTGAAGAAAAAACAGAATGGGTTTCTCCTTTGTTGAGGCAAATGGTCAATGAAGCTTTTTTGAATTGAGAGGGTCTTATCAAAGACAAATTCCTGTAAAAGAGAGATCTTGATCTTGAACCATATCTGGCAAATATGAAACTGGGGAGTCATAATTTTACAAGCTTTCATACAGATAGTAATAGATATGATTAATCTTTTGGTGGTTGGTAGCCTCTTCCATTACGCTCTTGAAAGAGTTAAGATGACGCAATGCTTTCTTGGTCTGAATAGATTGTTCTCATTAGAAACTAAGTAAAAGCTGACCCAACTGATGCAGAGAGTGCATGAAAACCATCATTGATAATCTCGTTAGGCTCATGAGATAATGATCTAGAATATGCGCGGGGAGCCTGCTGGTCTATTTTATTCAAATATTCTCCAAGTCGTCCTTCAATTTGTCCTAGCATCAATTGAGAGTGCTGGTGTCAGCCTTTTAATTAATTTAGAAAACAAAGTTACCATTTTGGAATCATAAAAAATGACGTGAGTCTCCAATTTTGCATATTTTTGTTTCATCTTATCAAACCATATTTTGGTAAAATCATGAACTCCCCAAAATTTTCATATTGAAGTCAGTGCGCCTATAGTGATAGCAGTGTTGATAAGGCTCCCATCAGGCTATACTCCACACCATTAAGCGATGGTTTTAATTTGTTTCTGAAGGTCTTCAAATTTTTGAGCATCTTACTACGCATTAGGTCCTCAGAGTCTTCAACTTAGGGAACGTTTGATCCAAGTGGCCAGGGGGCCACTGGAAACCAGTTACCTTTAGTCCGCTGGGCCTCTTAGGCCTTTGAGGACTTTGGACCCCACATCCCTTCAGACCCTTCAGTGTTGGTGTCATTTTGACGCTGAAGTTGGTCAATCAGGGCTTTTACATGACTTAATAGTTGCATCATGATGGATTCTAAAATTTAGGTTTCTAATGGCAGTCTCTGACATGGCATTGTAAACATACATATGTACCCTGAAGACCAAGCCCTGTAGACATGAAGTAAGGTGAGTATTTATATATTTAGTGACCTTGAATTCCAACAGTGCAATTTGAATTCAATAGTTATTGATAAGGTGACAGTTGTCCTGGATAATTTCTAATTGTCTCAAACATTAGCAAAGGTAGCCTTAGAAAAATGACCAGGTGTAGGTCAAGTCCTAGCAATAATCCCACATAGAGTAACATATCTCTTAATAATCTAACCCCAATAATTGGATAAGATGATGGAGGGCTGGATGTAAAAACTTCCACAGATAAGATTCTTCTATTTCAACTAATTCTTTGCTAACCTAAGGCAGCTGAGTCATTAAGTCTTGACATGGAGGGGGGACAGAAGAAGCTTGCTAACCACTGGACTGGGTTCCAGTAGAAACGATCCTATTTAGAAGCTCTTCTGGATTGTGTCAGATAGGTTGCCAGTTTGGAGATAGAATTGATTAGGGGTATTCATGGGAAAGTTAAACTCATAGGCATCCTAAGAATCCCAGGCTCACAGGTAAAATCAGTTTTACCAAAATTGTGAAGTACTAATCTATCAGGTAATGCTCCTCACCCCATTGGAGGGAAGAGATCCATAATTGGTGTTAGCTTTCATGTTTTATGATTGATTTTCTTAAAAGATTACTGCTCAGGGCCTCTGTATTGAGCACTAAATTTGAGTTTTCACCAAATAAAGTCAATACTAAAACCTTGAGGATGTCCAGAGCAAGAACTGTAAACGTGAGTTGTAATTTGGATGTTTTGGCTGATCAGATTGGCTGGAGAGAGGCAATGGCATAGCTCTTTTGCTCTTTCAGGGTCCAACTTATATGCGCTATCCTAGGATTAATAATAATTATCATAACTATATATGAAGAAATAAAATTTAATTAAAATTTTTGCAGTAAATACAATACTCTTTATTTACTAAAGATTTTAATATTTAATGGGCGGCTAGGTGTCCTGTAGAAGATAATGCGTTTGTGTGCTCTTTGTTTTAAATCTTCACTTCTCATCCAGTATGGGGTCGAGCTAAAGCCACTTCCTCTGATCAGCTTAGGATTGTTGTCCTTTCATTAAGTGAGGGCGTCCAGATGGTTGCCTCTGGTTCTAAGACAGATTCTTATATGGTCATAATTTCTTAAACTCTATATTAAACCTTGCCCATATATTATGAAAGAGTTTTATTTTGTTTCAATATATTTAACTCTGGAGAGCTGATCCTGGAAGAAAACGCTTTAACAGTTTATTGGTCTGATTAGGAAATAATCAGATCCATCCTCTAATATAAACACTAACTTACAGGTTTTTCATATGCAAAAAATTTTGATGACCTATAGGCTGCATTCCATTTTGGTGATGATCTTCATATTTGAGTTTAAAAATCTCGTTCATAATTTTTAAATACTTTTTAAGCCTTAGTTTTTCCATGCAATAAGTTTAATTTTTTCATCCATATAATAATCTATTATTTAGAAGCCCTATTTACAGCTGACCCTTCTATTCCTAAATTAAAAGTTCTCACCTCAGAGTTTAGTCTTATCGAATGCTTTTAGTATATTAGAAAATTTATATCATTTTTCATAGGATCTGGAGGATCCATCAAGGCTATAAAAGGCTTTAATTTAGACGGCAATTTAGACACCAATTCTGAGTGGCTGCTCAGATTGTCATTATACCTAATTAGGATAACGCAATGGTCAAGAATTTTCTGTGCCATCACAGAAAATACATCAAATAAGTCTAAGTGGATTAACAATTTTAATCAAAATCATGAATCAGTAATATTTTTTTTAGTACTAGATGGTCCCATGAATCAGTAATATTAATGAATTTACAAACAGATTATCAAAGGTTATACATATTCAGTAATAATTTTAAAAAACCATAAAAGATGATTTTGTCTCATCTTTATTTAGTCCTGTGAGGAAATATGTCCCCACAAACAATATATAGGTTTAATGTATTTTAAAGTACTGGATACCATTTTTACTTATAGAAATTACAGAGTTCTAAGTAGCATAATTTGTCGGCCCACCTCAATTACTTTTAAGTAGCATAATTAGATTTATATTTAAGAATATCCTCTTGATTTATTACTAAATATAATCTATATTTATATATAGCCCAACATTTTAGTGTTTAAGTGTCTAAAGCTTTAAATCTCGTATTATTAGTTTATCCTACAAATCTTAGTGCTTTTCAGCTTTTGCACCTTAGTGAGGTTTTCTTCCAACTGAAGATATATAAAAGAACTAGGATAGTGACTCAGTGGTTTAGCGGTTATTATTAACTTAAGGTCATACAGAGAAATGTTAGATGTATGTTTATGCCATGATATAAACTAAATAAAATGGTGTTCTCAATAGTTGCATCTTCTAGGAAAACAAAGGAGATATAATATTAAATTTTCACACAAAAGGGTTTTGGCATCATAGGATCTAGGATAACTACTAATATAAAAAGGCTAGGCTTTTAAAATATGCTTTGTTGATTATTATTGGAATTGACTTTAGTATATAACTTAATCAAATTAGTTTATTATTATTTACATTTATGATGATGTAAAATAGTTGCAAATATAACATCTTTGTTTTTATAATAAAGATAATAATTAACCAGCTTAATAGTTTTTATAAATTATGCTTTACCGTAGTATACTAAAAAGCATGATGACACATGGCATTATGTAAAAAAACCTTTTTACTAACGCAGACATTGTTTTTTACCTTAAGCTATAAGTCTTGAAATTAATTCTAATAGTTGCAGATTTTAGGAATCTCATTGTAGATGTGGGTTATATTTAAAAGAATTTTAAATAAACTATCATAAAAAATTTAGTCACTTTTATTAGAGATTAGCGTGACTAGAGTTATCTAATTGATATTGTAAAATTAAAAGTCTTAAGGAATTTTGAATACTTTTTTAAGAATAAGTTAAGGTTCGTTTATAAAATTTTAATTAAAGATGGCTGACTGTAAAGCTAAATGAGGATATAGATCCCAACAACATGATTTAGATCCTGGTGTTGAGGTTGATATTCCTAGTAATTGAGCATGAATATTCTTTAATACAATTTCATTGATAGCGGCATAATTGGATCTAAATCCTCCTTATAAATATTTTTATACTTTTATATAAAGTAAAAGCAAAAAAGATTTGTGACTATCCACTGGGGAAATAATGGGTATACCTGTACAAATTTAACTAAAAATCTGATAAGTGGATAGTGGCACATATTGTTAAAGTAGTTCTGAAGGTGGTAGATGGTAAAGATTAACAACTAAAGACTGTAATTGTACAATCTCGATTTAATGATATACTTGTGTTAGTCTTAGAGATTTAAACTTAAGATATTTACGTATGTTCAGTAGTTGTTTAAAATTAAATCTTTATTCTTAATGAGCTTAGATAGAAGATATACTATTAATAATAGTGGATAATTTAATAAGCTAAAATGCATCTGAAAATTAAGCTGTATTAAAGTGATGCTACTGAGAAACTTGCAAAATTTTGAAACCAGAGTGCTTTTAGATGTTAAAGCTTCAATAGTAGAGCTATAGATAGAAATTATCATAAGTTAGAACTTATAAGAAAGAGCTCTTAAGCTGCCATGTAGGGAAGCTTGATCTTGTATAAGAAAGACTCATTAAACTCTCTTTCCGCTTGGCATAACTTTCTGAGCAAATTACACATGTTAATAAGAAAGTAAATTTCAATCACCAGTTGTAGTTTCTCTCCAGTGTCCTTGGATTCTCCACCAGCTGCTCCAGTGTGGGGCAGCGGCAAAACTCCCCCACTGTTTTCTGTCTGGCAGGAAAACACGCTCAGACTGGTTCACCCAGTCATTCCAAACCCATGGTACAATTCATTTCTCCCAAGGATCCTAACGCCCTCCTTGCTCATACCTAAGCAGTACCTCGCTGCCCCCTGGTGCTCCCCCAGAGCAACATGTGCTACAGCCTAAGGGACAAATATGCAAAACTCTTCTCATATCATGACCAAGCAATAATCAATATGGCACAGGTGGTGATGACACCCACCAGATTTATAGATTTCTTCCCCTATAAGGGGTACTTTGATCTAGGCTTCACAGGTGAAGATTACGCCACCACTGCAGGAACTGTGCCCCTGGTGTTCCAGGGTTCACCTCTTCCCATAACTTGGACATGGCTCCCAGCGGACACCACTTTGGTGGTACAGTTCGCCTGCTTGCCCACCCACCTCCCCCCTTCAGTGCTCACTGGAAGCTGATGGACAGTTTAGAAGCCTATGGCTCTAACCCAATCTTACAATTTGTGGTCCCAATGGAGCCACATGACTCGCTGGGCCTTGAACATATGCCACAATCATCCCTGAATTCAAAAAAATTGCCATGTCAATTCCCTCTCATGCTTTTATTCCTTAAGCCCCTGACCATTTGTTTTGGGGCCACATCATGGGCAGGCGGACAATTTGTCCATCCTGTTTCAAGTTAGACCACTCAAAACACAAGTGCCCCTCCTTAGCCACTGTTTAGTAATTGACTGGACCTAATTGTTGAATATTAGATCATATCAGATATCAATGATTATAGTTCAGGTGTATCCTAAGTATATCCAAACTTGGGAATTGCGGCCTAGCAATTTCACTTAATTATATTTGACTATGATGACATGGGCTTGAGGGCTTTGTTGGTTAGGTTGGACTTAAATTAAGTTTTGACTTAATAGCTTGGGCATGTGGGCTTTGTTGGTCTATGTCAAAATTAGTTTTTAATGTTGGTAGAGTTTTTATCAAATTAATTACTAATTAGTGGTACAAATTACCTTGGTATGTGCTTCCAATTGCATGTGAAAGTGAATCAGTTCAGCTATTTTGAAGACGCATATGAAACGCCATCTCAAGAATGATGACAGTGTTTACTCTGACCCTGAGGCTGAGCATGATGCCCTGAGTTGAAGTATTTGTAGACGTTCTTACAAACTTTTTACATGGCCAAGTGCCACTGAAAATAAGACGTCATGGGTAAGATGTGGTGAACATCAAGCCCTATAGATCTCCTTAAGTTGACACTAATAAAGATTATTCAACTACTGGACTTGTATATAATTTAATTTATAAACTTTTTTGTTTAGTACTTTCTTTTGTATTAGTCAGTTTTTACTTGGGATCAGTAAGATCAGGGTGGCGTGCCATCATCCAAGTAAAAATAGCAGGGTATACAAATTAAATAAACCAAGAAGCGATAATTTAGATTATAATCACCATCCTGGCTATTGTCCTCGCACAATAGACGCTTGACACTCCATTCCGCATCTAAAGAAGAACCAGCCCTCTGAAGCAAAACCCAAAAACTCAACAAGTGGCGCTCATAGCTGGGACTGCATATGGTGACTGCAATGATGAGGAGTATCCAGTCACTTATTGCAGCAGGATGCAGAATAAGCATGAGCGTAATTATACAGTGACTGAAAGAGAATGTCTGGCTGTCATCTATGCTTGTAAACAATTTTAGGTCTACATTCATGGCACCAAGTTTCAGATAGTAACAGACCACAGCTCATTACGATGGTTCCACAATCTCAAGGAACCTGAAGGATGGTTAGCCCTCTGGGCTCTGAAATTACAAGCGTACAATTATGAAATTATTCATAGAGCTGGAGCAGCCCATCAAAATGCAGATAGACTATTTGAGACTTCCTATTGTAGCTGTCCTGAGCAGTTTGGAAGATGTGCTGCATGAAAAAATGATTAACTAAAAGTATGGAGATGAACCACCTAAAGTTCAAAAAGTGATTAGAAAGCATTAATTGACACCAAATATCGAAATGGAGTTCTATACAAGCTTAAGTGCAATGGACAACATCAAATCTTCCCAAAACCTTCCAACCAAATGAAGATTATTACACAAGCACACAAGGCTGTTGGGCATGGGGAATGACTAAGTTCAAGGAAGGAGATTTAGTAGTATATTGTGACACTCATAGCGCAGGCCGCGCGCACAAGCTAGCCTTGCTTTGGAAGGGTCCATTTATTATATTGGAGAAATTGTCTGAAGATGTATATACCATTAAGGATCAAGGCGGCTGGGTTGTGAATCAAGTACACACTAAGTTCCTTCATCCATATCATAAATAATAATAATATAAAAAGAAAAAAAAATAAAAAAATAAAAAATAAAAAAGAAAAAGAAAAAGAAAAAAAGAAAAAATAATAATAATTGCAAGCTATAGAGTTTATTTCATAGAATTGATGCCTCGCTGGCATTAGAACTAGGTACCCCTTCATTGGTAGGGGGAGGAGAGTGTGATCAAACCAGAGAAGTCTACCCTGATGGAGATGTGCCAAACCCAAGAAAGCTCAGCACCAGGCATGCTGGCCCTGTCAGCTTAGGAAAGGCTATTGAGATAATGTTCAAACTTTGAGGAATGCAAAAATTAGATGTTGTGACCCAGGAATAAGGGTACCCAACGCATATCCAGTTAAGGTAGGGGAAGTGTTGGGTAATTGACTGGACCTAAATATTGGATATTTGATCATATCAGATATTAGTAATTATGGTTCAGGTGTATCCTAAGTATATCCAAACTTAGGAATTGCAGCCTAGCAATTTCACTTGATTATATTTGACTATGATGACATGAGCTCGAGGGCTTTGTTGGTTAAATTGGACTTAAATTAAGTTTTGACTTAATAGCTTGGGCATGTGGGCTTTGTTGGTCTATGTCACAAATTAGTTTTTAATGTCAGTCAAGTTTAAATCAAATTACTTACTAATTAGTGATACAAATTGCCTTGGTATGTGCTACCAATTGCATGTGAAAGTGAATCAGTTCAGCTATTTTTAAGACACATATGAAACGCTATCTCAAGAATGATGACAGTGTAGGGGGTGGAAGGCAAGTCGGTAAGGGTGTACAGCTACCAACCTGAAGGTTACAGGTTTGATTCCCACCCTTTGCACATTGATTGGGGTGCCAGCCAAAGGAAGCTATTGGTGGTTAGTAGGTCTAATAACACGAAAACCTTACCCATGATGTAACCAGAAAAATTTGAGTCCTGATACGGAGGCAGAAAAACTTTCTTCAATGGAGTTGACCCTGTTCAGGTTTCATGTCATTTCTTTCTTTCAGTAATGCCTGTCCCCTGGTTGGCTTGCCTTGTTTAAATAAAAGAATGATGACAGTGTTTACTATGACCCTGAGGCTGAGCATGATGCCCTGAGTTGAAGTACTTGTAGACGTTCTTACAAACTTTTTACATGGCCAAGTGCCACTGAAAATAGGACGTCATGGGTTAGATATGGTGAACATTGAACCCTATAAATAACCTTAAGTTGACACTAATAAAGATTACTCAACTACTGGACTTGTTTATAATTTAATTTATAAACTTTTTTGTGTTTAGTACTTTCTTTTGTATTAGTTAGTTTTTACTTTGGATCAGTAAGATCAGGGTGGCATGCCATCATCTAAGTAAAAACAACAGGGTATATAATTAAATACTACCAAGAAGCGTTAATTTATATTATAATCACCATCCTGTCTATTGTCCTCACACAATAGATGCTTGACACTCCATTCCGCATCTAAAGAAGAACCAGCCCTCTGAAGCAAAACCCAAAAACTCAACAGCCACTTCTAATAGATCGGATTTCTCATCCACTGACCTCCAATCCACCACCCACCCTGCACAAATTCTGGCATGAGGTATGATCCTACATCCCCCTCCCCCAAATCCTGATGCTGCAGCTGCACCTGCAGCCACCAATCAGCCTCCTCCTCTCCCCAGTGCCACACATGATTCTTTCAATAAAGCACAGTACTGGACCCCAGTTTGATCCCATGCAGCCTTCAACAAATCAACCAAACCTCAACCATACTATGATTCCCCAATTTAATTCAACCAAAACTCATGGGAGTTATTAACTAAAATCAACAAATCAGGTAAGCTCATTGTAGAAACATCCCTGAAAATTTAGCAGTTTGTTAATGCAGAATGGGATGCCAAATACCCCCTCATCTTTATACCCCACAACAAGTTCTGAATCACTTTGCAGTGACCACCAGCTTGCAGTTGAAGCAGCTGAAACACCAGATTGTCATCCCCTATGAAAAGCTGTCACCATCAATCAGTGGTGATGCTCACAGGAGGTATTCCCCCTCCTGTGATCCCCTCAACCCTCACTCCAAAAAGTAAAACCACAATAAATAAGTTACACAAAAATGTAAATGAAGCTATCCAGAATGTGGCAACAGTAGCACGGAATCTGAAAGCTAAAAATTACCTCAACCAATTTTGCAACGTTTATTAAACTCCCAGATGCCCATATTAAAGTTGAAATAGCTTTATCCAAATATATCAGTGCCATTTTCCTAGCTGGCAATTTTCATGAAATACCAATAATTAGCAATATTAAACCACATGCCGCTGATGCCATGACGCCCTTACTGTCCGCCTTGACATGTACCCTAATCTGGGAGGAGGAAGCTGTTGCTGAAGATGAGCCCCCAATCCTCCCTCCCCTTCCATCTTGGAGGAATAAGCAGTTTCCGCTGCCCACCTGGTTGGTTGTGTTTTCTCAAAGCATTTCATTAGATTTGCTCACTAACCGTTTTTGTCTGAACTAATTAGTTACATTAATTTTATTTTTAAGTTTTAGTTTTGGTAATTTATGTCCCCTGGTCAGCTTACCTCAGATAAATAAAAAGAAGAAACTCATTAGTCTTAGCAATTATGGCTGATACTTAGATTGATTCCTCCTACTTAGTTAAGTAGCTAATGGTTATCATAATATACTAGTTTAGTGAGCTCTTTCAGAAAAGGGTAACTATATCCATGTTTACAACATCTAAAAAATAATGGAATGATTTTTATTATAGCAATCTTGAATTAAATTTAACATAAGAACTGCAAGTTATGTAAAAATTAGCTTAATAAAATAAAGTAATTTTTCTTTACACTTTTATTGATATTTTTATATCTAAGTCTTCTGGATAGCCCATGTCATAACTAGACCTATCTAAAAACTTATATTCTGTTGTAACAAGGGATGATTGCAACATGCTGATATAATTAACCTTCTTTACAACATAAAAATTATCCAAGTATGTATTTATTTTCTGGTCAATTGTTCAAAAAATACCAAAAATTTTAATAGGTAGCTACTGTCAGATAATGTTATATAATTGATCTTATTATTATAAAAGCTGCTAGAACAGGATTTTTGGCTAATAGCTTCTTAATAAATTATTAGTAGTAAATGTATTTTTATTAAATATTAGTAGTTTTGAAAGTCTATAAACAGTTATCAATCAGAATTTCCGTCTGCTGTGGTCATTTTAGGGGATTTGTGATCTATTACCATACTTGCTATACATACAATGAAGTAAGGATCATAAAGGATAAAGACAAGAATGACCATGTATTTGTATTCTAATAAAAATAACTTTTTCATTGAATAAGGTCATAGTATAGATAGCATATGGGCGGTTGATATATATTATTAATTTTAAACTTAATAACAGATCTAATTGATAATCTCTGGTATATAAAACCAGATAGTGGTTTTTTATATCAATGTATCTTTTAGAGCATTTAGTAGAGCTAAACATAGCAAACTTAATAGTTTGGTCTTTAAAATACTAGTAAATTTGACATTTTATACACCAGGTAGACTTAAAAGATAATCCATGTTGGACAAGGATAAAGTACTGGCATTAAGAACTCAACTTTAAAATAAGACATAGACTCCCATAATCTTTTAGAATTAAATAGTACACCACAAATCTTAGCCTCATATTATAAGCCTTTGTTGGATAAGTGAATGTCTCAATATCTCCACTTTACCTAAAAAATCAAACTTTTTTAAAAAAAACTTATGTTTTAAAGCTTTCTAGATGCGCCCAGTACCTCCCATATGCTGTTAGAGTTTGAGACCTAGCCAAATCAAACTACAAACTTAGGAACCAAGTCCCCAAAAATTGTACAATGATCAGCCTCCTCTGACTATTAAACCTAAGATGGAAAGACAAAGAGATTTTTATCAGTTATTGTTATAATTGTAAATGTTCTGTACCACTCATTAATTAGCTAAGTGGAAACAGATTTCCAATTACTAACAAAGTGGTCAGGAAGCTCTAGAACAAAGGGGGCATGATTTACCAGATGGTGGCGAACAATTTATGCATTGGTTGATCCCCAATCTGGAAAGGCAGAGAAAATCCCAATATGGAGAACTTATAGATTCTAATCTATAAAATTTCTGTGACATATACAGACTAGTCAACATTAACATAATAAAGAATTACAAAACCTATCCATAAATTGCAGTGAGCTTTAGTTACATCCCTTTATAAATCCCTGACAAAAAAAATAAAAAAAGTAATTGATTCTTGTCAACCTTGGGACAAATATACCACACCAAGATTTTTGTAGCCAGTATGGGTTTCAAACATGTGTATAACAAAACTTGGACTAGAATAGAAGCAAGAATTACCTGACAGGCTAACCATTTAATAGAACTGAAGTCTTAATCATGCCAATTTCATCTGCCAACACTTTTTTAATATATAAGGTATAGTTGTTATTGTTTTGGAAGTCATTTCTTCTTTAGATCTTATGCCTGGATGTAAATCCTAAAACCTCTTTATGACTTTTAGGTTATAATCAAATACAAATCAGTTCTGATTAGGACTAAACCTCTGAAGAGTTGGAGATCAATAATCAGAAAGCACAACCCAAATATTCATTGATTGGAACTTGACTTTAATGGTACAAAGGTTATAATTGAATACAAAAAAATTAATGAATACAAAGGGTCCAGTCCAATCATGAAATAATTATAATGCTTTCTCATTGGAGTAAGGAAGACCTTACAACCAAATGGGATGATTTCTTGAATGAAGGATATACCCTCATCAATATATGTATTCTTTTGTTTAAGTAGTTTAAGGACTCTCTACTCTATCTTGTCTTGATTATATTGCCAAAGTCCATTTTCCATAGTGACAAATAATTCCACTAAGAAGTTAGTGACGCTAACATGACTATTAACTGTTCAGTCTTTGAAGGAAATAGTTAAAAAACTGTGGAAATCCAACAAACTGGTACTTTCTGCCAGGAACCTTCAAAAGCTAACAAGTGAAGACATATCTCAACGATAATTAATTTCAGCAGAGACAACAATCCATAAATGGTTTATAACTTAAATGTGTCAATTGTGTTTACTCTAACTAACAAATAATACCTGTTTGATATATGAGAGTGTTACTATATAGAGCTCCTAGGCTATTTAAACTTCCATCCCTTAAAACAAGACCTAACAAAATCAATCAGCTGAATTAACCAAATTGTGAAAGCCTTGCTTTAAGATCTTCAGCTTGTAGGACGATCTAATCAAAGCCATTCCATCCAAGTTACATATGAATTAGTGCAGATATAACTACTGCTGCCTTCCTGAGTACAGCATTGAAGGCAGCCTAAACCAAATTATACCTTTTCCTGTTTGTCCACCTTGCTCTCCACCATCATTTGCAAATTCCAGATTCCATTATATGGAATTCTAGAACAATTTAGTCTTACCCAGCAACTTCATTTTTGAATCCTTGAATTATATGAAACAGCGCTCAGTTTGGTCATGACAAATGAGAAGGTGATCTGAACAAATAAAGTGAAATCAGTGAATCAGAATCAAATTTCTTAAATTTATAATAGATTTGGCAGATACTTTACAACAAATACAAAGAAAATTGCTAGTACCATAGCAATCCTACAAGGATGTTTGGAACAAACTGTAGCTGTATTAATGGCTCAGTAGAATGAATAGCAGCAAACCTATGAGTCTCAGAAAGAGACATAACCTATTATATTTATTAGCTTAATGAAAAATCCAATGCCCAACTTACTTCTGAGATGTGTATCAGGATTTCAACTGATTTTCCCAACAATGAAACCTCTTCTGAATTATCAGCGATGATCTCCGATGAATCTGTAAGTAATAAAAATCATATTAAATCTATTCCATCTGATCAAGTCTATCTTGACTCTAATATCAGAAGAGATTCAGTCTCCCATTGGATGAAACAATCTAAGCAAAAAGGAAAACTAAAAATCCTATAAATATTAAGACTTTTTAATAATAAATCAATCCTTTTTTTTGTGAGCTGATATTCACATTATTGTTTTATCCTTTTAAGACTCCAAATAAGTAACATTGAGTCAAAGCCTGAGTCTCCAGCATATAACAAAGATTGCCAATAAATGGTGCTCACTGCAGGGGCCCTCTGAGTTACGCTACAGTGAAAATGTCTATCACAAAAATGGAGTCTCCCTATATGCCCAAAGATTCTCAAGATAATGAGATGAGCAGTATTATTCAATGGGTCCATACTACCCAGACTGAAATTTCAGTGACCCCAGCTATGTTGGAATTCTGAGCTCATCTGGAACTAAATGTCCCTAATTTAAGTTCTATTCAAATTTTCAAATGCAATCTGATGCCTTACAGGAAACTATTCAACAACTCCTAGATGGAGTATATTTCCCTGGAAGTTGTTCTAGTCAAATTTGGGTCAGTGCTGTACCCTCTACTATGAGGGACTTATACCAAACCTCTCAGTTGCCTGCTAATGAGGTTGGAATCAGTACTGAACAATATTTAAGGCAGTTTGTGCATCCCACTATTTACCATCTATTACAAATATTGGGAGTACATCATCAAGGGGTATTTAATTTATTGGAAGGATTACAATCCCTTCATAATTATGTCTCTGAATTTTATAATTCTGCTTCCGAGTTTAGTCAAGATAACCATGAAGCTATTATAGGTAATCATAAACTTATTAACGAAGTACAACAGCAGGTTGCTCAGTTAGATTATGGGATATCCAGCTTTCTTAATACTCAGTTAATGGAACAATTTCAAGAAAATAATGCAGACTGGAAAGATAAACTTAACCTTGTAACCGCTCAAATCCAGTCAATTAAAAATGAAATTAAGAATTGACTCTCAAGATTAGAACAAATCCATTCTGAATTCCAAATACGAATTAATAGAGTTGAGCAAACCCCAGGGATTATGGGTCCTCCTGGACCTATTGGCCCCAAGGACCTCCAGGACCACCTGGTCCCCCAGACTCATTAGATCTAATTTCCCTATTGAAGATAACTTTAACTCAATATTTCGATTGCTTACTGAAATGATTGAACATCTAAGGGCTCAGTTCTATAATGTGGCTAGAGAATGTAATTTGTTACCTGACGGAAGTCTTATCAACCCACTTTTGTCTTTATATTCCTTATCTGAAGAATTGAATAATTTGAAAAATGGGCTAAAGATATTGATTCTCTGATACAGACGCTTGAATCTCAAGGTACAGTCCTTCAGGCTAAACTCAAGTCTTTGGAGCTTCAATTTCAAACCCAACAAGAACAAATCATTGAGTTAACTCGAAAATTGGAAACTAAAATTGATCGCATTGAAATGAACAATCAGATCACCAAAGTATGCTCTAACTTTATCAAAATGCAAAGACAATTTTCATCATCCCAAAGTTCAGGGACAAGTTCTTATATTTCTACTCAACCGGAACAACCTGGCATACATGTGTTATCATCTAATGCTCAGATGAGTTTTAAACCTGTATTCAAGTACAAGTACTCCCCTGGAGAAGGGAGCATAATTTCCTTCCTTTATTTATATGAGAAAGCTCTCAGCGAAGCCTCAGATGTTCAAAAAATGAATTATTTACCCAATTGCCTTAATCACTTAGCCTAAGATATAATGGTACCACATCTGATGACATGTTCTACTTGGATCCAAGTTAAAGAAGCCTTATTAAAAGAATTTGGGAGTGAACAAACTCTGTCTACCCAAAAACAGGCTTTCATGGGAATCCAACTGTTGAGAAATGTGACCATTAAAGAGTTTGCCCATCAATTTTATTGGGAAGCGCAAACTTTAGTGGCCTGTGGTAGGTTAAACTTGGACGACGCAATTACAGCCATTATATCTGCATTCTCTTCAAGAATTCAAATACAGGTATATCTTATTGGTGTGAAGAAGAATTTTTGAAGCATTTTGGACATCAAAGAAGCCTTGCTGGAACTACCCTCGCAACTATCTGAAAGGGTTCAAATTTCTGAAATCCCAAAGCCAGTCTGACCTAAAGTATACGCAGTCTCTGAAAATGCTAAGCCCATGCAATGTAACTATTGTCATTGGTTCTTTCACTCTGAGGATCGTTGTTTAAAGAAAAAAGCTGATGAGAAAAAGAAAACCAAAATTTATCATCTTGGTAATGACTCTGGTATAAATCAAATGGAACAATTTGCTTTGCCTGAAGATTCTATTAGAGACAAACAATCCTCTTATGTTATGTCCTCCTTATTGACATTACCTTCTCAGCTTGGAAGTTTAATCACTCCGATTGAGCTTTGAGTAAATCAAATCAAAGTCAAGGTTATTATTGACACTGGATCCCCAGTGAATGTGGTCTCATCTAAACTTGCAAAACAAATCAAACTCACCCCAGACTTATCGCATCATGAAGAATATGGTACCGCAGGGCCTCAAAGCACTCGATCTATTGGGGCCTTCTCATTGCTACCATTAAAAATTGGGAAGTTAACTTATACAGTACCTGCCATTGTTTTAGACAATTTAAATTATGATATATTGTTGGGAACCCAGTTTTTAAAAGAATTCGATGGGATCATCAATTTTCCTGAATCAAGTTTATCTCTTACAGGCTATAGAGTGCCTTTACTGTTGTCTGAAAAATCTATGATCTAAAATACTAAGCGTCTCATTTGTCTGCTGGAAGGAGAAAAGAGGTCTTATACTATCCAATACTATGTTGAAGGACCTTGAATTAATTTACCACTGAAGACAGCTGATATTGATGAAGGTATGCCCATTTTTTCTCCAAATTCAGTTGTCATACCTCCAAAATACCAGATTATTATTGACACTTTTCTACATTTCTCCATTCCAAAAGGTCATTTATTGCAGATTAAGGGTGTTTCGAACCCTTTGGTTAAGGAAATTTTACCATGTCCCGGGTATTAGATTATGCTTATTCGGGAGCTTTAACTGTTTTACTTGCAAATCTTACTGATAAGCTGAAGACTGTGGATCGAAAAATTCCTATTGCTTATATTAAACTGTTGCCTCTGACCCAAATATATGATATCAAGACGTTTGGGAACCTGCAAGAATTTGGTTTAGAGCCTAATGTCGATGTTCTTACTTTGAAACCAAAAATTGGAAATCACTTAACCAAAGATCAAGAAGAATTGGTTCATTGACTATTAGAAGAGTATTCAGATATATTTGCAAAGCATACATATGATTTTGGTAAGATGAGTGGAATAACCCATACCGTCAAAACTGGAAATCATCCTCCAATACAAGCTAAACTCTATCATAAATCAAAGGTCGAAGAGGCCCAAGTTACCAAAGAGTTAAATCAACTGTTGGAAGCAGGGCTTTTAAAACCATCAAATAGTCCTTGGGCTTCACCTCTGCTTCTGGTGAAGAAGAAAGATGGATCCCATCGAGTTGTAATGGATTATAGAAGATTAAATGCTGTAACTTGTCTTGACAGTTATCCCCTTCCCAGAATTGATGGCTCTCTTTGGTTGCTTGCAGGTTCCACATATATTTCTGCTATGGATTTAGATAGTTGTTGTTGGCAAATCGAGTTGGCTCCAGAAGACCAAGCTAAATGTGCGCTGATCTCAAGCAAAGGTTATATGAGCCAACCCAAATGCCTCAAGGGTTAAGTAATGCTCCCACAACTTTCCAGAGGGCAATGGATGGAATATTCTGTGATTTAAAAATGACTTGCATTCTGGTATATTTAGATGATACTATGGTGTTCTTGAGAACTTTTTGGAGCATTTAAATCATTTATGAGAGGTTTTTAAACGGATTCAAAATTCCTTGCTTAGACTTAAACCTTCAAAATGTTCGTTTTTCCAGAACAAAATGAATTTTTAGGTCATAAGGTTTCCTCAAAAGGGATTCAACCTCTTCCTGATAAAATTGAGGCCATCAAAAACATGTCTCCTCCAAAGTCTTTATGAGATATTCAAGTTTTTCTAGGAATGTGGGTTACTACCAGCAATTTATACCTAAATTTGCCAATTTGGCTGAACCATTATTTTATACATTACAAAAAAGGAGTATCTTTTGAATGGGGTTCTGCTCAAGATCAATCTTTTAACTCTCTCCAAAAAGCTTTAACTAATTTCTTGTCTTGATACATCCTCAATTTGATAAACCTTTTGTATTACATACTGATGCTAGTAACGGTGCCATAGGTGCAATCTTATCACAATATGATGAAGATCAAATTGACCACCCGGTAGCATTTTATAGCAGAACCCTCTCAAAAGCTGAATAGAATTACAGTGTAACAGAACGGGAGTGTCTGGCTGTAATATTAGCCATAAAGCATTTTCTGGCCATTTCTGTATGGGAATCATTTTTTGGTTATCACTGACCATTCCTCATTGCAATGGTTACAAAATATGAAGGATCCCAATGGTAGGCTAGCTCAATGGGCTCTCTGATTACAAAATTATGATTTTTCAATTATACATTGATCTGGTTTTAAACATCAAAATACCGATGGGTTATCTTGGTTACCTGTGCTAACTTTGAATACAAAGAAAGAAGAAAGAGTTTATGAACTAATTGGTTGACCTGAATTATGGGAAAAAGAGCCTGAAGAAGACCAAAAGTATCTCAAATTAATTACTAAAGATACTATGATCAATGATGGATTATTATATAAAAAAGTAAATTCAAAATGGTTACCATTTCTTCACCCCAAATCTCGATCTGATGCTGTTATGGAAGGACATATTCAAATTGGCCATGGGGGTCTAAAGAAAACTCAAGAGAGGTTAAAATCCCGGTACTATTGAAATAATATAACATATACAATCAAAGAAACTTTAGACTCCTGTCTCATTTGTAAAAGTCATAGTCCATCTAATCCTATTTATCAACACCAAGTAATTTCACCTACTAAGGCTTTTGAGGTCATAAGTATTGATGTTGTTGGACCGTTACCAAAGGGGCAGCGTGGGCATCAATATTATTATGGCTATTGAACATTTAACTAAATGGGTCGAAGCCATTTCTGTTGTCTCTCCTACAGCTAAAATCACTTCTATGTTCCTCTATCATCAAATTATCACCCAACATGGGTGCCCCAAAAATCCTTATGTCAGATAATGGGAAAAACTTTACTTCTCAACTCATACAGGAATTATCTAAATTGTTTAACACCACCCAAAAGTTCATAGTTCCCTACAATCCTTCAACTAATGGAGCCGTTGAGCGAGTTAATGGAACCTTAGTAGCAATTTTAAGAAAAATGGCTTCAACTGACCCTTCAAGGTGGAACGTCTATTTTGCCTAGTGCATTAATGGCCTATTGTATTAGCTACCATAGAATTATAAAAATGTCTCCATTTAAGTGTATCTATGGAAGAGATCCATTTGTTCCTGTTAGTGTACAAGCTATTCTTGATGATAATATTCCTGAAAATGCTGATTTAGTCATGCTTAATTTAGCTGATGAAATTATACGTTTGCAGGCCCAGGCTAAGGAATCCATCAAAGATACTACAAAAAAAGAAACCCTTAAGAGCAATCAAAATAAGCCAATTCTACCTGAGTATCAGATTGGTGATTATGTTTTATATTATCATTCCCATCCTGGTGGAAGAACTGAAAAATTAGAAACTAATTAGTCTGGACCTTATAGGGTAATATTTAGAAAAGGTCTAGAGTACTTTATAGTTCATAACGACACTGGTATAGTTATAAATTGTATTCATCCCAGATATTTATGATCTCATCCTTCCCCGCGACCAAATATTGGGGGGAAAGTGTCAGGATTTTGACTGGTCTTCCCATCAATGAAACCTCATCTGATCTATCAGTGATGATCTCCGATGAATCTGTAAGTGATAAAAATCATATCAAATCTATTCTATCTGATCAAGTCTATCTCAACTCTAATTAAAGAAGAGATTCAGTCTCCCGTTGGATGAAATTATCTAAATGAAAAAGGAAAACTACAAATCCTATAAATATTAAGACTTTTTAATAATAAATTGATCCTTTTTTCTTGTGAGCCAATATTCACGTTATTGTTTTATCCTTTTAAGACTCCAAATAAGTAATTTTGAGTCAAAGCCTGAGTCTCCGGTGTATAACAAAGTTCGCCAGTAGTGTGCATTTAAGAAGGAACCCCTGGAACCACTAGCCTTAAAGTGCCTCAAGGCCCATAAGGACCTGAGAGGCCCTGAAGGAGCCCAGGACCTCAAAAGGATATCCACACATTAATCCAACCTGAGAAGAGGATCATGAAGCCTGACTATAAAACTTGGCTTAAATTGAAGTGGTGTTTCATGAGAGATGGACATTAAAAAATAATCATAATGCTAAATTAAAATTAAATGACCTTAGTTATATGGTTACTACTATACAACGAAATTGATTAGATATGCCACTAATCAACAAAACCCATTAATATATCTTGAATGCCAGAATCAATTAATTATATCTTGAACCCGTAATTTAGAAAATTAGCAAGAGGATATAATGCAGATACTCACTGACCAGATCATCAATTATCTACAAATTCACAATGTTACCAGAACTAAGGATGCCATTACTCATTTTAACAGCTGGAGAGAAAATGTTTTAGAGAATCTCCATTCCCTTTGACAACAACTTATATAAATTGCATGACTACGCTTCTTGAGAGTGAACATTCAGATACTAGGAGACCCTAAAACACCAGCTATACATGTCCTATTAAAAACTGCTAACGCCTTTAAGACTTACTCTAATGATAAATACATCCATGGTATGAAGATAATATATACTTTCTATTCATATATGATGGGGTCATGAAACTAACCATTGATAGACAGAAAGTTCAACAATCCAGACCTTCCTTGACAGTTGTGCCTAGGAAACAATGAAGTCTTATATCAAAGGTTGTACTTTATGGGCTCAAGTGAAAGTAGCCCTTATCAAGGAATTTGGTAAAAACTTGATTCTGTATTAACTGGGAACAAGCCTTCACGCGCATGTTTCTGAAAAAGGGAGAATCCAATACTAACTTCTCAATCCATTTTTATTACGAGGCCTGACTTTAGCCTCCTAAAACTGGGTTGTCATAAAAATTTCAAACCTATGTGGTAACCACTTCTTTTTTGAATTCTATCTTTTATAATTTAACCAGAATATGCTTTTCCCAAAATGTTTCTATACTAGTGAAGATTTAGGGAGATGGTCCCCAATATAAATCATTAGTGTAGATGTCTTTTAGGCTTCTGAGGTGGAAGTCCAACTTAGTATTTGAACACTTGAAGCTGTGTTAATGACTTTTATGGCTCCTATGTAGGAAACTCTAATTAGCATTTATGATTAATTTGATTATCAGAATTTCATGGATTATTAGTGATAATTTCAATAGTTTAGTTTAAATTGACCCAAGGGCACAATTGCCTATACTTGGAAATTGAGCTAAGGGAAGTTTGACCAATAGTATTTCAAATGCTGCAGGTTAATGTATAAATTTAGAGGTATTCCATTGCAACTGATGCTGATGTTCTAATAGGAGCCACTAGATTGCCATTAACAACATATAAATTTTTTAAAATTACTTTCCATTAAAATTATCTTGTTTGTGGTATTACTAGATTATGCTATAATTGGGTTAGTTATTATAGGACGGAAATTCTCAAATAAGCTATTTAAATGAAGGTCAAGTTTTGTCTGAACTGTTATTAATTAAAATCTGTGTTTCTGTTGTCATATGGGAGGCAGTATTAGAAAAGAAATAAACTCTCAAAAACCTGTGCAGTGATCACTTTTCAACAAGTGGTGCTCACTACAAGGGGTTTCTGGGCCAACTTTGTTTGTAAGTTAGGATTTAAGATTTAGCAGTGAACCATTGAGTAAAGGGGTAAGTGGCTGAGTTGTGCCTGATGAGTGCAAAAATTCTTAAGTCACGGGTTTTTAGAATACATTTAAATGAAAACAGCTGTATTATTTTTTGATCTAGTTATCTCATTAAACATCAGAAAGATTTAAAGAAGAAGTCACGAAGCTACAGCTTTTAGTTAGTGTCATGAAGACATAACCAAAATGAAGTAAGATAATTTGGACTGAGTCATTGGTACTTAAGTTATATCTTTAGACTTCATACTCTTAAGCAAGGAGAGGATTTAATGGGCTGAGTCTAAGCCTTGAAGAACATTATGATTAAATAGGGTTTTGACATGATTGAGGCGCAATATCAAGTTATGTTACTAGAAAACCATCAGACAACAATACTCACAAACTCCACCAGCTTATCAAAGAGTTAGAAAAACTGCAGCATAGGTATCAAAGGTTGAAAGCATGGAAGTTGGGTCAAAAGAAGTAGGAGAAGACCTTCCCCAATCATTTTTCCATATTGTAAGGGTATACCAGCCATTATCACAAATGATCTTGAAGGCGTATCTGTTCTATTCAGAGAGAGTTCCTCATCTGTGGATGACAGTTCTAATAAAGACAATCACTAAATTCAATATATATCGCCTGAAACTCTGGCTTTTTACCTAATATTGTGCCCCACTTCATCAGTTAAAGTCACTGGCTGGTGGGAAAACATCAGCAATAATCCCCCCAAGACCGTGTAATTTTGGCCATCTCCAAAAGTGAAAGAGTTTCAGAGGAAAAAATATCACTGCGTTCTAAAAGCTTTTAGAGATGGCCATGGTGGGATGCAAGGATCGCCAAAAAAAGGTTACTGTGATCAACTGTCACAACATGGCAAGCAAAAATCTCATTCTAACCTAATTAACCACTAAGGAGTGGACTTATAAAGAGGTGAAGGATGCAACTATGGGTGAGTTTAGAAGCTCTAAGCACATCACTAACCAGAAACTGGAGTTTATTGGCATCCAGTTCTAGAAGGATGAGTCCATTGAAGCCTTTTACTGACCAATTCTATCAAGAAGCCCATATACTTGCTGGGGCAGGAGCATTGACCAATTTATACTCAAATTTCAATGAAATAGGTGCTGTGAAGACATTAGGAGCTGTATCTAGTACTAAAAAAAAGACATTAGGAGCTGTATCAAGCCATGATCTCCGCCTTGAGCGCGTAAACTAAGACTTCTTAAATGGTAAATAACTGCAGTTTTGTGGGGCCACCTTTGATACCCCCATCAAAAGCTATTGTAACATCAATACCGGAAATACAAATTATGTGGGGGAATACCCTTAAAGACCAAAAAATAACTAATCTAAGCCTCAGATTAGTTCATTTGAGAAACTCAAAAAAGGCAACTTAGAAAATCAGGTCATCAGTTAAATTAGTGGCAAGTACGTCCATTTTGTGATAAATTGCCATATAAATAGGATAATATTAATATAATTTTACCTGAAGACGAGAAAATGTCCTTTGTGGGAAAATAATGATGTAAAAGACGTAAAACAGTCTATTACCGCCTATGCTCATGTCCCCTTAACCAAGTAAAATTTCTGTATAGGCACCTTATATAAGTTACTAAGCTTTTATGGTTACTCATACACAAGCAAAGGCCGCTGCTCCTGAAATGATTGAAAATGTGGCATTATCAAATTTGAAACAGCTTCAAGCCATGCAAGTGTACATGGAGGCCAATAATTAGTACCTTCTCAATGTTAGTATCTTGATTCCCATGGCCATCATTAAGAAGCGATTCCTTAATGTAGCTAAACAGCTTTCTCAATCCTTTGATTCTACCAATGATGCCATTATTTTTAAATAGCATAATTTATCTTATTCTGATTGCACTTATGCCAATATTTGGTAAATTGTTTTAAGGTTCAAGCCATCATTGACAGTGATGCTTTAACTATTATACTTTCAATGAAGTTAGTTAAGAAGTTAAGGATTGCTCCTGATGTGGTCCTTAATAAGGTTTAAAGAATGGTGGGCCTGCCTACCACTATTTCTTGGGGTGTATATAGCACATTGCCTCTAAGAATTAGATCACTTCTTGTTACCGCACTGGTCATAATTTTGCCTCATTAGACTTATGAGATATTGATTGGCACTGACTTCATAAAACACTATGGGGTCTGTTATGATTAAATACACTACTCTCGAAATTTTAGGACAAAAGACCGCTGTTTTCAACAAAAAAAAAGTGATTACTTACTAACTAAGAACGATTATAATATTCTGTTAAATGCGGTTGGTATCATCCCAGTAAAGTATCATCAAATTGGTAAATGTTCTAGCTTGCCGCCGGCTTTAGTTGAAGAACGTTGAGGTATTTCTTGAGGGGCAAAAACAACAGTTGTGTATTTTAAGGAGCAGTGAATCATCAGAACTGGACTTAAGTTGGAAAGCCTTGATTAAATTTATAGCGAAATCCAGGCACTCTGGAAAAAATGTAGGACTGAACCCAGTGTGGCCCCTGAGATTTTAATTCTCAGTCATGGCGATATTCAGGTCTAGTCACCAACCTATTATATATGCTCATACGGGTAGAAATTACTCAGATAGTGGCCATTGCTCATTTAGTTCCTACTATGGAACTCTTATATTATCATGCCTTTAGTCAGTTAAATGAAGCAGGATTACCTGATGACCCAAAATCTCAGGCAATCCTTGCTGTGTTTGATCAAGAAAATTGATGGGGATCCTAAAGAAACATAGGTATCATGTCCTAATTTATTTAAATGATACTCTAGATTGATTGCACAAGATGACTATGATCTTAGGTGCGCTAAAGGTATAGTTTATAAGGTTGATGTTAGTGATCAACTTCCAATTTGTATGTGACCATTCTTACATGAGTGGGATAATGAGGTTATAGTTGCTGAGAAAGTTGCTAAGCTACTTGATCATGAGTTGTTGGTCTCATAATCAAGCCCTTGGGGAGTCCAATCCTGAGAGTAAAAAAGAAAGGTGGGTCCAACTTGGTGGTCATAGATTATCATTGGCTGAATAAAATAATGAAAAAGGACTTGAACCCACTTCTGCAGATTTATAGTGCTCTTGATCACTTAGGATGGGCTCAATTATTTTTTGGCGATGGATCTCATATCCAGCTACTGATAAATTGACCTAAGCAAAAATGATTAAGAAAAAGTGCAATCTTAGTGACCATTGTTATATAAGCTGAAACAGATGCCTCAAGGTCTTTACAATGCATCGCCAATTTTCCAATGAGCAATGGATAGTGTGTAATGCGATCTGAAGTTGTCATGTGTTCTTGTCTACTTAGATTATATTAATACTTTCAGTTGCAATTTTAAAGATCACCATAAACACTTAAAAGAAGTTTTAAAAAAATACAGTGGCAGAAAATCTGAAGATAAAACCTCAGAAATGGCACTTCTCTAAAAGGAGATTGAATACTTGGGTTCTGTTGTCAACGCTAATGGACTACGCCCTCAAAACCCAAGGCTGAGGCAAAATGGCCATGTCTCAACCAAAGAGTGTACATGGAGTGCAGGTATTTTGGGAATGGTCAGATATTGTTGAAATTCATTAAATACTTTTTTCTATTGCTGAGCCACATTTTTAGCTTCTGAAAGGATTTTAAGAAAGGCTCTGAATGGCTTGAGGAATTTCAGGACTCCTTTGATGCTCTATAATATATCAGAGCATGAAATTAATATTGCGATATCCAAATTTTGATAGTCCATTAATTATTCAAACTGATGCAACATTAATGTCAGTCAGTTATGTATTATGTCAGGCGGACAAATATGGAGATGAACATCCTGTATTATATGCGAATTATCTGAGTAAGCAAGAGCAAAAATATACTGTGATTGAGCAGGAATGCCTTACAGTAATATACGCCATTAAGAAGTTCAGAGTATATATTCATGGAGTTCATTTTACTGTGGTAAAAGACCATTTCTTGCTGATGGCTGCATAACTTAAAAGAGCTTGAAGAAAGGTTGGCCATATGGGCTCTAAAGTTACAGCCTTATGAATTTGAGTTTGTACACTGAATGGTGACCACACATCGAAAATGCTGATGGCTTTTCATAGTTACCCAACATTCTAGTTTTGCATAGAGAAATGGATGCGTTGAATGAAAATATTCTTAGTGGGAATATCAGGGACCTGACACCTGAGATTCAGAAAGCACTAAACAAAGTGAAGAAAACCATCTGAAGACCATTAAGAGCAATTGCTCAAAATTGTTGGGGAAAACCCCTATTGTTTCCACAGCCATTAGAGTACTCTAAAAATATAAAACGACTATTATGTTATGGCCATGGGGATTATGGAAAGCTCAAAAGCAGGTTCAATGAGATACTACTAATGTCCCTTAAACTGAAATCGCAAAACATCTTGGTTGTTTTGCATTGTTTCAGGCACACATGGCCATTAAGAAAGCCACTACTTTCTGGATAATTGAGCCTGGGTTCACGTGGCAACTGTTTCCATTGACATAGTAGGGCCTTTAACCCTGAGCATGGAGGAACGGCAATATGTCCATTTAGCAATTGGTCACCTGGCTCATTGGGCAGAAACACGTGCTATAGTTAAAGTATATTTCATTTTTACTTGTAAGTTCATAATGGAGTAGTTAATCTATTGACCTGGCTTCTCTCAGGTTATTTTAATGAATAATGGCAGCAACGTTACGATGAAAATCATTCCAAAAGTTAAATGAGTTAATGGGAATATGAGGAGTACTGACAACGCCCTATAATCTAGAAACCAATGGGATGGTTGAAAGGGTAAATGTGACTCTAGCTGCTACCGTAAGAAAGTTTGTCACTGAAAACCCTTCCAAATGGGTACTGTATTTGTTGGTGGCACTTTCACCTATAATTAAGGTTATCATTCTTTAACAGGGAAATACACTTTTGATTTTCTTTGTGAGTGTCAGGCTAATTTGCTCATTTTTATATTCTTCTCAAGGCCTGAGTCCAACAATGATGCCTCTACAGAATTTGAAAAAATTGATGAAAGTTCTAATAGGGTTACAGTCCTCTGCCTATGACAACGCTCTCAAGCTGAAGCTCAAGGCTAAGGAATATAGAGATGCAAAACGACTAGCTTTATAGCTTTCCTTATTGGGATAGGGTTGACTATTGTAACTCATAGCTTAGACAACAAAGCAAGTTAGAGAAGCTCTGGGTTGGTCCCTTCAAGGTCATTAATAAGTTAGCATTGGATGCCTAAATGATTATGGACCTCTCCAATGGTTGTATTGTGAATAAAGTGCATGCTAGGTTCTTAAATGCATGCATGTATACAGAATATAAACAAAATTATTTTTTTATTTTTATATATCTGATTGTGCTAGTATTCAGATGTCTGTTTATTTTTAGGCATGCATTAATGCCATCTGATTCTTCAGAATAATTGACAATCACTTTTCTTTTTGGCTTTACCATTATTCGCATGGCTACTAATTCTGCCAGTTATAATAATTCATTTTATATTTCAAGTGACGTATACCACTGTTGAGTTTACACCGCCTCTAGCATGCGGGGGATGTGCAAAGGTATTTGCATCAGTAGACATGTTGGAAAAAGATAATCTGGTTAAGTGAGGGATGTGCTGGTACTTTAACCAGATTATGTTTTACCAAACATGCTACTATACTAGTTATTTATTGGCGGGATGATTTTCAATATAATTCACTAGTGTGGATGAAGTTTAGGCTACTGAGGAGGAAGCTCCGACTTAGGATTTGAGCATTCAAAGCTATATCAATGACTTTTAAGCTCCTGATGAGGGAGCCTCAAATTAACATTTATGATTAATTCAATGAATAAATTCCCATGAGTTATTGAGGATGATCCCACATTAGTTAAGTTTACCAGGCTAAGGCACATTAGCCTACAAATGGAAATTCAGCTGATGGAAGTTCTGACCAATAGCATATTAAATGCTGCAGGTTGAATAATGCAAATATCTTTTCTGGTGACTGATGCAAATGATTCTAATAGGTGGGTACTAAATGCCAGGAATGACCTATATATATGAATTTTTTCCATAATAAAAAAAATCATGTTTTGGTCTTATTAGATTTTGCTTGTAATTGGGTTAGTTATTGTAAGATGGAAGTTCCTAAATATTTTAGTTGAATGAGGTTCAAATTATGGTTAAACTGTTATAAACTCAAATCTGTGTTTTTTTGTCATAAATGAAGCTGTATTAGTTAAGAAATAAGCCCTTGCAAGCTTGTGCAGTGACCACTTTTTAACAGCATCTCATGTCCATTTCAAAGAAGGCAAGAAGTTGCAACTCTTATGCCCATGTTGCTGATACTCCCACCCTGATGCTGTCCGCCATGATCCACCAGCTAAAGCGGGTGCTGGAAAAAAGTTTCCTGAAAGCTTCCACACTGTTATAAAATTGGCATTTTTGTTGAGATCTGCCATAAAATAATATGCAGGGTTCAACCCACTGAGCAATAGGACCAACTATATGAGGATCGTTGCCCTTGAGAAAACAGAGATAAAATTTTATTAATAATATGGAGCACTTGCCCCCACTATACTTTTTAATTATTATAATAAAAACAGCTGATCCTTGCTGTCTTGCTCACTCTAAACTAATAACAACCTCCCTTCCTCAATCATCTCATCCCACTTGTATCATAGCGACTTCAGATGGTACCACTTTCATAACTTAGTAATTCACTTTGCCATATCTCATTGGTTCCTCCAATTCTTCATTCATTAATTTACGATCACCCAATTTTGCCAATTTCCCAACAACCCAATATTGCTTATTTTGAGGTTCTCAAATTACCATAACTCATATCAAACTTAGCAGATTTCATCCATTCTGCTATAACGACTTAGGGCTTATTGTCCAGTAATATCAGAATCGCGACATTACCCCCTCCTTGAATGGACGATGAAGCTCCTACTGCTTATATGCCCGTAGGATCTTTGAATGCACTTGGCTGATGATCTGACTGCTAGCGGGGTCCTTGATAGTGTATGCATCTACACCTGTCTTCTCAATGACTTTGAATGGACCAATCCAGATACTGGCCAACTTGTGTTTCTGGCCAAACCCATGTTGATCATGGAATAGGACCATGTATCCATCTTTGAACTGTTCTAGGCCACTTCGCCATATTTGATCAGCAGCCTGGATTTTGACTTTTTTGGCTAAGCTGAATAAGTATGCTTCAATTTGTAATTTAATCAGCATATTTATTAGGACAGTCAAATAGTGTTGTAGAACCATTCCTCCAGTGTCCTCTACAAAGGCATACAGAAGTGTGGGAAGAGCTGGGTGCTGTCCTTAAATCAATTGGAATGGGTTTTTCCTGTGGAAGAATGATAACTAACGTTGTAGGTGAATACTGTGGTAGAAAGGAGGGTACTTTAATTAGTGGGCCTATCAGAAACCAAATTTCAAAGAATGTTCACCCAGTAAACATTAACCCATTTAACCATTCAATTGGACTCAGGGTGATATAGAGTTGTTAGAACCCTGAAGATGGCCACCATTTCATTGAGTTTGCGAAGTATGTGAGAGTTAAAATTAGTGTTATTGTCAATAAGGATAAACTGCGGGCAGCTGTGACACTGAATGATACATTCCATTACAAACTTAGCCACAGCAACTGCGCCCAGATCCCAAATGGCCCGTGCCTCAACCCACCTGGTCAAGTGGTCAATTGCCACCATGATGTACTTGGACCAGTTAGCTCCTGTTGGCAGAGGGCTGACGACATCAAGGGACACTATATGCTAAGCGAAGTGCAGCTTTACTAACTGATATGAGGTTTTCCTGTGAAACGGCTTTTCCACTTGGCACTGGTGACAGGAGGAGATAGTATCAAGCACATTGAAGTTCATGCTTTCCCTGTAATACTGAGGTCGCAATAATTCCAATGTCTTATGCACACCACCATGCCTAACTGCCTTATGTGCGCTCATGATAATGTTAGGCCGCGTTGAGGGTCTCAGAAAATTCACCATGGAATCGCCAATCCGCTTGTACAACTCACCATTCCACTGGAAAGTATTGGCTTGCATTTCATTTAACACCTTGATGGCTTGGGGCGGCTCATCCTTGTACTTTTCAATGAGCATTTTGTCATACATGATATCGCTCAGGTCTGCTGTAACTGCAATAGTTGATATCCTCAACAAGCAATCAGAATTCTGGTGTTTTACTCCTTATTGGTAAAGGATCTCGAAATTGTAAGCCTTTAGTTTGATAGCCCATCAGGCTTAATGACCCTCTGGCTCCTTATGGTTCTGCAATCAACATAACGAGGCATGATCCATTACAACTTTAAACTTTACACTATGCAGATATATTGTGAATTTCTTGTATGCATAAATCACTGCTAAGCACTCCATCTTGGTCACAGTATAATTATGTTCATGGCTATTCAGGCTCCAGATGCAGTACGCCATGGGGCGCTCCTCCCCTTCATAATCTTTTTGGGACAGAACTGCCCCCACAGCGGAAAGAGATGCATCTGTCTGTACAATAAATTCCCTTTCTATTTTTGAGTAGCGTAGCACTGGCGCATTGATCAATGATTTTTGAATACTATCAAAGGATCATTGACAGTGTTCCGTCCATACAAACGTGGCATCATTTTTAACAACTCAAACAGTGGACTTCCAATACAACTAAAGTTAGCTATGAATTGGTGATAGTAGCCAATCATACCTAAAAATACTTGTATATCTCGCTTACTGCTTGGTAAAGTCTTAAGTGAATGGCCTCCACCTTAGCTGGTTGGGGACTCATCCCTGTTGCAACAACTACAAACCTGAGGTACTCTAGCTGATCCTTAAAAAAGTGGCATTTTTGAGGTTTTATTTTGATGTTGGCCTCAGACAACCGGCGGAATATCTCTTCCAAATGGTAAGGTGCTCAGAAAACGTGCTGGAAAAAACTTTAATATCGTCAAGGTATACAAGAACGCATGACAGCTTCAAGTTGCCAAGGATAGTGTCCATTGCCCGTTGGAAAGTAGCTTGGGAATTACACAACCCTTTTGGCATATGTGCTGGTTGAAAAAGCCCTTTTGATGCAATAATGGCGCAGTTTTCTTTTTCTGCCATAGGAAACTTGATCTGCCAATAGCCAGATATTAAATCCATTGCAGAGAAGTAAGAGCTCCCCCTAAAATGGTCCAACACATCATCAATTTGTGGCAAAGGTATGAGTCCTTTTTTGTAATGCTGTTGAGCTTATGGTAGTCTATTACTACCCAGTTAGTACCATCCTTCTTTTTGACAATTAGGACAGGGGAAGCCCATGGGCTCTTTGATGGTTCAAGCATTCCTTGCTCCAGAAGTTTGTTAATTTCTGCTGACAACTTCTTCCATTGCTCTAGATTGGCGAATTGGCCAAGATCTGATGGGGGGATGATCCCCAATGTCCACTCATTGGGCCACTCCTTGGGCGCACCCTAAATCATGATCATCGACAGCAAAGATCTCTTTGTATCTATGAAATAAGGCTTCTGCTCGATCTTTCTGAACTTCAGTTAACCCCATTAAGATTTCACGCGGTACAACTGCCATTATGCCAGGCTGTGTTTTGACAGGCAGACCAAATTCATCCAGTGAACTAATTTCATGAATCCTGAGGACCTCCTCAACTGGAATGAAATAAAGTAATGCAACTACTTGGTGCCAGCGGATTTGCATTGGTTTATCCTGAAGATTCGCTGCAAGACCTTGATATCCCCATGCCCCAGGAGTATAATGCCAGGGGCCTCATGGGGCTTAGCTGTGATTATTGATAGGGCCCAATGACCTCCCCATATAGCCCAGCAGGCACTTCCACCTCTAACTCAGTGCTTATGATTGCTTGGTGTCCAGAGGAAATAGATATAGGGCCAGCAGCTCTAAGCGGTAGCCCTTAATATTCATAAATTTGGTGAGGAAGGGCCCAGGTCTTGCTTTTTAGTCAATGATAGCAAACCAAAACCACCCCATCACCATATGCAAGATCTTAACGTTACTCATGTGTACAGGATTTTGGTATTCCACTGGAAGTGAAGTAGATTGGGATCTGCTGCCCCAGAATTTCAAATGTCTCTGCTGTCACATAAACAACAGCTTTAAAGTGATGCATAAAAGTGGTACCAATTAACGGGTAATACTTATTGTTTGGTAACACTATAGCTGGGTCTAAAATGACAATTGACCCAAACCGCAAAGGTAGTGCGCTGTACGCTCCTTCAGAGACCATGCTTTCTGCGCCTGCAGTCCCATACACCATATGATGCTCCACGTCAGGCTTTAATTCCAACTTCAACACCAACTTTGTGGATACTATGTTGATTGGGGCACCCATATTGATTATTGTGCAAACTCAGGTTTTTTTTCTACAACAGTGTCACAGTAAGTACACTCAGAGTAAGATGCATTCTGATTGTTTAAAATATGGACATTTAACGCATCTCTTTTTCAAGGAAACTCATAATACCCTCCCCAACTTTAGGGTACTCTTTAATAATAGCGTTCACAGGGAGGGCCGCGTTCATTCCTTCTAAGAGAAGCGCATCAGCATATGAATCTGGTTCATCAGTAGAAAGTTGATTAAACATTTGACAGGCATAAGGCTTTGGTTGCTCCTGGTGGCCTGCTTCCACCGTGTCCATAAATTGAGCTCATGTCAGCACATTCACCCCCCTCAACTGGCTGATGATATAGAAAGTCATCGTCATACTGGGGAACTTCCACTGAAGGCACAGGAATAGGTTCTGATGGGACGTTTTGGGTCACAATAGTGGAGGTAGAGAGTCCCATCTCTACTCCGCTCTGAATTTTCCCTGGCGGTACTGCTCCTGCGGTAGGTACTGGACCTGACAATTGTGACAACTTCTAGCCAGGTGCCCAGAGCAACCACTCAAAAAGCAATTGAACCCACAAGACCTGTTACCTTGATTGTTGTAATAGGAGCCGCCCCAAGGGTTGGGCTGTAATCGAACTTTGTAACCCAGCCCTTCCCAATAGGTAAACCTCTGTTAGCAATTGGGTTGGAAGTGAGGCTTGTATTAATGATAAGGCCAAGGGATGTTGACCGAGTGCTGAAGTACGGATAGATGGCGTAGAATTTGAACAACTTTAAGCAAGGATACATCAACCTCTAAATATGGAGCCAAGGTATTAAAAAGCTCTCAGTATGGTTTCACAGCAGATGTTAATGCTATGCTTATATCTCCTTCAGTTAAAAGTCCTGCCCTAATTAAAACATGTGCTTCTGCTGAGAATTGATCAGCAAATGCAGTGAGGGTCTCGTTAGGTTAAAACCCAATGGTAAAAAACTCAGCCTTCCGTTGCGCCAATTTGGGGTTCCTCCAAACAACCACAGCACAGTATCCTTCACTTTTTGATAGGCAACGGAACTGTTGGGAAAATAGCAAGTAACTTGGTCAGCGCTTCCAACATTCAGAGTGGACCTAAGTAATTTGGATTTACGCCGATATGAAGCTCCTTCTACTGCAAACTAAAATTGTTTAAAGAATCCATGGATGTTCCCATCACAATTAAATGGAGGCAGCTTGTTGATACAACATTCTTGCAGAAACTCCTTCTTCCAGTTTAGCACAGCGTCCAGGGCAAGCTTGAGTTCTGCATATTCAACAGTTGCAGTGTGTTGAGATAATTCCTTAGTGAAGCAAGCTGGGTATGACATGAATAGTTACTAAGGAGCGCTTATCAATCTTTGTGATTGATCAATTGGCCCCCTGTAGTGAGCACCACTGTTATAAAATTGGCGTTTTTGTTGAGATACGCCATAAAACAATATTAAGCAGGGTTCAACCCACTGAGCAATAGGACCAAAAATATGAGGATCGTTGCCCTTGAGATAACAGAAATAAACTTTTATTAATAATATGGAGCACTTGCCCCCACTATACTTTTTTATCTATTATAATAAAAACAGCTGATCCTAGCTGTTTCGCCCGCTCTAAACTAATAATAACCTCCCTTCCTTGATCATCTCATCCCTATTGTAATGTAGTGACTTTAGATGGTACCACTTTCATGACTTAGTAATTCACTTCGCCATATCACCTTAATTCCTCAAATTCTTCATTTGTTAATTTATGATCACCCAAATTGGCCAATTTCCCAACAACCCAATATTACTTTTTTTGAGGTGCTTGAATTACTATATTTCATATCAAAGTCAGCAGATTGCATTTGTTCTGCTATAACGACTTAGGGCTTATCATCCAGTCATATCAGAATCACGACACACACCTTCTTATATTGCTTCCTAGGCTGTTAGCTGAGGTGCCATGTTAGGAATTTTTATTTCTTATAATCCCTTTGTTTGGCCCATTTACAAATAAAGCTGCGTGCGGCTCCCCCTTTAGGGTTGTGCACCCCTAATATTTATTTGGGGAAGGTTGACCAGGGGACAAGCACTTCCAATATATTGAGAAAAAACTAATGAAATTTGATAAATAAAGACACCTCTGAGGGTTCAATGCCCCTCTTGTTATCTCCGGGATCACCAAGATTATGATGGTAGGGAAGGGGAGTTATGATGGCTTATTCTTGGATGCATCATGTATGAAGGAAAGGATCAACTTTTGGGAACCATATGGGGAACCACGCGTTGATTGTCCTTCTGTTATGGGGGGTCATATGTCCAAACAGCCATGCTTGGAAGTGTTCTATTATATGGCTGTGGAAGCGATTAATGGCTTCTTGGATTGTTGGTACTGCTCCTGTGAACGATTCCAGTACCATTGTGTGTATCGTCCATAGTGCTATTGCTACTAATAGCGCCCTGAGAGATGGGTGGATAGGAGAATCCATGTTTATAGCAAACATGTTCCTTGCTAGACTTAATGGATGTTCGTTTTCTTGGCGGAAAAGGCGCATGGCCTCTTTCCATATCGCCGCTGATGTTAAGCATTGTTCTAAACGGTGGTCTAGGCTTCCATACTGACCACATATTGCACATGAGGTGTAATTGGCGTTTGACCGTTCAGCTGTTTGGTATAATCTCCTCATGCACCTCCATACATGTGCTCTTATCCTGGGTTGGAGTAGAGTATGATGTGTGTATCTCCATACTCTTCTTTGGGTCTTCAGATTGTAGGGTATGTCCATATGCTCTAGGCAATCTATCCTGGCTATGGTATTTGGGCTTTTGCTTATTATGTTGTCTATGACTATTTGATCATTGATCTCCTGTCTGTGAGTTATTCTTAGGCGTCCTCGGTGACTGGTTTGTTCATTTATGTAAATCCTCCATGTCTCTCTTCTCATGGCTAAGAGTATTCATTTGAAATGTGCAGGAGTGCCATGTGGTCCTGCTGCTGTGGGATGGGACGCCAGATACTTGATTAATGTGTTCTGGTGCTCTGGGTTTCTTAATTGTAGTGCACGTGTGAAGTTATATCTTGCTGTTCTGGCCCAGTGTTTATCTGGAAGATCTGGGTTAGTCACTTGAGCTATCCAGGATCCTAGTATATGGGTTGCTTGCTCTATCTAATTAGTAAGCCCCACGCCTCCATTCCTTCTAGATCCAAATATGGTTTTGAGGCGTACAGGGGGGTTATGGTTGGACCATAGCCATCCTTGTAGTAGGGCATGGACTGTGTTGAAAAAGAATGGTGAGAAAGCGATTGCATGGGCCGTGAACCATATGATTGATAAAATCATAGAGTTGGCTACCGTGACCCTTCCTGTTAGACCTGTTTGATGTCCGTGTAGGGAGGCAATGCGTTTTGTTATTTTGTCCAATAATTGATTTTCCATCATGGAGTTAGCGTAACCCCCTGCTTCCAACCATACTCCCAAGTGACGAACAGGGCCAGCTGTTGGCTTGGTGATGAATGGAAGTTTTAGTGAGGTCGTTGCTAGTTTATGCCTCCTATGTCTGGTCAGGAGTCTTGATTTGTATTATCTTGTTGGCCCTGGGTAGATGACGCCCAATGGGTCTGATATTTTCCCAGGAGTATAATTTCCATTTTCTCAGTATTAAGTGGTGCGTTACTTATGGCTGAATAGTCTTGCGTTATTTTCTCAATTCTGCAAGCGTCCTGATTGTTGGATATTCCCACCACACAATCATCAGCGAAGGCCATCATTTTGACTGGTGGTTGGCCTTTGACGTTGATTCCTTTGAGCAGTGTGTTTGTATTTCAGATTAAGGGGTCTAAGCTAAAGTTTAGTAGAGGGCTTAAGGGGTCTTCTTGTTTTAGTCCTCTCTGTGGGATAACTGGGTTGATTAAGAAGCCTGCTCCCCACACAGCCATGGTTGCAGACTCTGTAAACAACATTACCCAGTTTATAAATCTATTTGGAAGTTTGAACTTTTGAAGGCAGGCCCTAAGATAGGTCTAGTTCACCCTATCATATGCCTTTTGTTGGTCTAAAAAGACAAGGGCTCCAGAGGTTTTGGACTGGCAGACATTTGCAACTGTGTGGATGTTATCCCATATGGATCTTCTTGGAACAAATCCATATTGTTATGGGTATATTGCATCAGTTGCAATTTCTTCTAGTCTTTTAGCCATAATTTTTGTGAAAATTTTTGTATCTGTGTTAGTTAGGGAAATTGGGCGCCAGTTGGATAGGTCTAAACTGTCTCCTTTCTTAAATAAAGTGAGCGTATAGGATTCTTTGCCTCCAGGTAGGAGTCATGTTTCCATAATACATTTGTTCATTGAAGCTAGAAGAATGTTAGAGATGTTAGTAAAATATTTTATGTAAAATTCATATGGAATCCCATCAGGTCCAGGGCATTTCCCTCTTGGTGCACCGCGTACTACTTCCCATAATTCCTCGCGTGATATTAGGTTGATTAATATGTGATTTTGGGCTGTGTTGTTGATATGTGCGCTTCTAAGAAATTTTTAATTTTTTTTGTTTGACCAGCCCAAATCATACAATTTTGTATAAAACCTGTGCACTTCAGTCATGACTTCTTTGGGTGTTTCTGCTATAGATTTGTCCAGTCGATGGATCTGTGTGCAAGCTATCATATTTTTCCTAGTGTGGAATTGGCGGAAAAAGTAGCTCAAACAAGTTTCTCCATCTCTTATGTTTTTGTCTTTATATTGGACTCTGACTCAGTGTTGGTGTTCGCGGATCAGGGTGTTTAGCTGAGCAGAAACCTCCACCCATTTGCAACCCCATCCATGGCTGTATCCTGTTCCTTAGTATGTTGTTTTCTAGATGGTCAATTTCAGCCAATGTGTGTTTGATTATGGCTGAAACTGCCCTGTGTCTTCTAGATGATGTATGTTTAATTTGTTGTATTTTTATTTTTGAAGTTTTCCCAGGTGGTTAGTGGGTCTGAGCAAAAAGGAGTTTGAAATTCCTGGTTGAGGATATTTCCTCCATCCAGGATTGAAATTCAGAGTCAGCTAAACTTTCTGGGCGTATTCTGCACCATATGGGTACTTGGGTACTAGGTTTTGCCGGTTTGTAAGACACCAAAACAAGCCAATGGTCAGAGAATTTGATTTTTTCAGTTTTAAATTTTTCGGATTTGGTGACAGAAAATTATTGGTGCGAGTATTAGGTCTATCCTTGACATAGAGACAAGTGTACCATTGTTTACATGTGGGCGTGTCATGTTTGTAGTAAGGGTTGCATTTTTGGCAGTGTATCATATAGTCCCAGGGTGGCCTTTAGTACTTGGAGTTCCACTTGCCCTTGTGGTATCTCCATTGCATATGGCCATTGGTCTGTCTCTGGGTTAATCCAGAAGTTCATGTCTTCCATTATGAAAGTATTTGCTGGTAGATTTAGTTGTGTTAAAGCTGTGAGAAATTCTCTTCAGTTATGTGCACAGTTCAGAGCGTACACACTGGCTATTGTGTGCACTTCAGTGTGCCATAAAAAGGTTACAGCAAGTATGCAGCTGTTCAGGAATGAATTTTTGTTAATAAATTTTAAGTTTTGGCTTGCATGTACTATCACCCCACAGTGAAGCAACCAAAACGATATTGTTGGGAGGAGCATTTTTCCCCATGCCTCCTCCTCTCCCTGTGAGCAGTGGGTTTCCTGCACCGCCAGGATATCCACAGGTGGGTTTCATAGTAGACTCAACCTCTTGGCCCAGGACGTTAAGGCCTTGAGTCCCGCTATGTTCAGCGTCCCTATCTCTACTGAGACGCCCGATGCACCTCAAGAGCGGTTAGCAGGGCCTCCTGGCCCTACTCCCCACTCACATTGCTCTCCACTGCACCTCTGCTGTGGAGAGCATAGCCATATGTAGGAGTTGGGGTGCATTCTGCCCCTTTCATCGCCGCAGTTTTCACTCATCTCTTGGCTTTTCTTGGTTTCAAAATGTTATTGTGGTGCACTTGTGGATTTTTATTGGCCGCATTGTTTTCTTGAACATTTTGCTGTTGATTTTCCTTTCTGATTGGTTAAATTCTGCAATTTCTGGGTGTGCACTGAACCCCAATTTTGCTGCATTCATTTTCAAATTGGGTTCCGCCAAATTCAAACTGGTCAGATTGGTTGTATGGTTTTCTGCAGGATCTGATTGGTTCATGGACTCAAATTCCTCCATGCCTTCCTGGATCTTCTCTTGCAATATGTTTGATTCTGCTGAGGTCTTTTCCTTGGCCGCGGCCAGCTTATGAGCTTGTTTGGCCATTTTTCGTTCTTTAGGGGAAATAGGGTCAATAATTTTATATTGCCTGTGTTCTCCCCAGTTGAAGGCTTGTGTAGTGTCTGTGATTTTGGCGTATTCTGAGTCATCTTCACCCATTTCCTCCTCACAGAATTCCATTTCTCTCAGGCCTTCTTTGATGGGGAAAGCATGAATCTTGTGCCCAAAGGCCTGGCAGTGGTTGCAAATGGGGGGTGCGCTTTCCACTGTTGCATGGGACAGCTGGGATTTTCTCCATCAATTGTGAAGGATGTGATGTGGGGGATTTTTTTAATATCCTCCACTACATCCTGGTTTGGCGAATTTATTGCTATTGCCTTCCCTGTGCTAAGGGTTGGCATCAGCTGGAAGCGTTGCATTTCAAAAAGTTTAATTTCTCCATAGGCTTCTAAGCCTTCTCAGAGATGACTTTTGACTGCTGTGTGCACCAGTGTGGTCAGAAGATAGTCAAAAATTATGAAATTATCCTTGGATTCAGTCCAATGGGTGCATTTGGTCAGAACCAATTGCTGTCCATTGGGAAGGTCGAGTACTACTCTGACCTTCACTGCTTCATTTGCTTCTTCCACGGTTTTGAACCCAAGATCTACCCAACCTTTGCAGATAGTATGGGTTGTTAAGTACACCGCATGCAGAAAAAAATTTAGTTGGGATTCGCCAAGCTTTTCCCACATCTTCAGTGTTTCTATGCCCAGGAAAACTTGTATCCCATGTTCCACCAATGACAGTGGTTGCAATTGGGATACTTCCAAATAACTACAGTATCTTACTAAAAAATTGACAGAACTTATGGGATGTGCCACCTCAGGTTTTTTGTTTTTGCAGAGATTTTTGTTTGTACCTGTGCACTAGGTACCTTTGGGCGGTGCAGGTCTGGGTCCGCTGCCCTTATCTGCGTTTGTCCAGCTCTTTACCTTATTATTCATACTAATCTCGCCTGGTGTTGATTATCAAATTATGCTGTTTGAATCGAATCATATTACTAAAAGTGATAGGAATCAGAAAGAAAAGTTAGGGTTGGGCACCCCTAGTGCTAAAAAACAAAGTTAAAACTCAATTTTTGGAATCAAGAAAGCTATCTGGAGCTTCCCAAACTGGATATGCGTCACGCCTCATCTAATAAAGAGTTGTGACACATATTCATGCTATTTGTGAAACCCAAATTCTCAAATTAGACGTGATCCCATCTCTTATTGTGTGTTGTATAATTACAAGAAAGTCAATCCTGGAAGAAGAAAACATGAAGCGGAAAAAGAGGCGACAGCCCAATCTGAGAATTACTATGCTGACAAATCAACGCCTTAACAACTTACTCAGAGTTTTTACAGCCTGAGTGCTACATCATGTCTGCTCTATATGGGCTTGATATCCTCAACACAATCGTTGAAAATAAAGCCTTCATTCATATTATTTTCTTTAAGTAAACTCTCTGACTCCCATATCAATCCTATTATATCCAATGCTTCCAATTCAATACTTCACTTTGGCTCCAATGTCACTTGTGAAGAGGTATTGGTGCACAAGGTGAAGGTCTTTGTTATTGTTGACACCGGATATTCAGTCTACGTCATCTCCTCCTTCCTGATGAAGCAGATTAAGATCACCTCCACTTATAATCATATTTTATACTATGGAACCGCTGACCTCCCCTAGCAATAGATCCTCTGATCTTAATCAGCATTGCCATCCAAGACAGTTTTTTGTGTCTGTCTTAAAAACTTTCTTGGATGATTATAGCTATGATCTACACATATATATGAAGTTCTTTTTCAACTTTATCTCAAATTAGTCATAATGTTCTGTATTTCTAAAAACTGGATTATTATGTCCCGCTCACCATTCAGGACCTACCCAAGGAGAAAGGGAGGCGAAACCCCCTCAGTTGCCTGTTTAAACATTTAAAGTCCATTGATCAGCTGGAAACTTAGTAGTGGGACAAAAGCTAAGAGATATATCCACCGTCAAAGCTCAAGAGGAAATGCAGACTTTATCTATCATCAATGTCATTTCTCTTAATTTCAGATCCTGGTGGAAATTGTGAACCAATTCATTATACCTTCAGATCATGTATTGGAGGTTTACGGTGAAATCAATCCTTTTATATGAGGACTTCTGACTTATCTGGGTATACTCAATCCCACATATAAAACCTATTAATTTATTGCTGTATAATCTTAATTATAAATCCCTGACTCTGATTCAAAATCATTGAATAGCTTACAACTGCTCTCTACCAAATGTTAAGTTGGCTCCATCTCTGATTGCGGACCTCTGAATGAATTAAGAGTTGATATACCCTATCATAATGCAAGTGGAAGTAAAGTGGTGATTCTCTTACCTTTGAGCGTTAACAATTGGCGGATTCCCTAGTTTGAGAATCGCTGACATATTTTATAGGAGCCCCGCCGATTATTAAATGATGAAGGGGGTTCAACATAAGGTGCAGACTGGTACTAATCAATCCATCCTGGATAGGCCTTTTTGGAAATCGAAGGCCAAAGAGGCTTAAGTAACCAAGGAATCAAAAAAATTAATGTATAATGGCCTCTTAACGCCATCTTAGAGCCCATGGGTTTTTATCCTGTTTTTGGTCTTCAAGAAAGATGGAGGTCATCACGATGTGATAGTTAAGGTGATTAGAAGCAATAACACAGAAAGACAGCTTCCCCAACCTCAAATTAACAACTATAACTGACTTTTAGCTAGATTCCAGTTTTTTTGCCATGGATCTTTCCAGTGGATATAGGAAGATCAACTTTCACATAAAGATTGAGAAAAATGTGCGTTAGTATCCAATGAAGGGTTATTTAAGCCAACCTGTATTCCCTATGGATCATGTAATGCTTCTAAACCTTTTAATGATTAATGGACAGTATGCTCTAAGACCTCAATATTTCTTATGCATTAGTCTATTTGGACAATGCTACTGTGCTCTCCCATACCTTCAATGAACATCTTCATTACACCTAAAAAAGACTTTGAGAGAAGGAGGCAGCTTCCTTAAAGCTGGAGGCTTCTAAGTTTAGTTTTTAGAAGGAAATGGAAATTTTGGTCCATAAGTTACACGTGTAGGAATATCTATTCCCAACAATGTCATTGTCATACAAAAGATGTCCTGGCTGAATGCTTATAAAATATACAGGTCTTTTTAGTAATAGTGGTTACTATTGAAAGTTCATTACTCAATTTTCTGGGCTCACTAAGTCATTGGTATATTTACTTCACAAGAAGATCCCGTTCCACTATCTTTCTCAGCAGCAGGCTTTCAACACCTGAGAGATGCGCTTATGTCAGCACCTATATTAGTCCGCCTCAAGTCTGATAATTGATTCATCCCATTCACTTATGCCAGTGACGTTGTAGTAAGAGAAATATTGGCATAGATTTACTCCAAATAAGTTAAGCATCATATTGATTACCTAAGTAAGATGCTAACCAAGGCAGAAAAAAAGTGTTATCAAAATGGAAGTGTTTGGCTGTGCTAATGGCCATTAAGCATTTTAGTCCTACCTAAAAGGAAAATACTACAAAATTATAGGCAAAAATGATCCTTTTATGTATTTTTACCAAATGAAGGATGCCAATGGAAGACTTTATTGATGGGCTTTTAAGCTATAATAGTACAAATTTTCTATTGTGCACCAGTCAGGGGATATCTATCAGAATGCTTATGGACTGTCCGCTTACACATACTAATATTTATGCTTTTAAAGAAGATTAAATTTATGATCTGATTTGAAACCCCAAGGCATGTAATTGAGATACTCTTGAGATTTAATAACAACTAAGACAAATGACGTATCAGAAAAATTAAAAGAGATTGCTTTATAAACGGTAATGGATGACCTGGTTACCTTTGTACGTCCTAAGCTAAGATCTTGCCCATCCTGAAAGCACATACTACCGTGGGTCATGGCTTACTATAGAAAACCTACCAGTAGCATAAGTATTAATGCTACTGAAAAGACATGATTGGCTCCCTCCATAATGTCATTTACTACTGCCTCACTTTTGCGTATCAAAGATATTGTAATACAATTTTTCTTCTTTAAGTCTTTTGACAACTCATTCTTTGATAATAACAGTATTTAGATAATTAGATCCTTGCCATCCGCCTTGTACAGACACCAATACATTATCCTCACCATTAATCACTTAATTGAGTGATTGTAGTCAAATCTGTAGTCTCTGAAACTACTAAGGCCACTGCCTTATTATTACTTAGTAAAATCTTCATCTGACATGGTAGCTGACAGGATTTCAGCCCAAACTGAAAGATTGATCACCTTTGATGGTGGGATTTGACCCTAATCCAAAGGATGCATTAATAACCTTGTAAGGAATAATTTCAATCTAGAGAATCAAATAATCTTGATGTTGGGGTTTAAAATCAATCCAAAATTAAAATTTTTTTACCTCAAAAAAATTAAAAAGATGCCACAGAAAACTTATAACAATTAGAAAAACTTTGGCTTGAAAACACCTAGCAATTTTCCCAAAGATTAATACCTGATTTCCCCTAAATATGGGGCTTTAAAAAAAGTTATTTTTTGAAATGTCTTTGTTTGCTATTACTGTTATAGTCAACTTAAAGGATCTTCACTTTGAATAAGAAGCTCTTACCTTTTATATTGTTTTTTATTTTTAAATTAAATAAAAACCTTGCACCTAGGCTTTGGTTGGCATGAACATTTCTAGATGGTTGAATTTCATCCCTTACATCCAAATAAAAATCTGGTGCTTTCTTCCAGGTCTGCATGAGTCCCCAGAAAGTTTTTCAATTGCAATGCATAATAAAAGCTCAGTGTCAGATACCTCTTCCTACTGTGAAACCACTCACCTAAGCAAATTGGTGGTTAACGCACATTTAGGAGAACTTGTTTCAACGCATAATGTTTTCTTACCTGCATCTATGAAGGTGGATCTCCTCACCTCTTCCATGGAGCAGTACCAACTACAAGTCTTGGATTTTTAGAAGCCCTTTAACTTCTAACACTGTGGGCTTTGTCCCAGGGGGACAAGCCAATAGAGGATGAGCACTAGCGTTACCAACCCCTATTATGGGCATACCCTCTAGTTCAACACTTGACTGTGAACAGGTTGGGATAGGACGTTGTGGGTACTTCCTGCGCCAAATAGTTCACCCCACCTTGTATCATCTGTTTCAAATGGCCATATTCCATCACCAGAAGCTACTTTGGCATCTACAGCTATTCAAAGCATTGCACTTGCAGTTTCCTTAAATTACTCTGCCTCCATCTTTGGCAGTGAGAACTAAAGCGTCATTTTTAAAAAATGTCAACTCATCAATGAAATGCAAGCTTTGTTAACACATCTTGATGAATAAATAATGAGATTCGTCCATTTAAAACTATCCAAATACATTAACAATCTGTTAATTATTATAAACTCCAGATTGGGGTTAGTACCACTGGAGTACAAAACCTACTTAGAAACTTGAGAGCTTCCAAGGACGTTTGCCTTTGTTACCTTGAGGAGATGATTTACAATACTTGTGATACCAAGTACAACGTTTGTTTCTCTGAATCACCAGGAATGCTTAGTGATGTTGGTCCTCCTGGGAGCCCTGGACTACCTGGGCCCCTCATACCACTTGAAACACTTAAAACACTTGCTTTATCTGGAATTTCAATTCAACTTGGGCCTCCCAGGATTAGTACTGGTTTGGAGATCCCTCAAAAAAAATTATCTTGTTGATATAGTAAATACAATGTTTTGATGTCCAGCTAGGATGCGTAACTCATGGAATGGAACTTATCTGGGATGAAATGCCTCTCTATACTGAAGTATCTTTGGCACCCGCTATGGTTGACTCAAAACTTGGCTGCCTTCCTTCCTCAGTAAGAGGTTTGAAGTAGAACATGCTCACCACTGAACTTTACCAATTTAAGCTTTGAGACACAACTGCCAGTTTAAAAAGGGCTAAAATAGTTGGATTAACTCTTTGCCACCAAAAAGACTTTTGGGCTGGTCAATAATAATAATATATGATAATTGACTATGTAACTGATTCGTATAGTAAAGTGGATTCTCTCCATACCCAAGAGAATTTCTGGGATACTGCTTCCCCCATAGCTGAAGGCACGCCTCCAGTTTCTGTTTATGTCATCCATACACCCGCTCCTCCAGATAACTCATTTAAGCCCACCTTCAAGGATAAGTATGTTCTTGGGGAAGGAATGTGTTTTCTCCTTTTCTTACTGATATGTAAGTGCAAAGAGAGAAACTTTTGACTACCAATGTCTCAAGCAAGAAAAACTGCCTCAACTGAGTAGCGCAGGATATAATGGTACCTGATTTAATGACCTTACAATTTGAATGACACAAAGGCTGCTCTGCTCTGGTAATTAAGATATATCCAACCCTTGCTAACCAAAAAACAGACGTTTAAGAGAATCAACCTCAATTGGGGGGAATCCATAAATGTTTTTTACCAAAGTTTTTGTCTTGATGTCTAAATCTTAGTTGCAGGAAATTGACTCACCTTGGATAAAGCTAATAACACTGCTATATCAGCATTTAAAACCATGACCAACATTCAGTTATACCTTAAGGTGGTCTAGATCACCCTTACGTCTCTCCTGCATATTAAGAAATTCCTTATGGAAGGTTCTACCAATCTGTTAGTCTTCTGGGACTCATCCTAACCACAAGCCTTGGCCTCAAGTTTTAGCAGTAACGCTTCCCAGATCTCCTGTCCATGATCTGTATTGAAGACATTGCAAGATTACCAACCATGCCGTGGACAACTGTAACTGAATACTCTGGAATAACACAAAAAATGATAAGTCAGCTTAGGGAAGGAGACTCCCTTTTTGACTAGACTAGAGTGCCTCAATTTTCAATGCTATGCCTAATACTTTGGCTGCTTAATATTTCTGCCCCAGCCAAGATCAATGTACCCCCTTCTACTTATGACAATAAATTTTTTATTTACATGAGGTAAGCAGACCAGGAGATGGCTATTACTGTACTTAAAACTTAAAATTAAATCCTCACTGAATAAAAATGAATGAATTACCCAAAATGTTTGGATGACACACACATAAAGTGAACTCAACCAACCAGGTAGGACAGCGGGAACTGCTTATCCCATCATGGTGGAAGGGGAGGGGGTCAGGGGGCACATCCTCAGTAATGTCTTCATCCCAAAGCATGGCATGGGCTATGGCGGAGAGCAGGGTCATCAGGGAGTCAGCGGGATGTGGAGCTATATTCCAAAGATTGTTTGGTATTAAGGCATCTGCTATATAAGGGTTCCAATGTAGTTTGTCAAGGCTAAATCAGCTTTCATGCGTGCGTCAGGTAGGTTTTTGAACGTGGCAATATTGATGCAGGTAATCTTTGACTTGGGATTCCGTGCTACCTCTGCCACATGCTTAATGGCGTCGTTGGCTTCTTTGTGGGCTTTGATCAGCAAATCTTTTTGTACCTTATTGGCTTTGGAGAGAATATTGGGAGGAGGGATTTCTCCTGCAAATATTGCCACTGATTTGGCGGCAGCTTTGCAGAAGGGGCGACAATCTGGCTTATTCATTGCTTCAACAGCTAGTTGGTGGTTGCCGCGGAACGTTTTGGTGTTTTGCTGGGTGTTGTACAGGTGAGGGAGTAGTTCCTCACTATCATTGATATACACAAACTGCTCAATTTGTATAATGCAGTTATCAATTCTATTCCTGGACTCATCAATTTTGGCCAATAAGTCCCAAGAATTTTGGTTGACTTATATTGGGGAATTGGCATATTCCTGTGGTTTGATTGGTTTGTTGGAGGATACATGGGATTAAACTGGGGTCCAATCTTGTGTTTAATTAGATGGAGCATTCGTGGCACTGGGGCGAGGAGGAGGCTGATTGGTGGCTGCAGGTGCAACAACAGGCTTTGGGGAGGGGGAGGTAGGATTGCACCCCATACCAAAGGTGATGCAGGATGTGCAGCGGGATGGATGCCAGTGGACAAGAAAACAGCACCGTCAGAAATGGCTAGGGATGGGCATTTGCGTTTTGAGTGGTCCAACTCAAAACATATTGGACATATCATCAGTACACCCTCGACGCAGGCCCAGAATGGATGGTCAGGAGCAGAGAGGATAACGCCATGGGGGATTGACAGGGCAATGTTTTTTAAGTTGGGGCTGATTGTGGCATACACCTGAGGCCCAGCTAGGCGTGTGGCCCTATTTGGGACCACAAATTGCAGGATGGGGTGGAGCCATAGGATTCCAAACCTTCTATCAGCTCCTGGTGGTGCTCTTCAGGAGGAAGGTGTGTGGGCAAACCAGCAAACTGGACCACAAAGTGGTATCCGCTGTGAGCTGGGTCTAAGTTGTGGAAAGAGGAGTACCCTGGAAAACCAGAGGCTCAGTTACTGCTGTGGCAGCATCAGCTTCACATGTGAAGCTGAGATCAAAGTACCCCTTGTAGGGGCGGAAGTCAATAAAAGAAGCAGTATACATTACCGCCTGAGCCATTTCAATAATGACTTGGTCATAGTAGGGTGAAGTTTTCCATAGTTGACCTGAAGGCTGAAACGCATGTAACTCTAGGGGAGCATCAGGGGGCAGCAGGGTACCACTTAAGTTCAAGTGAGGTGGGCGTCAAGATCCTTGGGAGGAACGAATCATCCCAGGGGTTTGGTTTGTCTGGGTGAGCCAGTCTGAGTGCATTTACTTGTCATATGGAAAATGATGAGGGAGTTTCACTGTTGCCCCACACCAGGGCAGCCAGCGGGGAATCCAATGACATTGGAGTGAAACTATGGTGGGTGATTAGTATTTACTTTTTATTAACAGTGTAAATTGCTCAGAAAGTTACGCCAAGCAGAAAGAGAGTTACTTAAGGCAATAAAGACCTTATGATTTCTTATTCTTACATTGTTCAATTACTAAATTGAATCCTTACAGTCAACTCTGCTAGTGAGAGCCAGGCCTCGATCAACAAAGCCTTTGTTTATTTAATTGAGGTAAGCTGACCAGGGGATGGACATTGCCAAAATACATAAAACTAAGGGAATAACCAACAAATATAAAATTGGGCACCCCAGGGTACTCAAGTTACCCCTGTTGCCAGCGGGACTGCCAGGTATGAGGGGTTGGTGCACTACTCTGAGGGGGTTTTTACCTGCTATGGAGCAGGTGTGAAGGAAAGGGTCTGTTTGGAGGAACCAGAGTGGGAACCATGATTCTATGAGCGCTTTTTGGCTTAGTCTCATATATCCATAGAGCCAGGCTTAGAAGTGCTCCAGTAAGTGGACATGGAATCTGTTAATAACCTCATGAATGGTTGGGGCCGTGCCCTTGAACGCATCTAATGCAATTGTGTGGATCTTCCACATTGCAATGGGTATTATTAGGGAGCGGAGGGTAGATGGGATTGGTAACTCAATCTGGAGCGCGAAGATGCTCTTTTATATCAAGAATTCCTGTTCGTTTTTGATCTTAAGCAGGCGTGCGACTTCCTGCCATATAGCTTTGGTTGTGGGCATGTTTCTAGGTGGTGATGTAGGGATCCCTCCCTCCACATACTGCACATGTTTTGTGGAGGGAGTTGGAGCGGTCTGCCACTCTATAGGTCCTTCTCAAACAGCGCCAGGCGTTTGCTCCTATCCTTGGCTGTAGGAGTGGGTGGTGAGTCATTTTCCACATTGCCTTCTGCGTGGTTAAATCATAGGGAGTGTCCAACAAATCTAGGTATTCTATCCTAGCTATGCTTGGGGTTGTTGCGAGCATATCCCTCTGGGGTGGTTTTTGGGGTTTCTTAATTTGAATTGGGGGCTGAATCGTCCCCTTCCCTTTATAGTACCCATGTTCTCTATAGTCCATCCCATATGGCGGATAGTTTGGAGGATATGTTTGAAATGAGGGGAGGTTCCATGTGGACCCGTTGCAGTAGGGTGCTTGGCAAGGTATGAAAGTAGTCTGGGTGGACTATGTGGGTTAGATAATTTGAGCGCCTGTGCAAAGTTAGTCCTTGCTGCTCTGGACCAATGTTGTTGCAGGAGGTCTGGAGCAAAACTTCCTTTATCCAGGTATCTAGAATGTGTCTGGAGTGGCTCTCAAAATCCATTAGTCCCATGCCTCCGCTTGAGCGTGGGCCAAATAGTGTTTCCATCTGTATAGGAGGGTGAGAGCTGGGCTACAGCCAGCCCTGGATAAGCGCGCGGATTGAAGTTATAAAGGTAGGTGAGAAGGCGATCGTGTGGGCTGGGTACCATAGTATTGGGAGGATGAGTGAGTTAGCAACTGTAACTCGCCCTGTTAATCCTGGGGTTCTTCCCTTGAGGGAGGCAACGCGTTTGGATACCCGTTGTAACAGGTTACTTTCCATTGTCTCATTAGCATATCCCCCTGATTCTAGCCAGATTCCAAGGTGTCAGACAGGAGTGGTGGTGGGAGGTGTTGCAAAAAAAATGATTGGGTTTTTTCTTCGTGTGTTGGTATGAGGTTCTGATATTGTGGCTCAATTGTTTGTGTATTTGCCTAAGAGGATGATTCTATCTTTCTTTTGTTGAGCGATGCATTGCTCACCTTGGAGTATTTCTCTGGAGTGCGTCCCAGCTGTCAGGCATCTTCATTGTTTGCTATACCTGCTATGCAGTCATCCGCAAAGGCCAGTATCTTGACTGTTGGTTGTCCTTGTGCGGTTATCCCCATGAGACGTGAGTCAGTTACTCGGAGGAGTGGGTCAAAGCTGAAATTATATAGCAGTGGGATGAGGGGATCCCTTTGTTTGAGCCCTCTATGTGGTTTAATCTTGTTTGTTAGGAATCCAAGGCCGCATACAGCCATGGTTGCAGATTCTGTTAAGAGCATCGCCCATTTTATGAATCTTGGTGGGAGTTTGAAGGCATGTAGACATTCTTTTAGATATGGCCAGCTAACACGGTCATACGCCTTTTCCTGATCCAAGAAGACCAGGGCACCAGTTGCTTTGTATTGGCAAATGTTTGCAACAGGGTGAATGTTGTTCCAGATTGAACGCCCTGGTATAAACCCAAACTGGTTGGGTGATAGGACGTCAGATGCAATTGCACCTAATCTAGCTGCTAAAATTTTTGTTATAATTTTTGTGTCAGTGTTGGAGAGTGCAATTGGGCGCCAGTTGGCCAGGTCCAACTTGTCACCCTTTTTATACAATGTTATAACATAGGATTCATGGCCTCCTGGTAATAGGCGTGTTTCCAACAAGCACTGGTTCATAGATGCCAATAGGAGGGGGGCGATTTGTTGAAAATATTTTTTGTAAAATCTGTAGGGTATCCCATCAGGCCCTGGGTATTTCCTACATGGTGCACCGCGAATTGTCTCCTAAAGCTCCTCCCATATAATTAGGGATAGTATGTTGTAATTCGGTAGTGTACTTTGTATCTCAGCAGTTTGTATGAATTCTTTAATTTTTTGTGAATCTGTTGGCGTTTCGCAATATAATTTGGTGTAATAGTGGTGTACTTCCGCCTTGACCTCCTCAGGGTCAGTTGCCACGGTGTCATTGGTCTTGTGGACCTTTGTGCATGCGGGCTGGTTTCTGTGGGAGTGGAATTGGCAGAAAAAGTATGTTGAACAGGTCTTGCCTTCATTTATGAACTTACCTTTGTTTGATACTTTGATTCTGTGTTGGCGTTTGAAGATGAGATTTTTAAGTCAGGCAGATATTTCTGCCCACTTGCGTCCCCAGTTGGGGCTATAGCTAGATCTCAGAGTATTTATCTCCAGGTGGTCTAGTTCCGCCAAGGTACGCTTGATTATGGCCGTATCCATGGTGTATTTATGTGATGCAATATGTTGGGTTTTGTTGATTAAATCCTTTTTGAAATTTTCCCATGTTCCAATGGGATCTGAAGTAAATGGGGCTGTGAATTCTGGATTTTTAGCCTTGTTTTCAACCCAGTTGGATATCTCAGGCAATTTTATATTTTCCAGGTGAAGCTTTCTCCAAGGTGACACCTGTATGTGGGATTGGGTTGGTGCTAACTGCACCATAACTAATCGGTGGTCAGAAAAATTAATCTTTTTGTTGTAAATTTGGAGATTCTTGAGCGGTGGGATTGTGGGACAAGGATGTGGTCAATGCAACTCATCGATATGAGCGCTCCCTCATGTATGTTGGGCTGCATCATATGGGGAAGGAGTGGTGAACTGGGGGGGAGAGCATCCTGTAAGCCAAGAGATGCCTTCATTATGCAGAATTCAATGTGTCCAGGTGGGTATCCCTTGGGATTAGGCCATCGATCTGTATCAGGGTTATCCCAGCAGTTGAAATCGCCTAACATAATGGTATCTGGTGGGAGGGTGAGAGTAGGAATGTTTTCAAAAATTGTTTTCTCTCAGTTGCAGTGCACGGTGCATAGAAACATGCTATCAAAAATTCCTCTTAACATGTGATTGTTGCTACCAGGACTTGACCATGTAAGTGTGATGACAAATTTGTAATTTTAAATTTTTGATGTTTTGGACAATCACCCCACAGTGAAACGTCCATACTGATTGTGATGGTGCGACCATGGCTGACCAAATCTTTCTTCCCCTTGTAGACATTGAGTTTCTTGGATGGCCAAGATGTCTACAAGAGGTTTTTGCAGAAATTCCAGCTTTTTGGCTTGGGACATATGAGCCCTAGCTCCCGCGATGTTTAGCATCTCTATTGACACTGAGGTGCCCATGGCACCTCAGGAGCAGTTGAGAGGGCCCTCTGGCCCTATCCCACCATGGCTCATTTTGGCCATGCTCTGCGTCTGTACTCTAACTCTTTCACTGCCATTGTTGGTTCCCTTGATCTGACCCAATGATTCACAGAATTTGTGTTTTTTTGCATTTGCATCAACCTTTCCCGCACAGGTCTCATGTTGATTTGATGCAGATTGTTGATTGGATTCTATATTTTTGAGGTTCAACTTTGGTGAATTGTGCACCGCATTTTCGCTTAAATTGCGGTTGCATTGTTCCTCATTATGTGCATGACTGATGTCACTTTGTGACTTGGTCAGGTTACTGTGAAAATTTTCGACCTGGGCATATTGTTCTGAATGGTTGGTTTGGTGAATATCTGAAATATCCTTCCAAATTTGTCCAGGGTTAATGGTGGACTCTGCATGTGCCGCCGCTTCAGCTGCTGCTCACTTGCGGGCTTTTTGTGCCTCTTTACATTGTTTGCATGTAACTGTGTCTACAATGGAATATAGTCCATCTTCACCCCGTGGAATGGGTGGTAACTGTCAATCATTTTGGCGAAGTTTTCATTATCTTTGTCCATTGCTTCCTCACAATAATCATTTTCCATTAAGCCCTCTTCCACAGGGCATGCGTGTTCCTTGTAGCCCAGTGAGCCACAGTGGTTGCAAATGGGCAGTGCGCATTCCGGTGTAACTCAGAATGTGGCTGACTGGCCCCCATCTGCGAAGTGAAATTCTGCTGTGCAAAGAATTCTGGATAAGTCCTCTTCCACTTCTGGGAAGGGGTTGATTATGGAGATAGCTTTGCCCATGCACAGGTTGGGCATCAGGAAAAATCGCTGTAATTCGAGTTGCTGAATTTCTCCATAGGCCACAAGACCTTTGCAGAGCTCCTCCTTGATTACCTTATGAGGAAGGTTGATGGGGAGAAAGTCAAAAGAGATGAACAAAGTTTTCACTTTGTTCCATCTGGTGCTTGCAGTGTGCACAATTTTTTGCCCTTGGGGAGGGCAATTTCCACACAGACTTTTGCTGCGGCATCAGCTTCCTCAGCTGTTTTGAAACCAATATAGATCCAGCTGCGGCCCATGTTGTTGGTGGCTAAATACACCGCGTGAGGGAAAAGTGAGGGCTGTGCCTCACATGTTTTCTCCCACAGGGTCAGTGACTCATCCCCAAGGAAGAGTCTGATCCCATGTTCCACCTTTGATAAGGGTTAGTTGAACTGAATGTACATATATTGCACGTGCTTTACAGTGAATACCATAAACCCAGATGGTGTCTGAGTTTGCAATTTCTTTGCAGATTAGGTTCCTGGTCCCCCTCCAGGGCGTTTCTTGCCCTTAGTTGCACCATTAAGTGCACTGCTCACCGCGACGCTTGCCCATGTTGTATTATTTTTATTGATAAAGTCGCCCATCTCTCCTGTGTGTGATTATTCAAATTTGCTGTTCAAATCAAATCATAGTAACTAAAGTGATTGTTACTAGAAAGAAAAACAATGAATTTAAATATTCTTTCAGCATAAACATAAATATATTCCAGACTACTCAACATTTTAGCTTATAATCTAATATATTCTTAATTATTATCAAAGTCTAAAATTTATATATATAAAACTAATATATAAAAATATAAAAAAGCACAATTATTTCTGAAACCAATAATATAATTGATTTTGTGTGGTAGTGACTTTGTTGACTGAAGAATACACTTATCAATTATAAAGAAGTAAAATAAAAAAAGTTCTTTACTTTTTGGACTAACTGCAAGTCTTGGGCAGGAAACCCTCTGCCTCCACTGGGATCAATTCCTTTAAGCTCTAAAAAGGGTTGGAAGCTGGCACCAGTGCCTCTCATCACTCATGGCAATCTAACCCATGTGGTGGATGAGAGGTGGGTCATGATGTACCCCATGAAGGTTATGATTCCCACACAGCATTATCTTCTGCTGAGATGGTGGAAAATATTTAGCAGGCTTACCAGAAGGTGGCAAAATTTTATGAAACACCTCAAACCCACTAAAATACTGACATTGCATAAATAAATAACCTGTTCCCAGCAGTTATGAGGGCATTCAACCCTTTCCTACCAACTGGGCTAAGCCTTATGTGGCCTGGCCCTGGGAGCTACCTGCCAGCTGCCCAAAAGATTGCTGACATTGCAAAATGCATGCGCATTTTTAAAAATTAACTTCAAGTGATGAGCTCAAAACAAATGTGATTTATCAGGCTGGACCTAAGTCAGTTGTAAAATAGGTCTGGTAGGCCAATTTGCTGGATTTTTTTAAGTTTATTCCTGATGGCAGTTTAGCATAAGTTGTGATTTTCCCCAATGAGCTTTTAAGCAGCAGTCCCTAATAGGTACTGCTGTCACTCCAAAATCTTGATTTTTCACATCTTTGTTTTATAACAAAAATCACAAAAGCCCAAACATTTTGGCCTTAAATATTGTATAAAATTAAAAAGGTGTGATGATTCTCAATCTGAGAGCCCTTTAGCTGGCCCTTGTTGCCAGTCTTCTCATATTTAAAACATCAATTTGGATAGCTGTGCCTGCGGCATTCTGGCTTTAGTTTTGGGTAATATCTCGCCTGGAGTTCAAGGTTTAACTTAACAATATTATCAGCACGTTCCATGACATAATGTAGTAACCCTTAACACTAACCCTCTCCATCTCACGCTTTGGATGAGTGTCACATAGGGTTTTCCATACCAGCATCAAACCCCTTTTCAGTTGGCTGAGTCCAGCTCAACCCTGGCCCCAGTAGCCAGAATGAGCAGAGCCTGTTATTGTATATGGTGTTGACCAGTAATAACTCTGATGTCAGTCACAATGAATCCAGTACATAATTTTACCTCCTCCTATTAGTTACTGCCATCAGCTCAGTGGAGCCAAACACGCTCATCTAGAAGCAAGACCACACCTATTTCCTGCTACCAGTGGAAATCCATCTGGGAACTCACTGGGTGTCATTTGAGGCCTTCATATACATGAGGGTGTCAATAAATACATAAGTTTGGAGTTGGTGCACCAGTTGAAATTAAACTTGGATGTAGGCCTGAAAGTGCTGGTTTCATCTTCTGCCATACAATCATCTTACAAGGTGCTTCTCCCAGTCTCATTCTTATTGGTCAAATTTAAATTCTGTGATTATTCTCAGCCTTGTCTGACCTGATATTCCCAGTTATCATTGGTATATGCCAGTATAGATGCCTATTGGAGTTACAGTTCTCTAGACTGTTACCAAGGTCCAAAGGTGGCTTAAAGCTGCAAATTTGCAGAAAGTCGAAAAGAAAATGCAAAAATGGTTAAAATACCAAATAATTTATCAGGGTAAAAGGGTGTCAATATTTATAGGTTGATTGGAGACATGGTACCTCGAGGATTTTCAAAGCCCCATCCATCCAGGATCTTTCCTGGTCTTTTGGATTGACCAACTAATGTGGCATCCTCAATGTATTTCGCCACCCACCTGACCTAATTGGTGGAAACTTCGCCCCATGTGGCTCAGAAATTAAGGATGAGAATCCTAGAGTCTTCTTTATTTGGATAGGTTTAAGAGTTAGTTTGTTAAAGCTCAATTTGGATGTGGTGAATTCAATTTTATTCATTAGTTTGAATCCTTACAACGCCCCCCTCAAGATTCTGTCAGAGGGAGGTATACAGCTGAAGGAACTGGCCATGTACCCAATTGACCATGGTCCTCTGGTTGACATTGGCAATGGAGTACTCAGACTTAACATTATAAATGACCTTATAGGGTCCAGACCAAAGAGCGTCTAGCTTAATTTGTCAGCCTCCAGGTCAATGGTGATAGAAGATATCAAGATCACCTAATTGGAGAGTTGGTAAGGAGGGTCGGCCAAGATTAAATTGAGATGTCTCTCTTCCTGTAGTGGTGATGATGCCTTGTGTGGCTAGGGCATAAAACCAGACAATTTCTTTGGCTAAGGCCCTCATTGTTAATTTAGAGTTCTCAGTTGTAAAGGTCTCAAGAAATGGCTAGACGCTAGTTAGTAGCTGAGGTGCACGCCCATATAGGGCTTAAAAGGGGAAATCTTAATGACTTGGTGGTAGCTTACCCTGTAGGAAAGCAAAGCGCTGGGTAGGTAGTGGTTCCAACAGGCAGAATCTGAGGCGGCCAACTTTTATAGAATGGAAATAAGAGTTCCTTTAGTGCGTTCATACCACCCCATTAGTAGATGGGTTTATAAGGGGCAGAGAAACGCTGGGTAGTGCTGAATAGCGAGGTAATTTCTTGCAATACCTGTGAAGTGAAATTCAGCCTATTGTCTGAAAGTAAGGTTTGGGGGCACCCATGCTGGGTGAAAATGGATCAAACAAGGAAGAGGGCTGTGGCTTTGGTAGTTGCAGCTGGGACCAAAATCTCTTCAACCCACTTGGTTAAGTGGTCCACAGCTAGGATAATATAATTATGGCCATGCAGCCCAGTGGATAGAGAGCCCACTACATCAATCTTAACACCATTGAAGGGCCCAGTCAGGGTGACAACTGAGCGCTGGAATTGAGGATTGGCTCAATCCTAAAATCAGCAAGTCATATATGCCTCCAAGACCTCTTGGATGGTTTCCATCATTCAGTCCCAGTAACATCGTGACTTCAGCCATTCGTGAGTCTTCTTAACTGCCCCGTGTCTTACAGTAAAATAGCCCTCTAGAATAACATCAGTTGGAAATAGTGGAAGATATAAGGGAGCCACTTTTTATTAACCTTCTCATAAAGCATCACATCCTTATTTGAGTGTCTCAAGTCAACCTTCAGAGTTCAGCTTGGACCTCAGGAGTTTCTGATTCTCACTGCTCATATAGCCTATTAGATTGTATAGCTGGTCCTCCTTGGTGTCAAAGATGCTAGCACCAGAATCCTGGAGAGGCCGTCAGCATTATGATAAATTGTTCCTGCATGATGGACAATGGTGAAATCATAGCTCTGTAGTCGTAAAGCACACCTGGCTAGTTGGCCATCTAAGTTCTTCAATTTCTGGAGCCACCAGAGTGAGGAGTGATCTGTAACAATGGTAAAGTAAGTACTGCAAAGATAAGGCCGAAAATGTTTGATGGCTAGCAAGACATACAGACACTCCCTTTCAGTAATGCTGTAGTTCCATTCAACTTTACTCAGCATCTTACTAAAGTATAGGACATGGGATGGTCGACTTGGTTTTCATCATGTTGGGCTAGGATAGTTCCGATGGCAATATCACTTGCATCTGTAAACAACAAGAAGGGTTGTTTGAAGCGTGGGTGGAACAGAATATGTTTATTACATAGAGCAGTCCTTAAGGAATTAAAAGCCTGTTCTTGTTCAGGCTACCATTCAAATGTCACGATCTTCTGCAGGAGGTATAACAATTTCCAGCTAGATTGGCAAACTGGTGGATAAACTGACGATGTTAGCCTATCATTCCTAAGAATATCTGGATATCCTTTAAGCTTTGGGGGCGTGACATTCTCTCTATGGCATCGACCTTGTCCAGTAAAGGCTGGATTATATCCTTGGAAACTTTGTGTCCCAGGAATTCCAGTTTGGATTGGAAGAAAAAGCACTTCAAATGTTTAAGCTTTATAGAAGCCTTTTGTAGTCAATTGAAGACTCCCTGAGATGCTCAATGTGCCCATTAAAGGTTTGTGAGAAAACAGTAATGTCATCTAGGTGGATAAGGATGAATGAAAGTTTCAAGTCACCAAGGATCCCATCATGGCACCTTGGAAAGTGGCCAGGGTGTTACAAAGGTTCTGAAGCATTTTTGTGGGCTTAAATAGTCCTTCATTAGCCATGAGAGCGCACTTGGCTCGATCTTCAGAGCTCAACTTGCCAATATCCGCTGGCAAGGTCCATGGCAGAAAATTACTGAGATCTGGAAAGCAGGCAGATGGAACCATCAATTTGGGCAGAGAATAACCGTCCTTTTTGGTGATAAAGTTGGGTTGCTGGTAGTCCATCACCACCTGGTGGCTGCCATCCTTCTTCTGAACCAGCAGAAGAGGAGAGGCTTAAGGGCTGCACAATGGTACCAGGAGTCCAGCATCAAGTAGTTGTTTGAGTTTCAATGTAACCTGGGCCTCTTCAGGATTGCTTTTTTGGTAAGGTTGGGACTGGAAGGGGGAGCATCCCTATTTTCTACATGATGTAGGACTCTGTTTATTCTTCTGAAGTCATAGGTTAAGGCCAAAAATAGGTCTGAATACTCCTCCAACAACTCCTGAACCTTACGTTGTTGATCTTCTGAGAGGTCTTTGCTGATATTGGTATTGACCAGGCTGACCGATAGAGGTGTCTCTAAGCCAAAATCTATCAAGTCGCCAAAGCTTTGGACATAAGCAATAGCCTCCACCAGTAGAAGGCAGACATAGGCGGCATGCCTGTTTGGACCTACTATTTTCGGGTTTTTCAGTAAGGTCAGCCAACAACACTAATATAGAGCTGGCATAAGCTGGGTCTAAGATCCCCGTGCAGGTTAGCACCTCTTTTGTAAATGAGTTTTCTAGGCCTCAGATTTACAATAGGTATACCAAGGGGATGTTAACGTGGCCCCAAGTGTTAGCAATGACTTGGGACTTCAGAGGGATGGTAGTCGCCCTAGGCAAGTAAATTGGCATGTTATCTTGCCCATTGACAGTAAGAGGGGGCAGCTGTACTTGAGAGCCCCTAATGTGACATTCAAGCCAATCAATTCAACCTTCATTTTCCAGTAAAAAGTCTCAGGCTTTGACTTTAGTTTTATAATCAAAAGATGTCTCAAAGATCATAGGGATTGATTCCCTAGTTAAGATAGAAAGCCACCATCATAATTGAGTACTACCAAATAGTCTCAGAGTAACTGAGTACAAAGAGCAGATTATATCTAGGCTTATCTAGCGTGACAGCGGGGTGTTTAAAGCAAGCTTTTATAAATTGTAAAGGTGAGAGTAATAAGTCCCTATAGATTGGGTGCATTGTGGGCCAGCCATGCCATACTCCTTAAAGTGTGGCAGATCTGTAGCAATCTTGATGCGCTTCATTAACTTGGATGATATGACGTTTATGGGAGAGCCACTGTTGACTATGGCAAAGACTGGAATTTTATAAACTTGAACTGAAACCTGTGTAATCAGAATTCCAAACTGGGGCGGCAGCATAAGGAACATGGGTGAGTCATTGGAAGAAGAGTAAGCAGTATCAATTTCTTTATTATCATTAGATATCAAAATTTTATCTCCAGGTGCAATAGCTCCAGGTTCATTTGAGGATATGGAGGATTCTTGAGGCTGGGTAGGGATGTCAGCAGGAAGCACCTCATCCTTCATTCTGATGACCCTTTTTCCACCTCCTTGGCAAGTCATTTCTAGCAGGTCTTGGCGCTGTGTTTGAAACCATTACATTAAGTGCATTGAGGTCGAGGATTTTTCTAGTTTTTGACCACATGGGCTCTAGAACGGTTAGAGGAGCCTGTAATGTAGCCTTAGAGTGTAGAGTGGATAAAGGGATCTTGTTAAGTGATCCCTTGATTTATGGATACAGGTAAACCCATTTTTCTGCCCAATCATATATGTTTGAACCTCAGGGTAAAATCCTAATGCAGAAATGAAGCGGTAATAGCATCATCCAGGTTGATACAATTTGTAGTGACTAAGGGTTGTGCTTGGGTATAAAACTGGCTGGCAAATTCCATGGGATTTTCTCCTTTATTCAGTCAGATACTCATGAACGCCTGTTTTTGGTTGGCCGAGGTTTTATTGCTGCCAAATCCTTAGATTAAGACCTGGTGTATGGAACTGCTCCTAGGTGTTGCACTCCTTCAAGTGGGGGATCATGATCTCCTGGGCAGTACTATCTAGGCAGGAGTGGATATGCTTTACCTTCTGCCAGTCAGTGGCCTCCTCCATGGGGCTTTCATATGCTTATGGAAGTAGGTAGCGCTTTTCTGTATGGGGGAGAACCTTTCCTTGAAACTAGGTTTAAAGTTAATAACAAGAGGAGTGGAGAGGGTGTTAACACCAGAGTTGGGCGCTGGCTCTGAGATCTCAGTCTACACATAGACTTGGGGCGCCTGCTAGTCCAGTTGCCATCATAGGCCCTCAAGTTCATCCTGGATATCATCTCAATTCTGGTTAAGAGAAGAAACAGAAGCCTTGTTTGTAACTTGCTCCTTTAGAGATTTTATGTCAGCTTCTGAAGGTGAAGCTGGTTCTAGAGAGTAGTCAAACAGGTTTCAAACCCTCAACAAGTTTGTTCAAGCTGAGAGATGTGAGTATCATTAAGCTTGGTGAATGCACTGAGGTTGTCCATTTCATCTGACAGGGCATCAATGGAGACCCTAGGGTTGAGGGACTCCATCCACTTGGAGTTTGCATCACTGAGCTAAATTCTGAATTTGATCACATAGGGCAGCTAAGGCTGTTATTACATTCTTCCGCCATGGGTCCTCAGGGCCATCAGGGGAGGGAGCTGAGGGATCTGGGGGCTCAGGAGGTCCATGGGGACCCTTTGGCCCTTTTGGTCCTAAACGCCCTTTGGGGCATTCAGGCCCCCTAGGACCTTCAGAACCTTCACTCCTGGAGGAGTAGTCACAAGAGGCCAGCTCCCAAAAGGTGTTGTTGTAGATCTTGTATCAGATCCTCAACTTGGAGGAGGTGCTGATTCCATGTTGCCTCAAGAAGTTGGACGTTCCAACGCAGCTTTTCTCAAGATAGCCAGAGATCCTGCTGTTTAACAACACAATTTGGTCTTGGACCTCGTTGATCAACCGTCAGCTATCAATAATGGCCTTGTGGTTGTCATGAACAAAGGAGGAGGCTGCATTATAAAAATTGGCAATGTGAGTGTGCAAGGCCTGGGTGAGCCCCAGTTGTCAAAAGACCTCTTGATAGTACAATCCAACTAGTTGGAGTAGGTGATGAATAGCTGGGTAAACAAAGTTGAAAAAGTAGCATTTGTGATCTAGTGCAAGCTCTTCTGCCAGCAGCTGGACCAAGTCATAGAGGTACTAATGGTAGAGGGAATGGAAGAGGCACAGGAACAGATGGAGTGAGCACCCACAGAATAGATGCTATCTATTGATTGTTAGAAAACATCGTTAAGGTTCATGTGCTAAAGTTGGTACTAACTTCCATTAATAGAGGGCAGAGAGAACTGGAATGTGGCCCAAAATTCTACCTTTCAGGTTGCATGGATGGCATTCTGTATCATGAGGTACTAACCCATTGAGCAACACTTCTTGACTGACCAGCAGATTGTTCTTCAGGGCTGCTGTTATTTTCCATTGTTTGTGATAGACTTTTTCACTTAGGATAGCTTAAGCCCCCTATAGTGAGCACCACGTTTGTCAGCGTTACAGTTCTATAGACAGTTGTCAAGGCTGAAGGTAGATAAAAGCTGCAAATTTGCAAAAGGGTTGAGAAGAAAATGGAAAAATGGTTAGAATACCAAATAACTTATTTGTTTAAAAGGTGTCAATATGTATAGTGTGAGTGGACACAGTGCCTTGAGGATTTTCGTGGCCCCATCAATTCAGGACCTTTCCTGATCTTCTGTATTGACCGCCTGATGGGCATCCTCAATGTATTTTGCCACCCATCTGACTGAATTGGTGTAAACTCTGCCCCACGTGACTCAGGAATTGGAAAATGATAATTCTAAAATCTTCTTCATTTAAATAGGTAAAGAATCAATTTTTATGGATCAATTTGGAAGTGGGGAATTCAATTTGTTCATTATCACAAATCCTGACAACGTCAACAAGTGAATGTCAACCTGGCCATAAGCGTGTTACTCTTTGGAAAAACTCCAGTCAGTGGCAAGGTCCTGCTCCTCAACACCTTGGTAAAGCATGGAGTAGAGGTGCCATTTCCACGCTTGCTACACCCACAGGCTTGCCTCTCAAATATTTTTCATCCCTGGTAGTATATAAGAATATTTTAAATATGTAGAAATCTACTCAACTTCTGCCAAACTTAAAGTATGACCTTAAGTTTTAATGGTGCAGTTGGTGAATATAAACTGCCCACTGTACCCCCATATATGGAAAAAATGTGGCCTTAGATGTATGGATTGATGACATGCTCATGAAGGAGTGGCTTTTCAAAAAGACATCCCCAGTTGCCTCCGCCATTATGTTCACAAAAAAGACTGATGGCAGACTGCGCCATTATGTGGATTATGGTAACCTCAACAACATCATGGTTTACAATCTCTAACCTCTTCCACTAGAACAAACAATTGCCCAATTAATTGCAAAGTCAATAGTACTTTAAAACTTGTTCTGGTGAATGCATTTAATCAAATATATGCAGCTGAATATCAGGAATGGCTTACCACTATTTGGATGAAGCAAGATATATTCCAATTATGCATAATGCCTTTCAGGATGAAGAACACATTCACCTCATAACAATGTATGCTTGACAATGTTTTGGGAAATCTGCGCAACGCATGCGCCATTACTTACATTGATGACATCCTTATCCACTCCCCAACCCCCAAACAGCACAACATATATCTGGAGGCCGTGCTTGCCACTCTGCACAGGGCATGACTATTTGTGAAGCCATCAGAGTACAAGTTCTTCTAAAATGAGGTTACCTTCTTGAGTAACTTGTTATTAGGAGGTTATTATGCTATTCCACCCTGTGAACTCATGGCCATCCTTTAGTGGCCTACCCCAACGACCCAGAAGCTATTGCAGAGCTTTATGGGTACCATCATATCTAAAAAATTCTTTCCTACCCTCTTGCAGCTGGCCATTTTAGAGGCTTACAGATAAAGTTTATACTGGCTTGCCAGTTGGGATACAAAAGCACCAAAGGGCAATTCAGTATGCCATGGGCATTGCCTCTAAAATGATGTTAGAGTTAGATGGGAGATAGATTACAGAGGGGTGCTGACAAGCCACAAATAAAATACAACCTGACAAAGAATCAATCTGTTACAGCATTTTAGCCAACAGGTCTGGGTGTAAAGCATTGTGAGACCTGGAAAATATATAAGAAGGCCTTGATACAATAAGCCCAAGTGACTATGGTGGGAGTCAACACTAATATTAAGACCAGGGTAACCCAGTCAATATGCGGGCTGTGGGGCCTCATTGGAATTGTCATGGGGTTCAGCAAGTAAGGTTCAAACTTAAATAGATAAATTTGAGCATTGAAAAATTTTAAAGGAATTAAAAATAGAGAATTGACCATCAATTTTCTCAGTGTGTTATGATGTTCAAATAAATAATTGATTTAGGGAATATCTTGGTAAATTGCAGGATTGGGGCCTTGAGATTTAACCTAATCTAGCAACCTTTGAGTGAAAGAGAGAGGAGAAATGAATTTAATTAGAACTGGCTTCAAAATTATCAGCGATGGGATAAGTCACTTTCAGTTTGTCCACAGACACCTGAGTTGCAGATCTTCTGCGGTTCCTCCAACTGGAGCAATGGCATCTCGCCCAATGGGCAGTGGGAACCTCCCAAGGCTATCTCACATAGAGGGTTCAAGAGGTAGGGAAGAGGTTCAGGGCGCCCAAACCACCTGCACCCAGTCACTATGGCATTCATTTGTCCAAGCATGAAATATTGGACATAGATTCTGATGTGTCCAGGGCAGCTTTTGATCTGTGGGCTGCATTTTCCAATGGCCTTATGCCTTTGCCAAGTTTTGCCAACAATTTGATACTTATCACTTCCTTATCCAAAAGTATGCACCCGTTGGGCTTTTTTAATGAGGGTTTGGGGTTCTCTGCCATGATGTCAAAGGCTTGTTGCCATCAACTTCAAGTGGTCATTTGCCCCCTGGACATTCTAATTTTCATATATCTCAGCACAAACACCTTAATTTATCATACTAATTTGGCTGAAATTAATGTGAGGATGGGTGATAGGATATTTCAAAGGAAGAGCTGTTACCCATCACTTGTCCACCATGTGGAAAAGGTTACCCTATGAGATGAGAGGGGCAGCTGGTCTTTTCATACCCTTCTTTGATGGGAACATGAATGCCACCCAGTCCAAGAAAAGGGGGCACTCCCCAGATTTACATGCCGCACCTCTGCATCCCCTCACTGGCAAGAATGTCTCTTCTGTTGGACCCCAGAATGACAGCAGGCATATGATGCTACAGAATAATTATTCATGTTGCTGTCTGTACTCAAACTGATGCAACCAAACCCTTCATTGTCACTTGTGATGCCTCTTCCACCATGGTGAGAAGTAGCCAGGTTTCAGAAAAACAATGGAGTGGAGCACCCAGCTGTATATTTTTTCTACAAATATGTTCACAGAGCAGAACTGGGCTATTTATGACAAGGAGTCTGCAGCAGTATCATGTGCGCTAACCCATTGGTGGTATCTCCTGCAGGGAACCACGCATGAGGTGACAGTATTGATGGACCACCAAGCCCTCATGTACTTTTGCAAGCTGCAAAAGGTGGCGCACTGACAAGCCAAGATGTACCATGACCTATGCAGTTTTAACTTTAAGTACGAATTTGTGAAGGGGTCACTGAACGTTCTCCTCAATTTCCTGAGCTGCAAACCTGCCTTATATCCAACAGGGGCGGAGGAGCAAAAGTTTACCACAGTGATTCTGCCAACAAAATTTTAGCCATCACCCCACCTAAAATTTGGTCAGTGGATTTCGATCTGACTGCCCCCTGTCTGCTCAAGTTTTGGTCCACCAGTTAAATTTCCCTGAAGGCTTGGAGTTATTAGTGCAGCTCACAGACCTGGGGCACAAGTGTTCCCATTACTCAATGAGCGCAGAGGAAATTTTAATCCAGTCTCAGTTTTAGTGTGACCCCTCAGCTTTGCACCAAAGTGATCCAAGCCCACCACAATCCGCAGTGGTTGGTCAACCTAGAGTGAAAAAGTGCCTGGACTTGGTGAAGTGTACATATAGTTGGCCTGGGATTACAAAAGACATCCCCCTGTGGATAGCAAGTTGCATCACCTGCGCATGTGCAAAATCAGACCACTCATGGTGGAACGGCCTTATTTACCCACTGCAACAGGCCAAGGGACTATGGACTTCAGTGTCCATTAACTTCATAGTTGAGCTCCCTACCTCAAAAAGCTACAATGCACTAATGGTCATTGTAGACCAGTTCACCAAATTTGCTTTGTATATCCAATGCTCAAACACCATCACCTTTGAGAAAAACGCACATCTTTTTGTCCGCCACATCTTCTTTATGTTTGGATTACCCCAGAAGATTGGGAGCAATATGGGTCTGCAGTTCATGGAATGCTTTTGGGCGGCCCTCTGGCCATTCTGAAATTTAATCTTGACAGTACATAGTGTACCACCCCCAATTGGAAAGCCAGATAGAGTAAGTTAATCATATTCTGGAGCAGTACCTCCGGTGGAATGCCACCACTGCGAAGGACACTTGGTCGTACAATCTTCTGTTGGCTCAGTTTGCTTACAATAATGTCTCACATGCCTCCATGGGGTTTTCACCATATGAAGCGACGTTGGGGTAAAACCCTTCCTTTTCTCCTGGGCCCTGTCTTCACCCCAAGGTTTCTGCGGTGGTGAAGCAGCTCAGAAAATCCGGGCTACTCAGTCTCTGGTCTACAAACACCTTACCAAAGCAATCACTAATTATAAGTGATTTGCTAACTGAAAGTGCCCGCCCACCCCAAATTTTAGGGTGGTTTTGCAGGTATTGCTTTACATTTGCCATCTATGCATCAAGGCCCCTTGCAGAAGTTTGCAGATAAGCTGTCTGGACCCCATGAGGTTGTTGAGGATTTGGGTAATGGTTTGTTCTGTTTGGCGCTCCCTACCCACTGAAAACAGCATCCAGTTTTCCATGCTTCCCAGCTATCCCCTTTTCCAGTTTCCCTCTCCACAGACCCTGAACCAGTCATTTTGGAGAAGTTAGTTAAATCTGAGGTGGAAGCAATTTTGGCATTGCATCAGTCCTACTGCTCAGTTCAGTAACTGGTAGCTTGTAAGGGCTTCCCATCCTACAAGAATAGGTGGGACAGTGCCCATGATTGTACCAACTGTCATAAGTTGGTGAAGACATTTCATGTGGTGCACCCAGATGTCCCTCACACTTCTTCTAAAATTGCCTCAATCATGGCCATCAAACTTCCCACAGCCTAAAAAATAATTATGCTAGCTCAGTTCACTGGCAGCAGCGCTCTACCTCTTTCTAAATGGAAGGGTAATGTAAGTCTTGGGCAGGAACCCCTCCACTTGAACTGGGATCAATTCCTGTTCTGCTTTAAAAAGAGGTGAAGCTGGGACCAGTGCCTCTCATTTCTCAGAGCAATTTAGTCCATGTAGTAGATGAGATGTAGGTTGTAAGGAGAGTGTCTATAACTCTCCTGTTTTCAGTGTGGAGGTGCTTGGTGCACAGAGACAACACATGAAAACTAGCCATTAGAACCAAAGTTACTAGAGCCCAGCAGAGGAGGCTGGAGCAATAATAACTTATAGGGAAAAGTGCAATTATTAAAACAAAAACCTCACCAAAAATGATGAAGTGCACAAAAGAGAAAATGGTAAGCATCCCAGGATGGAGAGAATCTGGGTGAACCAACGGTGTATAAGGGGATAACCAGACCATCTGTAAAATGGTTTGGTGGATGTAGCGCAAGACTTCCTCAAAGGGGCCCATGCACAGGATTTTTCAGAATAGCATTTTAATAAAAAATGATAAATGGGGAAATTTTTATTTGGGAAGTCGACCAACAAGGAATGTTGTCAGGGAAAACATATTTAAACTTGGATGGGGGAATAATGGATTTTGCTGCAGTGAGCCCAAGCACCAACCCACCAATAGGCTAATGCTACCATCCAAATTGATTAAATATGCTGAAAATGACTTCACTTGAGTGATTGAGTTGAAGTTGGATTTGACCCTAATGCGTTGTTTCATAAATGGAATGAGTTTTAAAACCCCATTCCTTGAAGAACCGAATAGAACTGTCCATATTAATTTGGTAGACCATCCATTTTAACGCCTGGACTGACATAAGGGGCTGGGCATTTGGCACCCCACTAGTACCAACCTGGGCATATTTTGCCCATACTCAGCGTTGGTCTAGGGTATGCCTAAGGTTAGGGAGGGCCTGTAATTTCACCTTCTGGGCCTCCTGTAGCCCAGCCTTATCCTTGGGGTTGGTCCCCACTATGATGTCATGTGACCATGACATAGGTCACAGTAACTCCCTGAAGGTTGTGCTTTCTATTTCTAGCATTATCTTCTGCTGAGCTAGTAAAAATATTTGGAGGATTTGCTGGGAGGTAGCAAAATTGTGCAAAACACCTCAAACTTATGGATATCCTACCATTGTAATAATACTGCACCTGTCCAACAGATACAGGGGCAGTCAACCTCTTCCCCACCAACTGATCTCAGCCTTATGTGGCCTGGCCCTAGATGCTACCTGACAGCCACCAAAAATATTGAAAATATCACAAAATGTATGCATATAATAAACAATTATTTTTGAGTACTGAGCTCAAAAAAATTTGGCTGATCAGGATAGACCTAAGTCAGTTGCAAATAGGTCTGGTGGGTCAATTTTCTGGATTGTTTTGAGTTTATTATTGATAGTTTTGTGCATGAGTTATGATTTTCCCCAATGAGCTTTTAAGCAGCAGTCCCTAATAGGTACTGCTGTCACTTCTTTTTTATCCTTTTAGTTTATAAAAATTCACAAAAGCCCAAAAATTTTGTCCTTAAGTATTTTTAATAAAAATATAATATGTGTGATGATCACCAATCTGAGCACCCTTTGGCTAGCCCTTGTTGCCAGTCTTCTCAAATTTAACACATCTATTTTAGACAGCTATGCCTGCAGCATTCTGGCTTTAGTTTTAGGTGGTAACTCATCTGGAGTTCCAATCTGTTGCTATCAATATTATCAGCATATTCCATGACACTAATAGGATATAAGCCAAGTCATATACTAATCTTATAAATTGTCAAATTATCATATTAAAGTATATCATAGTTTTTTGCTATTAAATGTCATGTATAGTTTAAAGTATAATTCTTTAAATTTTATTTGAGTTGGGCTGACCTGGGGATGATACCGCACCAATTGAGGGGAAATCAAATGAATGGGAAAGGAGGATAAAATCCAGAAAACCTCCATGCACAGCATATGATAGGCCAGGAACTCCATGGACCACCTTTGCTATTTGCTATCTCAGTTTGGGGCATTGGTGCACAACGCCAACACAGTCATAGTTGTCCCCTACCCAAAGTTCCTGTACCAGAATCGAACTTGGGGAGGCAGTGGTAGAGGTTCCTATTCTACCACTGGGGTATCCTCCCCCTAAAGTATAATTCTTTATATATAAAAAGGTTAAAAATTGATATCATCTATATATACTTTTTTATTTATGTATCAGTAAGTATTTTAATATCACCTTTCATACTTTTATTGTCTTTAAACTTATATATATATATATATATATATATATCAGCATCCTTTATAATCTTCATTTGTAGATATGTGTAGTATCTAATTCCTATCCAATAACATAGCAATTTTATAATTATACAATACTAAAAAAATCTGTAGTAAAAATAATAATTTATTCAATTAAGCCTAAATTACTTCTTGATATCCAGATAACGATCAGTAGTATGCCAAACCTCTCTTCTATACTCATCAGGGCTTCTTGCACCAGGGATAGGAATTGGTGCAATATAATATCTATTTAAGTCAAGGGCAAATCTAGCGCTTTTCTTAGGTTTTCCTAACGTTTTAGATTTTGCTAGCAGTTCTTGGCTTGAGTTGCCATACATATTACTTAATCCAGTTGATGATGCTTGTTGGTTTGAGGGTATGATTACTGGATTAGAGCTTGATTCCTCGGTAACACTATAGTTGGAACATAGATTAGTTTTTTAGTATCAGAATTTAGTTACTGCTCAAAATTTGTATTTGATTGCTCATCAATAAGAAGCTGTGGAGGGTTCCAAGATTCTTGAATATAAGGATCAAGTAGAAAACAGAGAAGATTTACTGTGCCATAAACACTTAGGCCAAATAATCCCCAAGAACCAAGTACAGAGTTATCATAATCAAATGAGATAGAAATATTAAAACACATGGCTCCTATATGGCATAAAAAGCAAGCTAAAGGATAAAGTGACCTAAGAGAGAATTAGCTACAAAAAATTAGTCCTTACACCCTAAATCCTAGAGTTCTTGATAATGGATTTCGTATTGGTGATAAAAGAGGACGTGTTTCTGAGTCCCGGATATTTTCATAGTTATATCTGGTCAAGAAAAGCTTAAGCATCAGCATGATTGGAATAATAAAGCAGTAGATCAATAATGGAAGATTCGTTGTATAGAGCAAGAATATCTTTATCCACTCACGGTTTTTTACATTAAGCTTAAGAAAGCAAAAGCCTCCATAAGATCTTCCATAAGCGTTCATTGCTATACTATCAGTAATAAATAAAAAAACTTACCAAAAGGCACTAGATCTATAACCGTAGCAAATAGAATCGGAATTATATATAGATAAAATCCAAGATGAAATGGGAATCCATTCATGGAGATAAATAATTTGTAAGTTTAAAGCAATTGCAGTATTTAAGAAAGTATTAGCATGAAAGCAAAAGGCATATAAAAATGCACTAATTTCACAAAAAGTTTCCCCTAAATTCGAACCATAGATATAGTTTAGATGACGGATGATATCAATAGTTGCTATAGCAATTTGAATCTTAAGTGACACTCGATCTAAATAGGCTGGTCTTCTAAATTCTAGTATTTTTAGTATCTATAGGATATAAATCACTTAGAAATATAACATATGAGAAGATTATGAGTGAACTGATAATACTTACCCAGTTCACAACCACAGACTGAAGAGAATTATCTTCAAAAAAGTTCCAATTCATTTTATGATTCTAAAATCAAATTAGCTACTAACTATTATATAATTTTATTAGCTATAAATATCCCAAATGTTCTCAACACTATCCATTAAGAATTAAAACTTATCTAGGATCAAATATTATTGTTATAGAGAATCATACTCTTCTAAATTAGCTTTTTACCACCTATTAAATAAGAAATTATACGGTACTATCTAATTATATAGTCAACTAGTAAAAAATTATAAATGAATAGGATTAGTTTAATCTAAAGCTTTAATATGATAAAATGTGGTTGATATAAAAGTAAAATATTAGTTACCTTCATATAAAAATATCATCTCATTATATTTTACTTATGCTGAGCCATCCTTACTATATCTTTACTTTATATTATATCTATAACTAAAAATAGTAGCAAAAATAATATTATAATATAATGAAAAGATTATCTAAAAATAGTTGTAACTTATATAGATTTTAGACTAATATTAGATAGTTTTGTAATCTATAAAAACAGATCAAATGATTCGAAAGCGGAGAAGTGAGAATAAACTTAAGATCTCTTTAAGGTTTTTAACCTTGATCCTTTAACTTAATTATACCCCACCTGATCCATAAAGGATCCCTTTAGAATTTTAATATATTTAAAGTTCCCATGATATCATCACATCATTTTACCACTTTGCAAGTTACTTTATCTTGATATTTAGTCGATAGTGCAATTTTTAATCCAAGTGGTGATATTTATTATGCTCACCTGATCTAATCAAGCCTTTTGAAACTGATCCATCTTTTAAGTGAATAAGATCTTATTTGAGATAGCCCAAAGATTTACAAAAGCAAGTCTATATCTATCGATTTAAACTTATCCGGATCCAGGTATTGTTGCAAAACCCTCAAGCTTTGCCATACGAACTATGTATTAATCTAACTCTTTAGCCACCATCAGATGACTGTTATACCTGTAACCATAAGCTAATGTGGGGTACTAAATGCTAGAACAAGTTCAAACCTGTTCTAGCAAGGACAAACATTGTTTCCTACATCCCCTCTTTTTTTAGTACTAGTGGTGCCTAACCCAAATTCCTACATCCCCTCTTATCATTATTAAATTAAGGATATAGAGTTATAAAAAAGGGAGGTTTGGGTGGTTGTCACGTGGGGTAGTTCCTGCTACTGCTGAATCTTTCTTTAAAAATAAAAGAGCAATTGGTTGTTACAACAGTCAACTTCTATGGCCTAGTTTAGATATAACTAAGTTTAATAATATATTTCATAATCTTGTCAACTAACGCTGATAGTTTTTTTTCAATTTATAACTTTGTATTACTTCAGATTTGTTTATTCAACTTTAAAAAAATATCTTTTTGCTTGATCTGACTTTTAAGCTGTTCATTATTTTTAGTATTTCCTTTAATTTTATACCTTATTTTGATCGTTCTTTTTAAATATGCTACTCTGTATTTTTTCTTATGTTTATAATATAGGAACATCAGTATCTGAAAATATGCATTTTTGCATAATTCTTGGTCATTTGCTTAGTAAAAGTTAGTATAGACATCGGTAGGTTTTTATTATGGCTTTTTATGTCACTTGTTTAGTCTTGTTTGATTTTCTCATTAGGTTCTTAATAAAAGATACTAAACGCCATATATCGCAGCTATTAAACTCAGTATTTTTTTAATTTAAGAGATGATAAAATACAACTTTTTTAGCATACTTTTATTTTTAATTTTTCTTATTGTTGAAAGTATTTATGCCGCAAACTCATTTCGTCGTCGTCTCGGTTATTTTAATTTTTATTATAAGCCTTTTTACTAACTAACTAAATTCAGTACATAACTTTTAATTTCTATAAACGAATAAAAATAAATAAATACTAGTTTTTACAGCCACTTTGAAGTATTCTATTGTCTATTTCAATTTTTATGTTGTTTACTTGGTTAGTTTTTTTGCAGCTTTGTTTATCCTAAACTTTTGTCTGCGACAATTTACATGCTTCATGAATAAGAATTTTCATGAAAAATACATGCCATTGTGTTCGTTTGTATTAATATTCCTAAAAAAGTAAATTGTTTAAATTAAGTTTTTAACTATTACAAAATTAGGTAGTTTATCTTATATAATAATCTTAGGGCTTTGTAGGCTGTTTATTAATGATGCAAAATTATAGATTGTAAAGTTACGAGGCATTTTATGCTGTAGTAGGGGTTAAGCTCTCTGTATCACGCTTCACTGGAATTCTGGTACTTTGTTCTGATGTAAAGTTGCTTATCAATCTCTTACGGTTAATTTTTGAAAGGATAAAAAGGACGTTTTTCTTATAAAAAGCTTAAAAAGAACTATTTGAGTTTAAAATACTAACTATAAATGATTTTCGTTCAAACTAAAGCATACGTTTTATAGTAAAAAGACACAAGAGGATGAATCTCGTCCATTTATAAATAGGTCTTTAGTAAAAATAGAATATGCGTGACGAGTAAGGCAGTGGTTATAGAATTGTTATCTAGATACTTTTATTAGCTATAACTTAAGTGCATCTAGATATAAATATTTCATCAATTTTATATAATTTTTGTGCCCTCCTTATTAGTTTGTTACATCTGAGTAAATACTTCAATTGATCGATTCATATCATACACATATGTTAATGCTTCTTTTTATTGAAAGTAGGAACTTTTTAAAACAAATAATATATATATATATATTATAATGCCTGGTAGTGTTTATTTTATTGTTGGTCAGTCTCAAACAACGAATATTTAGTGCAGTTTATGTTGACTTTAATGCATAACGAATGACAACTATACATAATGAAACTTATCATAAATCTAACTGATACATCTATATATAAATGGATGTTGGTATAATTGCTCCGTACACGTTCCTATACTACTCATCCAATCGTGATGAAACTTTGGTGAGTTGTTGTGTGCATGCCCAATAAGGTTTATGAATTTTATTAATTATTATTTTCATAGTAAAATAAAAAGTTTCATATATAACAAGTGAAAATCCTATATATTCTCGATGGTATTCCCATATTGTTACAGCTGAGCAGTTTTAAATTCATTAGAGTTGATATTTTTTATGGTTTTGTTAAGCAGTTAGTGGTTATTTGGCTAATTATCAAGTAATCTAAATCAAAGCTTTGAATCAAAACCCCAATTGATTTTACAAATACCTCCTCTAGCATAATTGACAAGTTTTCTCTCTCATAAGCATCACTTTTTAAATCAAAAAATGAACTGAACAAGAATTGAGGGAGCATCCAACTGCCAGTGTATACTGCAACTATAGAGCAGTGATCCACGGCCAACCACCCAAGCGTAGGGAAGTCAATCAGCCCATCTGTGCGTAGCACATAGAAATGGATGGCTTGCCTGCACCAATATCAAATAATAAAGCAAAGGATGCCAAGATAGATGTACCATCTGATGAACTTCCCGCTGGCCCAGACCCCCACACAACTAATAATGGGGAAAGGCTGAACAACCCTTGTATGTCAAATAATAATTTGGTGACACAAACAATGACAAAATACATGAACGCATCAAAGGGTCATGGTGCCCTTGTGACTAGCACAGATAACAGGCTGACTCCCCAGGATTGGTATCTGCCAACAACCAGACAACAGGAGATATTCTTGGGGAGTGAGGCCCAATGCTGAAAAACAGCAGTGTCAGGAATATTCCCCACCAAACCTCAACCAGTAGAGGGGTTGGGGCCTCACAGGGTAAGAAAATTTTTGTGGAAAAAATAAAAAACCCAGATGAAGTATTGGTTGGATCTGAAACCAACTCAGATTTGATTGACAAAAATCAGCCACTCAAACTAACAGAGCAATGATATAAAAAGTTTTCTGCTGATATGGAGAAACTTACCAAATCTGCTCAGATTTTTAAAGTAATGAAGAAGTTGGGCACCAGTTCCAACAAGGCCCAGTTGAGGGGGAGAATGGTCCCCAACCAAGATCAATCTGGTGACCTGAGTAAATCATCAGGCATGATCCCTAATACACCATCAGGTGCAATACCCAACAAATTTATATTGACAGTAGGGTCTAGCTCAACCAAGAATTGATAGCCAATCCTAAATGGACTATTGGGAACAAACCCCAACAATTTTAAGCTATCAGAGGGAGTTAGATTAGCACAAAGCAATTGTCAAACTAATATAAATCATTGGGGACTAACCCTGATGGTGGTGAAGCTATGTTGGGGACCAAATCTGAGGAATCAAATATGAAAAAATTGGCAAAAAAACTAAAAGTACTACCAGAAGGAGCCAAAACCCTGACAGTGGTCAAGTTGGCAGCCAGGGCCCCAGTGAAATATATCACAATTCAGTCAGACATGTTATCATGTCACAGTGTGTCTGACCACAAAGTCAAATAATGAGAGGCCTTCCAGTTCCCATACTCTACGGTGACTCAATAGGTCTCCAAAAATATCAAACCAGCCATTGCAGCTATATGGTGAGACCACAAGTTTTCCATCAAAGTGGCCAAATACTGGCTCAATATCCAAATCTTAATTGACATGGTGGTACTCTTCAAGGTGTTGCAAGTTTGGACTGAAGATGCCCTGGAATAGATGAAAATCCCTGTGGAGAATAAGGTAATTGAGGCCACAATTCACAAAGATTTAAAACTGGTGGACGTGAAGGCCTGGATGGATGCTGACATTGACCTTTTAAATGTGATGGAGTATAACAAGGCTGGTATTACAGCATTATAAGCTCAAGCTATTGGGAGCTTGGGTCTCAATCTAACAGAATTAGCTGAATATAAAAAACAATTCCTAAACATCTTGACCACCCTTTAATGGGCCTGATGCACCAATCCAGTATACATGGCACTGGAATAGTATAATACTACATTCTCCCCAGAGGAGGCACTACCATGGATCACAGCCAGATTTAAGGCCACCGAGGCCCTACACTGGTTGTACACCCAAATCCTACCAGCCACTGCATCAGACCTGATGAAAGCAGGCTGGACAAAGGAAAAATCAGTGGAGTGGGGACCATTCTGGGATTGGTCACTGGAAGAGACCATCAACTGGTATGCCAACGGATTCACACCAATGAAAATAAAATACTGGTTCTGAGCAGGGGCCAGTATGGACCTAGTGCATGAATGGGTGGAGCTGAAGGTGACTAAACTAATTCAAAAACTTTTAGAGGCTGACCCTTCCCTATCAAAAAGTGGAAAATCTGGCATGATGGTGCATTAATTGCCAAAGTGGCAGACTGGGACACAGCATGGTTCACCCCAGAGTCAGCTCAACTGTGGATGGAACATGAGATTTTACCATAGGTGGCAACAGTGAGGAAAGGGGTCATGAACACAGACCTGGGCCAAAAATGGCTCAAAGTGGGGATCCACATCAAAACCATCTAGTATTAAAAACAATTCTTCCAGGAACCAATGCCAGTGGCCCCATATATTACCAAAGGTTTCATTCCCTCCAAAGCATTCCAATGGAGTGAGGCGAAAGTTCCAGCAGCTATGGCATATATTTATAGATGGGGGCTGAAATAGTGTCACAGTAAGGGACTGGTGCCAGCTTAGCTCAATTATGCTAGAGGTCCTTCAAAAATACCTTCACCCAACGTGAATCCCAAAATCTACCCTCAAGTGGTAACAATTGGGATTCTCACCAATGGATGCCCTTGAGTGGCAAAGCCTCAAGATCAGAGCACAAATGGCTATAAATATCAGTTGCCAAGGCATCAGCATTCATCAGATTGAAGCGTTCCTCAATTGGGGGTTCAGCCTCAATGAATTGATAAGCTGGATATTGAAAGGGAAGACCCCCACCATAGTACCCAAACCAAACGCAAAAACCAAATCCTACAGCGCAGCAGCAGCGCACACCAAAGACAACACCTGAAATAGAGCAGGGAGCCACATTTAGTACATCTGTCAGTTAATCAGCGGGAACTTTATAGACCGCCAGGCACCAAAATCATACCTAAAGGATGCTATCCAAATCCACCTGCAGCTAGTGGAGGAGGAGAAATGGTCCAACCTGATAATGTTCATTTATCAGAAACTTGATGAAGTTCTAGCTAGAGGGGACTTTGATCACCACTGGGTACCCAAACAAGGCTATATAGATATAGCAATTCCAGGAGAATTGGACCGCAAGAAACTCCTCAAAATTGGCATCAAATACAAGGGGATTTATCTGCAAACAGAGCTGATCAGATATGTCAACCAAACCGCAAAGTGGGTAACCTTCCAGAATCCCCCCACCTATTGTGAACAAGAGCGAGTGCATGAAGCGATCTGGACTGTATTGTCATACTATGGGGAAGTACACAAATTTTGGCAAGTGATGGTGGTTACATTGTGAAGTGCCTTTACCCCCAGACAGTGGAAGCACTGTACTAACTGGCACCCTGGATGAAGCTGAACAAAATTGTTCTACCCCGATTCATCCGCCTGCCCAGCCTCAACAGGGTAGTATAGATTGAACAGGAAGTTGTCAAACAAGTGTGCCAATTCTGTTACCAGACTGGCCACATAATGGCTCAATGCCACCATTATAAAGGTAAAACTACACAGGAATACAAATATGACCCCATTGGGGGGTCACCAAGGTTGGTACCAAGACTTTCCTCCACCTGAAAGCCAGAGAATGGATTTTGTGCAAATAAATGGAGGTAGCAGACCTGAAACGCCAACAACAAGAATTGGATCTGGCACATAGTGAAGCATGGGAACAAGAAGTGGCAAAGCAACCTTAAGCGGATGATGAACCATTTATAAATCTGAACCCTAAATATTATGCAATGGATGAGGGAACTGACCCCAGACCAGCAGAGCAACATCCAACCCAAGTGGAATGGACAGTCTACAAGGAGGAAAGATGGCAGAAGGTGAACCTAAAGAAGTCCCCCAAGCAAGGATGGGTGCAGGAATCCAGAAAAATAAAATTGAAGCCTGACAAGCTTAAAGTAAATACTAAACTGAATTAGAAGTTATCGGCAAATAAACCCAAGGTGACCAGCAAAAAAATCAGCAGGTGCTACAAAATTGACAAAGTCAGTCAGACAATCACTGATTAAAAAATTGAGTTATGCCGCTAAATCAAATGAAGGGGTGAGAATCCAAATAACAGATGAGGGGAATCTGCCGCTCCCTCAGCAGGGGATAAGAGGCACTATGACCTAATCATAAAACCATCCCCATTATCCATTGACATGGAGATGGGGATGGCAACCAAATTCCTAGTACACAGGATGCCCGGGAATATAATCCCAGTCCCAACCAACTGACCCTGAAAACCAAATAATACACCCCACCAGCCATTGACGACACCATCATCTACCAACCAGACCTCAGTACATGATTCAATCCACAACCCAGACAATGCTAAACCTCTACCTGTGGGTCAGGCAGACGGAAATGAGGATAGCGACCACAAATGCCTGGGGGATGGCGAGCATACAAACAAGGAGGAGGAAGATGCACCATTTAAAAACTAATAATATTAACCTAATTTTTAGAAACATAAGCTGGTAACCAAAAGGAAAAGGTGCCAAGCTCAAACCACAATGCAAAAAACCACCCGTGGTCCCACCAAATAGGCTACCAAGCCCTATGGATGGACCATGTGGTGATCATGGCAATGGACAAGAAAATAGACCTGGAATTCACGGAAGAAACTCACGCCAGAAGGATCTTGATAGCAATGGCTACAAACAGAGAAACTGGCAAGAGCATATGAGTGGTAGCAGTCTATGCCCCACTGAAGCTCCACAAAAACCATATTTTTTGGGAATTCTTAGCGGAAGTGCCATCCAAAGTGACAACTATAATAGAAGGAGACCTGAACTGTTGGACAAATGTGAGCTGGGATACATTCCCAATGAGAGAACATCCCAACAGTAAGGCTGACAAGATGCTCAATTACCTAGTCAAATTGGGGATGTGCCTAATGATTGATAAAAAGGACAATGTCCTGGCCAACTTAATGTGATGGTCATATGATGCCGCTGGATCCCCACTGTCAGAATCACATTTAGACTACATCCTAGTGTCATTGGATTTCAATCTGATGACGTCCAACAGCAAGGTTAGCATAAATGCCAAAAGTGAACATATGGTCATCCATGTGGATATTGACCTTGATGAACCTCTTAGGAACCACAAGTGGCAACTGGCACCAGCCATGCTGAGGAACGGGGAATGGCGCTGAAAGATTAACACTGGACTGGATCAACTGATAGCATATCTGGACAACCACCCAGAGTTGAACCTGCTAGAATGATGGACATGGATCAAAGCAAAAATGAAGCATGATAGTATGAAGTTCAAAAAAGCAACCTCCTAAAGGCAAACTGCTGCCATGAAGCAGCTGAAGTCTAAATTAGAAATGCTGAGGCTCACCCAGAGGGACAGCAAGGAATGGTGGAGTGAGTGCCAAACAACACACAAAAAGTATTGGGCCATAATGATAAAGCAAGACTCAGAGAGGCGGACCAATGTGACTTACTGATATCAGAGCCTAGTGGGGACAATGACCAAAGAGGGCCTGAAGCATCTCATGGAAATTAAAACTAAGGCTAGGGTACAGGAAGTATAGACAGCAGAAGGGGGCGTATCAACAGACCCCAAAACAATCAAGCGCAAGGTCTGCAATTTTATGGTGATCTTTTCTGACAAAGAGAAACAAGTGAATCAGCAACAAAAACCCTTATTGACTTGGCTAAGCTGGCACTGGGGGCTGTATGCCAGAAGATGTTGCCAGGCTATCCGCCAAAATCTCTATTGATGAAGTTAAGAGGGCGCTAAAGGAGTTGCCAAGAATGAAAGTACCAGGCCCTGACAATATGTGTGCAGAAATATACACCATATTCTGAGACCGCATTACGCCAGAGCTCAAAGCCCTGTTTAACCACTGTTTACAAAATGGCCAGCAAATTCCAGGAGGCCAAGAGACCCGAATTGTACTTCTGTACAAAAAGGGCCTTAGATGCCAACTTTGGAACTGGCGCCCAATTGCGCTATCAAACGCCAATCATAAACTGCTCACGCGCATACTAATTAATCAGCTGATGGCAATGGCACCGCGCATGCTCCATAAGGACCAGAACAGCTTTGTCAAAGGCCATAGTATATGGGTCAGCATTGGCTCAGGCCAGAGCGTACTCCAGGATGTGAGGGGCATTGAACAGGGGTACCGTATGTTCCTCAATATGGAAAAGGCATATGCCCAAATAGCATGGTCATTCCTTTATGAGGCACTAAAGGCAGTCAGTATCCCCATCACTTTTTGAGCATGGATAACAATGCTGTACTCAGGCCTGGTAATGAAAGTGATTGTAGAAGATGGTTTAACCAACAAAATCCCTGTTGGGCAAGGCCTCTGACAAGGAGACCCTATGTCATCAAAACTCTTTAATTTTGCAGCCAACATTTTACTGGCAGCAGCGGACGTGAAGCTCCAGAGTTTAGTCCACCCTAACCAAATGCCACTGAAGATGCTAGCATTTGCTGATAATATGTTAGTAGGCATAAGCTCACCAACTGACCTCCAGGACACCGAGGAACTATATAATTTTCTATCAGCTAGCATCAAATGCAAAAATCAACTTAGCAAAAACCTCAGTGATGAGGGTTGGCAACCCAAATTTTAGTCTGCCGACTGACACAATGCCAATCATGAACTCCAAGATAATCTGATACCTCGGGATACTCTTCAACAATTAGGGACCAGCAGTACTGGAGACCAAACAGAAAGTATTATCAAGCTTATCGATCCAAATGGCATGCTGGAAGAATGCCAGACTATGTCTTGAGGAGAAAGTGCAGGCAATAAATGTCTTCATCTTCTTAAAGTTGTGGTATGTCACTCACATGCTGACAATGTGCCTGAACTTAGAGAAGAAGATCAGGACAATGCTTTGAACCTTCTTGTGGTTCAAGGAGAAGGCAGAACCAATACTGCTGTAAGCCCTGTCAAAATCGAAGAACAAAGGAGGCATGGGACTCCTAGACTTCAAATCTCATGCCTGAAATATATGGGGAAGTCATTCCTGAAGCTAACAGAGATGCACATGCGCTTCCTGACCCTAGCATAGGGTGTGAACTGGGCAAGAGCCCAAGGCCTCCAAAAAGCCAGTCTCTCCCCGCACAATATGTGAATGGATGGCGCACCACCTGCGGATGACCTCCCAAAAAGGTACTCCACACTACTGGCAACTATGCAATTGGGCCATGCACCAGGGCAGATAGTCATTTGAGCGATTAGACCAAGACACCAACCAAATTCAAAGGGATGTTGAAGCACATAATTTTCTAATGATTTCTGCAACAAGCTGGGAGGAGCGTAACTGAAATGCCAACAAATATGCAATCAAGTTGATCAAAATAAGGTACAAATCAACGCTGATAGAAATATGGGGATTTACTACTGAAACTGGGGCGCAATCTGCCCACCCGTCCACAAATCCTAAATGATTGGACTACTGAAGGCCATGACACCAACTACCTGACAAAGGAGTTGATTTTGGGCCTGAACTCCCATTTCAGTAATGGCCAAACAGCAGTTGGTAACCTGGCAGATCCTAAATTGGGCATTCAAATTGAGCAAGCACAGCGGGCCAGACTACAAGCACAAAGAATGCCCCATATGCGCTGAACCAGAAGCAGACATAGCCCACCGTTACTATGAAAGTGCCGTGTTCAAAAATACTGGACCACAATGCATTACATCCTATCAGGTGAACAATTGCCACTGGGAATACATCCATCGCAGGATCTGTTCTTCATGAAAACCCTGAAAATGTCTCTGATCCAACTATGAGCCTTCATTTATCATTACTGTGTATGGGTAATTCACTGTGCGCTTGTTGCCAAGGTTTTGAGCAATGAGCGCCCCCACCACAAAGGATTAGTATTGAAGACCATTTGGATTATTTCAAAAAGCTCCGTTAGATCTCAAAATTTTTGCACCTAATCCCGGGTGTTATAAAGCCACACATTGGCTTTCCCCTCTGGATCGCTTGTCATATGCAATGAGGCAACTAATTGACTGAAAATAGAATGTCCTGTAAGCCTGCCAATGCTAGAACTGTGGCTAGCAATGGCAATTTGCAGTCAGCAATGGCTGGAGGTGCTAGAACTCTAGTGGCCTGAACCCTCAGACCTTTTTACCCTTGGCCAAATTGCCTGTATTTCGCCCTCCCCTCTTACTTTCCCTTAAAGTTTACTTTTAAATAAAGTATGGAGTTTTTAAAAAAATCCTCTAGCATAATCGCCTCAGCTTTTGGTTCTAAAATTAAATTATATAAAGGTTGGTAGTTTCAATCCTGGCGCAATTGTTTTATTTAATTACTTATATCATTTAATTTAAATCTATATAACTATTTATTCAAGGTAAGCTGACCAAGGGACAGATATTACCAAAAAGAGAATGATAAAAAATAAAATAAACTGAAAGACTCAAATGAGCAAAATGACACTAAAACCTAACTTAAACCAACTAAACAGACTGTCAACGCCAAACAGTTAGATGACCATGGGGGTCAGGGGGCTCCTTAGCTTCAAAATTTAGCAATGTGTGGGTCCAGGTGGAAAGTAGGGATATTTAAATCTATTTTATCTGTATGTGTAAGAGAAATACCAATGACTGACTCATCACAAAATCTCCAAAAAAATACCAACCTATAAACTTAAAATTTGGCTGTAGGTTCCTTATATGATGTAAGTAAGCACTAAAAAAAGATTTTTAAAATTAAGGTAAAATAAAAAGTTTTGTATTTAACAAGTAATTATCCTATATGTTCTGATGGTATTTGCTATATTGTAATGGCTGAGTGTTTAATCTATAATATAAATTTAAATTAATCAATTTGAATCATCTGAAATTCTATAAATACTGTAGCAAGGCACAGGTAACTCCACTAGTCTATAATATAAGTATATTAAGCTGCAAGAGCACAGCTGCCTTGAAGTATGCTTAGATTTAAGATATTGAAAATTGGTTGGGACCATCTAGTTAAAAAAAAATATTGAAAATTGATAACTGTACTGGTTTAGAACTATAGTTATTCATATATTCTCAAGTTGATATACATATAATTCAAACTGCATTCAATCTAAAAAATTATAACTAAAGTATATAGGCAATGTGCAAGAAAATGATGTTATAATATTACTAAAAAATGTTATATAAGAGCTTCTTTTAACCTCATTAGCTCTTTTTTAGATATATTATATAGCTATATAATAATAAAAACACATGAACATTTAATTTATATGTCAGACATTTATAAAACATAACAAAGGCTATGCTATGAACAGTACATATATATTCAAATTAATATGTCAGAATTTTAACCAGATAGAATCCTCCAATGATATGTCATTATTTGGGATGATATGGCCAAATTTGGCATAATGGCTTATTGACTGAATTTCATGTTATTTGATATGATTGCTGGTTTGTTGAAACCTAATTTAGGTTGAGCCAAAATTAGTATTCCACTGAGTTTGGAATTAGGTTTGAGTGGGGCCAATTGGTGGCCCCAAATTAGTATAAAGATCACTGGCAACTAATAAGCCAAGGATGATCCAACTGGTATCAGTCAGCAGAATCAGTGTTTGATGCCAACTGCCATTCATAGACTGTTGTGGGATTTCTGGTGGAAAGCCAATGTATTCACTTCAAATTGTTCATCTATAACTTGCTGCCTGTACTGATAATCCAATGTTGGTGGATCCAACAATTATGAGTTCAAGGTGGCTGAGGTTGTTTCCAGTGCCTCATTTAGTATAATCATTTATCACCTGAATAAGGCGATTCCTAATCAATCAACTGAGATAAGTTGAGAAGAGATGTTGGTGAGATACTGAGATATTCTGAGTCAAAGTGAGTGACTGAAGTTGTTTCCAGCACATTATTATCAACTTGAAGGTTGAACCCAAGTTCAACATATATTTAAATTAATTATTTATATGGCTCACTGGTGACTTAAAGCTGAGTATGAGCTAAAACTAATTTGGACACCGGGAAGGACAGAGTGAGAGGGTCAATGCCAGGGAAGAGAATAGTGCAGTAGAAGGCTGAGTGAATGGTTGGCTGGAAAATCAGCAATGAGCTGCAAGGTTGACAGTGGGCACAGTAGTTCTTTTGTATATAGTATAAATACCTGGCGCTTTCCTTTCAATAAACATCTCCCTTTGCCTAATCTACCTTTTATTATAAGTTTATAATGTATTTCATTGGTTAGGGATTAGGCTGAGGGATCCCCAAGATACTACGGGTGACATGCCAAGGGGTTAGCCAGTGCTGCTGGCCCTGACGCCTAAGATAAAATAATAAGGGCTGACCAGTCTTAATACTGGTTAGCCTGTCAACTAGCAGAGCCCATAGTTGATTTTCTGACATAGTGTTACTAATAATTTATTTATTTCTATAATAGTAATTTTACTAGATTAGAAACTAAACTTCATCTTATGCCAGGTATACTAATATTTGATTTACTAATTACCAATCTTACTAAGCATATAATTATACTTTATATACATTTAGATATGCTAAACCTTGTCTTTATATATCTCACTTGTCTCTTGGTAGCTACTTTGCAAAGCTTATATTTTTATATAAGTAAGATTGCTAATGTATACAATTAATAGAAACTGTCTGCTACCATCAGTGTTTTATTCATCAGTTTTTAATAGTCAAAGTTTAGCAGAAGTAAGAATTTGCAAATATTATTAATTAACATCTTGTTATATAAAATGTGGTATAACTATTTTTTGTTACATTTTTATAAATTAAATTTTATCTTTACTAATATCCACTAATCTAAAAAGCTAAATAAAGGCATTTAAATTTGTTCTGAAACAAATCAAATTTATTCAAGGTGAGACAACCTTTTAATAAATATACCATACTGGTTTAAATAGGAGATGAAAATATAGGAATGTAGAAAAAAATCATGTACTTTGGGGTAAACTTTCCTGCATATGATCTGATAGGCTAGGAGACATGTTCTAATTTCATTTATCTTCTTAGCTGGACAGGTACATAATGTGAAACTCTATAAGTACTAATATCTTCTAAAAGCCACAAAGAAGTTAGATTTCTGCCACAGGCAGATAAAGCCTGTATCATAAGGATAGTTGTAGGACACCATTCCAAGAAGGCAACCACTTCTAAGATATAAAAAGATGACCTCATTTTAATTTGTTAGTAACTTTCTGAGAAAGATTAAATACCATATAAACTGCTGTCCCACCTGGTTGGTTGAGTTTGCGTTATGTGTGTTGTCCATCATTTTGGGTGGTTTGTTCATTTTTATTTTGATGATTATTTATTTTTATGTTTTAAGTTTTGGTAATGTCCATCTTCTGGTTGGCTTACCACGGTTAAATAAAAATAAATACCATAAAAATATATAATTTTAGTCTTTAAAGTCTAAAATTTTATGTATAAAATTTAATTATATTTTATAAAAAATAAAAACAAATGCAAATTTCTAAAGGCAAAAATGTTCAAATTACGGAGCCTATTAGGTATCATATTGTTGAACTTGACACATAGGCAACATATTTCAAGTGCATAAAGTATACACAAACTATAGTACAAGGTACTGTTTGAGTACAATAACCTTGTCCAAAACTAATAGAAGAAGCCCTATATAGTAGTAGATTTATATTAAGAAAACAAGAGAGCACACTGTAGTAACTAATACAACCATAGACTCACAGGCTCACTCATGTAGTCTTCCAGGTAGGCTCTCACAGATTCTCCAGGAAAAGATCCCTTTTCCAGATGGCAATCCTGATCAGATATCCTCCTTCTATCAGAGTTCTCATTGTTACTACATATAATTACTACGCAGCACTCAAAAATAGTAGACTAAATTCTAATATCTAAATTAGATTAGAAAGCAAATAATAGGGCTTGAGCATTTACATAAAATATGCAATATTCCAGATGTAATCAGATTACCAATGGACGGCTATAATAAATTTAAGGACCCTATTACCAATTGTTTTATGTTGTCATAGGGCATGTAAAATAGTATGTTAAAATAAAATAGGTTGCGATATGGCAATGAGGGCACAGCATCAATGCCCAAGGATTAAGGGAACAAGAGTTGTGCTAGCGGGTTTAGGGTTATAATTAATAGTAAATCAATATCTTAGGCCACTACTTATAAAAGCAAGTTTAGAATACAAACTATTTACTTTGAATTAATCAAATATAATATCCACTTATTAGATAGAGTATGAAATAAGATAAAATATATATCTTACCCAGATGGGTGGTTAAACTAATTATGAAAATTCTCCCCATTTGACCAAAAAATGGTTAGCAAAGATGTGAGGAAGTCACCTAAATTTTTGAGAAATTGGGGACAATGTCATACAACTCTGCTGGCATTTATTCAAAAACTTAGCGTGCACCCTGTTGCTATTTGGGTTGACTAACCATATAATTTCTATATCATAATGTGATTTTACATAAATACTTACTTTTATATGAAGGTTTTAATTTTTCACCCTTGATGCTGATGTAAATCTGTAAATTAGTTTGACAGATTACCTCAACGCTGATATCAATATGGCAAATTAAGTTATGGCAGATTACCTTGCCTCTGCACCTACATTTTTATATGTAGCTATCAATCAATAGAATTAAAGTCTATTGTTTTACCCTGGGCCATGACAAGGATATATATTGAGGTTCACTTTCTTCCCACCATCAATATCCCCAAAATCATTTATTAGTTTACTAGACTTTATGGCATTATGGACCTAAATCCTGTAATATTATATTTTATAACTTTATTCAAGGTGGGCCAACCCAGGGACAATACCGCACCAATGAGGGGAAGTGAAGAAAATGGGAAAGGAGGATAAAACCTGGAAAACCTCCATGCACGGCGTATGATAGGCCAGGAACTCCATGGACCAGCTTTGCTATTCACTATCTTGGTTTGGGGCATTTGTGTGCAACGCCAACACAGTCATAATAATTCCCTATCCAAAGTTCACTACTGGGATCAAACTTGGGGAGGTAGCGGTAGAGGTCCCTATTCTACCACTGGGGTATCCTCCCCATTAATGTTATATTATAATATCAATATTTTATTACTAATATAACTTATTGATATTACTATTATATTTTCTATTGCTTCTCTTTCTTCTTAGCATCATTTATAGAGAATTAAGAATAATTTAAAATGAAAATGCTTTTCTTTCTCATAACAATCATTTTAGTTACTACAATTCAATTTGAACAGAAAATTTTAATAATCACACACAGGAAAGATGGGCGACTCTATCAATAAAAATAATACAACATGGGTGAGCGTCGCAGCAAGCAGTGCACTTAATGGTGCAACTAAGGGCAAGAAACGCCCTGGAGGGGGACCAGAAACCCAATCTGCAAAGAAATTGCAAACTCAGACAACATCTGGGTTTATGGTATTCACTGTAAAGCACGTGCAATATATGTACATTCAGTTCAACCAACCCTTATCAAAGGTGGAACATGGGATCAGACTCTTCCTTGGGGATGAGTCACTGACCCTGTGGGAGAAAACATGTGAGGAACAGCCCTCACTTTTCCCTCACGCGGTGTATGTAGCCACCAACAACATGGGCCGCAGCTGGATCAATATTAGTTTTCAAAACAGCCGATGAAGCCAATGCCACAGCAAAAGTCTGTGTGGAAATTGCCCTCCTCAAGGGCAAAAAAATTGTGCGCACCATGCACACCAGATGGAACAAAGTGAAAACTTTGTTCATCTCTCTTTCAACTTGCTCCCCACCAACTTTCTAATAAGGTAATTGAGGAGGAGCTCTGAAAAGGTCTCATGGCCTACAGAGAAATTCAGCAACTTGAATTACAGTGATTTCACCTGATGCCCAACCTGTGCACAAGCAAAGCTATCGCTGTAATCAATCCCTTCCCAGAAGTGGAAGAGGACTTATCCAGAATTCCCCACACAGCAGAATTTCACTTTGAAAATGGGGGCCAGTCAGCCGCGTTCTGAGTTACACTGGAGCGTGCACCGCCCATTTGCAACCACTGTGGCTCACTGGGCCACAAGGAACATGCGTGCCCTGTGAAAGAGGGATTAATGAAAAATGACTATTGTGAGGAAGCAATGGACAAAGATAATGAAAACTTCGCCAAAATGACTGACGGTCACCACCCATTCTGCTAGGGTAAAGATGGACTATACTCCATCGTAGACCCAGTTACAAGCAAACAACATAAAGCGGCACAAAAAGCCCGCAAGTGAGCAGCAGCTGAAGTGGCGGCACATGCGGAGTCTGCCATTAACCCCAGACAAATTTGGGAGGATATTTCAGATATTCACCAAACCAACCATACAGAACAATATGCCCAGGTCGAAAATTTTCACAGTAACCTGACTGAATCACAAAGCGAAATCAGTCATGCACATATTGAGGAACAATGCAACCGCAATTTGGGCGAAAATTTGGTGCACAATTTACCAAAGTTGAACCTCAAAAATACAAAATCCAATCAACAATCTGCATCAAATCAACATGAGACCTGTGCAGGAAAAGTTGATGCAAATGCAAAAAACTGCAATTTCATTGAATCATTGGGTCAGATCAAGGGAACCAACAATGGCAGTGAAAGAATCGGAGTACAGATGCAGAGCATGGCCAAAATGAGCCGTGGTGGGATAGGGCCAGAGGGCCCTCCCAACTGCTTCTGAGGCGCCGCGGGCACCTCAGTGTCAATAGAGATACTAAACTTTGCAGGAGCCAGGGCTCATATGTCCCAAGCCAAAAAGCTGGCATTCCTGCAAAAACCCCATGTAGACAGTGGGTTTCTTGGATGGCCAAGATGTCTACAAGGGGAAGAAGAATACTGGTCAACCAGGGTTGCACCATCACAATCAGTATGGACGTCTCACTGTGGGGTGATCATTCAAAACAACAAAAGTTTTAAAATTACAAATTTGTTGTCACACTTGCATGGTCGAGTCTTGGTAGCAACAATCACATGCCAAGAGGAAATAATTTCAATAGCATGTATATATGCACCGTGCACTGCAACCAAGAGAAAACAATTTTTTGAAAACATTCCTACTCTCACCCTCCCACCAGATACCATTATGTTAGGCGATTTCAGCTGCTGGGATAACCCTGATATAGATTGATGGCCTAATCCCAGGGGATACCCACCTGGACACATTGAATTCCGCACAATGAAGGCATCTCTTGGCTTACAGGATGCTCTTTCCCCCAATTCACCACTCCTTCCCCACATGATGTGGCCCAACATACACGAGGGAGTGCTTATATCAATGAGTCACATTGACCACATCCTCATCCCGCAATCCCACCACTCAAGAATCTCCAAATTTATAACAAAAAAGATCAATTTTTCTGACCACTGATTAGTTACAGTGCAGTTAACGCCAACCCAATCCCACACACAGGTGTCACCTTGGAGAAAGCTTCACTTGGAAAATATAAAATTGCCCAAGATATCTGACTGGGTTGAAAACAAGGCTACAAACCCAGAATTCACAATCCCATTCACTTCAGATCCCATTGGAACATGGGAAAATTAAAAAAGGATTTAATCAACAAAGCCCAACATATTGCATCATGTAAGTACACCGCGGACATGGCCACAATCAAGCGTACCTTGGCAAAACTAGACCACCTGGAAATAAATACTCTAAGATATGGCTATAGCCCTAACTGGGGACGCAAATGGGCAGTAATTTCTTCCTGACTTAATAACCTCATCTTTGAACACCAACACAGAATCAAAGTATCAAACAAAGGTAAGTTCATAAAGGAAGGTGAAACCTGTTTGACATACTTTTTCCACCAATTCCACTCTCGCAGAAAACAGCCTGCGTGCACACAGGTCCGCAAGACCAACGGCACCATGGCAACTGACCCTGAGGAGGTCAAGGCGGAAGTACACCACTATTACACCAAATTATATTGTGAAACGCTAACAGATTTACAAAAAATTAAAGAATTTATACAGACTGCCAAGATACAAAGTACACCACCAAATTACAATATAATATCCCTTATTACATGGGAGGAGCTTTGGGAGACAATTCGCGGTGCACCACGTAGGAAATGCCCAGGGCCTGATGGGATACCCTACAGTTTTTTATAAAAAATATTTTCAACAAATCGCCCCCCTCCTATTGGCATCTATGAACCAGTGCTTGTTGGAAACACGCCTATTACCAGGAGGCCATGTATCCTATGTTATAACCTAGTATAAAAAGGGTGACAAGTTGGACCTGGCCAACTGGCGCCCAATTGCACTCTCCAACACTGACACAAAAATTCTAACAAAAATTTTAGCAGCTAGATTAGGTGCAATTGAATCTGACGTCCTATCACCCAACCAGTTTGGGTTTATACCAGGGCGTTCAATCTGGAACAACATTCACCCTGTTGCAAACATTTGCCAATCCAAAGCAACTGGTGCCCTGGTCTTCTTGGATCAGGAAAAGGCGTATGACCGTGTTAGCTGGCCATATCTAAAAGAATGCCTACATGCCTTCAAACTCCCACCAAGATTCATAAAATGGGCGATGCTCCTAACAGAATCTACAACCATGGCTGTATGTGGCCCTGGATTCCTAACAAACAAGATTAAACCACATAGAGGGCTCAAAAAAGGGGATCCCCTCGGCCCACTGCTATACAATTTCAGCTTTAACCCACTCCTCTGAGTAACTGACTCACGTATCATGGGGATAACCGCACAAGGACAACCAACAGTCAAGATACTGGCCTTTGCGGATGACTGCATAGCAGGTATAGCAAACAATGAAGATGCCCAACAGCTGGAACACACTCTAGAGGAATACTCCAAGGTTAGCAATGCATCACTCAACAAAAGGAAGACAGAAATTATTCTCTTAGGCAAATACACAAACAATTGGGCCACAACATCAGAACCTCATACCAACATATGAAGAAAAAACACAATCATTTTACCCTTTGCAACACCTCCCACCACCACTCCTGTCCGACATCTTGGAATCTGGCTAGAATCAGGGAGATATGTATATGAGACAATGGAAAGTAACCTGTTACAACGGGTTTCCAAACGCGTTGCCTCCCTTAAGGGAAGAACCCTCCAGGACTAACAGGACGAGTTACAGTTGCTAACTCGCTCATCCTCCCAATACTGTGGTACCAGGCCCATGCGATAGCCTTATAAACTACCTTTATAACTTTAATCCACGCGCTTATCCAGGGCTGGCTGTGGCCTGGCTCTCACCCTCCTATACAGATGGAAACACTATTTGGCCCACGCTCAAGCGGAGGCATGGGACTAATAGATTTTGAGAGCCACGTCAATCACATCCTAGGTACCTGGATAAAGGAAATCCTTGCTCCAGACCTCCCAAAACAACATTGGTCCAGAGCAGCAAGGACTAACTTTGCACAGGCGCTCAAATTAACCAACCCACATAGTCCACCCAGACTACTTTCATACCTTGCCAAGCACCCTACTGCAACGGGTCCACATGAAACCTCCCCTCATTTCAAACATATCCTCTGAACTATCCGTCATATGGGATGGACCATAGAGAACATGAGTATTATACAGGGAAGGGGACGACCCAGCCCCCAATTCAAATTAAGAAACCCACGAAACCACCCCCAGAGGGATATGCTCGCAACAACCCCAAGCATAGCTAGGATAGAATACCTAGATATGTTGGACATTCCCTATGATTTAACCATGCAGAAGGCAATGTGGAAAATGACTCACCACCTACTCCCACAGCCAAGGATAAGAGCAAACGCCTGGCGCTGTCTGAGAAGGACCTATAGGATGGCGGACTGTTCCAACTCCCTCCACAAAACATGTGCAGTATGTGGAGGGGAGGGATCCCTACATCACCGCCTAGAAACATGCCCCCAACCAAAGCTATATGGCAGGAAGTCGCAGGCCTGCTTAAGATCCAAAACGAACAAGAATTCTTGATATCAAAGAGCATCTTCACGCTCCAGATTGAGTCACCAATCCCATCTACCCTCCATTCCCTAATAATACCCATTGCAATGTGACTATCCACACAATTGCATTAGATGCGTTCAAGGGCACGGTCCCAACCATTCATGGGGTTATTAACAGATTCCAAGTCCACTTACTGGAGCACTTCCAAGCCTGGCTCTATGGATATATGAGACCAAGGCAAAAAGCGCTCATAGAATCATGGTTCCCACTCTGGTTTCTCCATACAGACCCTTTCCTTCACACCTGTTCCATAGCAGGGGAAACCCCAGAGGAGTGCACCAACCCCCCATACCTGGCAGTCCTGCTGGCAACAGGGGTAACATGAGTACCCTGTGGTGCCTAATTTTATATTTGTCAATTATTTCCTTAGTTTTACATATATTTGGCAATGTCCGTCCCCTGGTCGGCTTACCTCAGTTGAATAAAAAGTATTAAGTAATCAATAAGTTATAAAACAAAATTAAATGGTTGGTCATACCAAATTGCAACATCCCTAAACGCCCAAGCCTTCTATGTTACAGTGATAAACCTACCTCATGTCGCTCAGATGAGGTAGCCTGCCAGGTTTTGGGGATTTATACAAACTTAAACTGTGTAGTATCCTTAATGGAACTACAGAGATCTTCAAAGAACAGTAAATTTTGCACTATTTGATGCCCTTAAAGGAGAATCAAAAACATGGCCCTGCACCTTACTCTATCAGAACTCTCAACTAGGAAAACCCTCCTTCAGTATTGACAATTGTATTATTAATGGTAGCCTTCTTGGTGGCAAGACCCCAACTTCTATTCAATTTTTAATGATGAGGTCTTGCCTCAAGTCTGAATGACCATATCAAGGCATTCCAATAGTTAGCAGATCCCCTTCATCTCTAAAAAGACATTGTAATTGCTGAATTACAAGCCTCCCTCAACTAGTGGGCTGTGTAAGTCCCGGGGAATGTCCTCTGGGTGTCAATCAGGCCATTTTCTGTTCCCAAGTAAGAAGGTACTGAAGAGGCTGGCCATACCCCTCATTACTCAGGGCGATCTCGCTCATGTGGTAGACAAGCTCTGGGTAACAGCCCTCCCACTTAGGATCCTGCTTCCAGTACCCACACTCTCCTCGGCAGACTGCTACGATGAATCAGTGAAATCTGCACTGAGATTGCTGAAATGAAATTGATTATAACTAATTTGAGCGGCAATCAGCCAGATGCTCAGATTTCAAATGGTCAAAAAGGTATGAAGACTGATCTATTGACCAGAATGCCCAACGGTTGCAATTTAATTAACATGACAATCAGAAAAATCTCCTCCCTCCCAAATCTGTCAGGCATCACCCCCAATAGGCAGGTAATAGCATCAGACACCATTGATAAGGTTCAAAGTTTCCTTCTGGCAAATCAGGCGTTGCGCCTGATGCAATGCCACTGACTGAACGAATGGCCCAGCGACTGAGCATGGGAGGTTTGGGCGTCCTGAACCCATTCCCAACCAAATGGGTTCACCCCTATTTGGGGTGGCCTTGGGGGATTCCCGCCGCTCGTTGGGCCAAATGCTGTCACGCCAACTGTCAGAAATGTAGTTGAGCCTTAGTTTGGACATTCGAGGTTGAACCAACAGTGACTCAGCCTGCCACCAAATTTTTTAATGTCAGTTCCCAGAGAACTAACCCATACATTTTTAAATAATTTTCCAGTTAGGTCAACCTTATGGGACCTAATTATAGCTTGTTTTCCCTCCAAAATTGATGACTATTTAATCAGTTGCATTGCACTGAAAAAAAAGTTGTTGGTCATTTTCTTCCTTAAATTTTCCATTAAAAAACCTTCCCCAAAATTTAGTTTTTACATGTTGAAAATTAAGCTGCCTTATCCGCCAATGCTCTCATACCCCTTGGGGTTAACAGCCATGTGCATCTGGTACTTTATTTTTGTGCCTATACGAAATTCTGGCTTACCAGCAGATAGTGGTACAACTCCTTTTTGGTTCCATATTCGTCATATCAGCAACAGTGCTTTTGGCATTCCAGTTTGCTGTTTAGGTGCTCTGGCACACTGGCTGGCAGGCCAGTCTAATTATTACTTGCTGTTCACCTGACATAATTGACCAACCATTATTCTTAGCCATTTCCGCCTTTCTCACGTACATTGGCGCAGCAATGGTCCCTTCTTTCCAACTGAACCAGGTTGTAAAGAAAATTATCTCTGTCCACATTAGTCCAGTCTCACTCAAAACTCCAAACCCATACCCCATAGTTGCCGCGGCTATTTTTCCCATGTTAGTAGGTTCTGACATCTCAACTTGCAATGAGTTTGCTCCTCACCAAAGCCTAGTGATTTCTCCTGACCCCACCACCATCTCTTTGGTATCACTGGATTCATCCACAACTACCAATAAAAAGAACTACGCTTACTTCTTAGTATCCATGAAGATTAGTGTTGGGTCCCATCACGTCTCCTTTGAGGCCCTGGTGGACACTGGAGCCGCAGGAAATTTTATGAGTGTAGAACTGACCCAGTAATTGGAACTTGTCATGGATGCAGGTCCTTCAGTGATGGTTGCATTGTCAGCCTCCCAAACCTCATACCTGGTACATCGCCCAGTTACATTTTCAATACACCAGTTTAGCTTCTGCAATCGCTTTTTGGCTGTGCTTAACTTGGTGTTTCCAGTGATCTTAGGAGTGGGATGGTGGCGCTGACAACACGTCAAAATCCACCTGGAGTCTAATATGCTGTTGATCACTAATGATCAACTGGAGGGTGAATTCTCTATAGTTGACACTCTTAAGAAAAATCAAGGTTGCATGTTCTATATAGTCCCTCATCCCCCCTATGGGCATACCATCCGATTTTCCAAAAAGTTTAATGCACTATCAAAGCATTTTTGATTTAAAAAAGGTGGATTGCTTGCCTCCCCACACTATATTTTTCTGTGGTTTTTGAACGACGGTGGAATTAGTGAATATCAACTGCCCGTTGTATCCCCACACAGCAGAGGAGGAGGTCGCCCTCAACACCTGGTTGGATGATATGTTGAGAAAAGGGTGGATGTTCAAGGAGACCTCGCCCGTCACATCTCCCATCATCTTCACTAGAAAAGCTGATGGTTCTCTCCGCCCCTGTGTGGACTATGGGCACCTTAATAAAATCACAGTTTCTGATCCCAACCCCCTGCCTTTAGAACAGACGATAAGCCAAGCAATTGCCAAATCTTGGGTGTTTTTAAGCTGGATCTTGTTAATGCATTCAACCAGATTCGGGTGCTGAAAGGGCAAGAATGGTTAACAGCAATCTGGATGAAGCGAGGAATTTTCCAATTCTATGTGATGCCCTTTGGGCTGAAAAACGCTCCTGCTACGTTTCAACGCATGATCAATAATGTACTGGGTGACCTCCAGTTTACCTGCGCGGTAGCATATATCAATGACATTCTGGTTTACTCCCTGACTCCCCCAAACAACACGCTACTGACCTGGAAGCAGTTGTGGCCGCCTTACATAAGGCAGGCTTGTTTGTCAAGCCTTCCAAGTGTGTGTTCTATAAGAAGGAGGTTACGTTCCTCAGGAACCTCATCTTAATGATGGTTTTGCAATCCCTCCCAATAAGTTTGGATGCTATCCAGGATTGGCCAACCCTGACTACCCAGAAGCAACTGCAGAGTTTCTTGGGAACCATAATTTCCTTAAAAAGTTCTCCCCCACACTTTCACAGCTCGATGCCCCACTCCACCCCCTTATAGGGAAAAATGTACCATTTCATTGGATGGACAAATGCCAACAGGCGTTCAAATCAATTAAAGAGGTGTTTGTATCCCCTCCCATTTTGAAACATACCAATACCACCAAGTCATATATTGTTGCATGCAATGCTTCATCAGTAGCTGTTGGAGCAATGTTGCTCCAGGAGCACGATGGCTTGGAACACCCAGTTGTCTACTTTTCCCAAAAGTTCACCTCTACAGAGCAGTCTTGGGCTATCTATGACAAGGAGTTGGCAGCCGTTGCTTGGGCCCTAACTCATTGGAGGTACCTGTTACAGGGTACCCAACATGAACTAATGGTTTGCACGGATCACCAAGCCCTGTTGTACTTTTGTAAACCCCAAAATTGGCACATCGGCAAGCCTAAACCTATCAGAACCTGTGCAGTTTCAACTTCAAATACAAATTCATAAAAGGTGCATTGAAAGTACTTCCCAATTTTCTCAGCCGCAGCCCCACCCACAGTTCCGCAGATCCAGAGGAAGTGGATCTCGTTACTGTAATCCTGCCACCCAAATCTTGTCAATTGTTCCCCCTGTTATTTCTTCTGTCGCTCTGGCCCCCAACGCTCCATTAGTTGCTCAGGTCTTAGCCAGTCAAATGGCCTGCCCTGAGGGCGTAGAGCTGGTCGAGCAGCTATCTCACCAGAAGCATAAACACTTCCTATACTCACTGAAGGATGGTCTTATATAATTTAGATCTTGCATTTGGGTGCCCCATCTTCCATACTGAGGTATTCTGCGCACATCATGATCCCCCCACGGTTGGTCATCCTGGTACTAAGAAATGCATCAATTTGATCAAACGGACCTACAATTGAGTGGGTTTGACAAAAGAAGTTCCGGCCTGGATCGCCAATTGCATCACTTGCACTTGGGCTAAGTCAGTCCGCTCTGGTAGAAACGGTCTCTTACACCCCTTACAGCAGGCGGAGGGTCTATGGACGTCGGTGTCCATGGATTTTATTGTCAAACTCCCCTGCTCTAACAGGTTCACAGCGGTGATGGTGGTGGTGAATCAGTTCACAAAATTTTCTCTCTTTATTCCTTGTCATTCCACAATTATGTCGGAGGAGACTGCCTGCCTTTTTGTGCGTCACATGTTCTCAATTTTTGGTCTCCCCAGGAGATTATTAGCGACCATGGTTCTCAGTTCATGGTGCGATTTTGGTTTGAACTTCTATCTATCCTAAAAATATCCCCCTGCCATTCTACAGTGTACCATCCCCAGTCTGATGAGCAGACAAAGTGAGTCAACCAAGTTCTCAAACAGTACCTGCATTGTTATACTGTGGCCTCACAAGACACCTGGGCTAACAACCTTCCCCTTGCTCAATTCGCCTATAACAATGGAATGCACACATCTACGGGATTTTCACCCTATGAAGCAACGTTGGGTTACAATCCTTCGTTTTTAGTCAGACCTTGCTTGTGGCCTGAGGTCCAAGCTGCCGCAGATCACGCTGAGCATATTAGGTCAACTCAATCCTTGGTGCGGGAACACCTCACCAAAGCTATTGATGACTACAAGAGGTTCGCAGATTGTAAGCAGCTCCCAGGTCAAATATTACAGTGGGTTCTTATGTTATGCTTGATACCCACCATTTACATATTCAAGCGCCTTCTCATAAATTTTCAAGTAAGCGTTCTGGCCCCCATCTGGTGGAAGAGGTCTTGGGTAATGGTGTTTTCCAGTTGAAGCTTCTGGCCCACTGGAAACAACATCCCATCTTCCACGTTTCCCAGCTGTTACCCTTCAAGGGTACAGTCCCTGCAGAGCCTGAACCAATCATTATTGAGGATGTGGAAGAGGCTGAGGTGGAGAACATCCTGGCATCCCGTAAGTCCCGCCATTCCATCAAATATCTTGTGGCTTTGAAAGATTACCCAGCTTATGAGAACAGTTGGGTCAAGGCACACAATTGTGCGAACTGTATGGAATTGGTTGAAGTGTTTCATGAAACCCACCCCACCCCACCACTCCCTGCCCTCCCCAAAAACCTGTGGTGGTAATAAAAATCAAGTTACCCAAGGCGCACAAGAATGTGGCTCTTGTACAATTTCCTGGTGGTGGGGCCCTTCCCTTGGAAAAAGGAAAGGGTAATATAAGTCCTGGGGAATGTCCTTTGGGAATCAATTGGGCCATTTTCCCATTCTTTTCTAAGAAGGTACTGAAGAGGATGGTCATACCCCTCGTGAATCAGGGCGATCTCGCTCATGTGGTAGATGAGCGCTGGGTAACAGCCCTCCCACATAGGATCCTGCTTCCAGTACTCACACTCTCCTCAGCAAAACTGCTACAAGGAATCAGTGAAATCTGCGTTGAGATTGCCAAAATGAAATCGATCATAACTAATTTGAGCAGCAATCATCCTGATGCTCAGATTTCAAATGGTCAAAAAGGTATGAAGAATGATCTATCAGCCAGAATTCCTAACAGTTGCAATTTAATTAACATGACAATCAGAAAAATTCTCCTCCCTCCCAAATCTGTCAGGCATCACCCCAATAGGCAGGTAATAACATCAGACACCATTGACAAGGTTTCAAAGTTTCCTGTTGTCAAATCAGGCGTTGCGCCTGATGCAATGCCACTGACTGAATGAACGGCCCAGCGACTGAGCATGGGAGGTTTGGGCGTCCTGAACCCATTCCCAACCAAATGGGTTCACCCCTATTTGGGGTGGCCTTGGGGGATTCCCGCCGCTCGTTGGGCCAAATGCTGTCACGCCAACTGTCAGAAATGTAGTTGAGCCTTAGTTTGGACATTCGAGGTTGAACCAACAGTGACTCAGCCCGCCACCAAATTTTTTAATGTCAGTTCCCAGAGAACTAACCCATCCATTTTTAAATAATTTTCCAGTTAGGTCAACCTTGTGGGACCTAATTCTAGCTTGTTTTCCCTCCAAAATTGATGACTATTTAATCAGTTGCATTGCACTGAGAAAATTGTTGGTCGATTTTTCTTCCTTAAATTTTCCATTAAACCTTCCCCAAAATTTAGTTTTTACATGTTGAAAATTAAGCCGCCTTATCCGCCGATGCTCTCAAACACCTCGGGGTTAACAGCCATGTGCATCTGGTACTTTATTTTGTGCCTATAAAAAATTCTGGCTCACCAGCAGATAGTGGTACAACTCCTTTTTGGTTCCATATTCTTCATATAAGCAGCAGTGTCTTTGGAAATAAAGTTTGCTGTTCATGTGCTCTGGCACACTGGCTGGCAGGCCAGTCTGATTCTTACTTGCTGTTCGCCTGACAGGCTGGTTCTCACATGTCATGGTACAATGGACCCCAGACCTCTGATGAAGCATTTAAGCTATCTCAACAGATTTAGCCTGCCTCAGACTCAGAAAAGCAAGGAATCCAGCCCTGCTAAACCTATACAACCATAAAAAATTAACCCAGCTGCCCTAAAGATGAAGTGCTCATGTTGTATGATGCCAAGGGTTAAGATTGGTGATAACGAAGATATTAACAATATCAATCAGTCAGCAACCTAGTTGTACCCAATACAGCAGAAGAGAATCACCATGAGATTTCCACACATGTACTGGAAGTGCTCTCCATTGCCCTTTACACCACACTTTGCCTAAGGATAGTGGAGTCATCAAGTCAGCATCTCCTCCTCCCATGGATCTGGGGAAGCTCTTGATCACCACAAACTACAACCAGTCCTCACCACAATCCAGAGCCCCTGCGACCAACACAATACACCTCTAGGATCTTGGTATTACAGCTCAACCCCCAAGTTCTATGACTTATGGACCTTTTGGGCAAGGTAGCAAATAGACTCCCAGAAATCTTGTTTATCCCTGTAGACTTAAAGGCCCCAATAGTGTACCCCTACCAGCTCAAGATGATAAAGAAAGTCAAGTTTAAAAAAGCAAATATAATAATCAAGGACCTCAGCCACGTACTCAATTGATGGATCCCTCAGATCCCATTTTGACCTGGTATCCTTTTCCTGAGAAGCAGCTATGCCCTCCTTATTCCTTAATAAAAACCCAGGACTATTCCAAGTTAGCCATAAATACAGAATTTGAAGGTGGAGTATGTGTTAAGAATGTTTTACAGAATTTATTAGTGTGTATCCTTTGCTTTTTTTGTGGCAATCACATTCAGTTTAAGACTTGTGGCGGTTATTCCCTTAATAGATATGGATTCCTCAAATAATCTTTTTAATCTCAAGGTGTCCCAGGCTTTAGATTTGGCTTTTACAACAGGGGCCTAGTCATGTGTGCCTCATGTGTACCAATGGTGACCCTACCCTTATGTGAACCGCTGAACTTCTTGGCCCAAAGACACCTTTTCCATGCCAACTTCTCAGCAATCCTGTACCTAATAACCCTATAATTTTGGCGTGAGGTGGTGGTGCCAACTGTTGATCTTAAATAAGTTGTAGCGGAATACCCACGCCTTCACGTCCTACTATCATTCCAGAAGATTACTTTTCTCCCAACGCTTTTAAAGGGAATTCTTAGCAGCCAACATAAATTACTTTACCTCAGATGCAATTCCCAAAATTCCCACAATTTTCACAATACTTAAACCCTACAAAGATATCTTTGATGTGGAAAAAGCCAACCATCGACCACCCTAACCTAAGTTTGATATTGACTTTCACTTAATGGTAAATCTCACTAAGAAAACTGATCACATTACCCATATACTGGCCAAGGATCAATCTTTGAAACCTGAATTGAAGAGATGCTCGCCAGGGGTGGATAAACAAGAAGACGTCGCCAGTATCTTATCTAGTGGTGTTCAGTCATAAACTATATTGTGCCTACGGCCCTGCATAGAGTATGGCCACCTAAACTACATTACCATTCCAGATCCTTACTAGCTCCCCTTGAGGGCACAATCTTACAAGCAATCATAAAATCATAATTAATTTCAAAAGATGAATTTGTTAAATGTGTTTCACCAGGTCTTAGTGAAGAAGGGCAAAAATGGTCAACTTCCATCCAACCACAACATGGCATATACCAGTTTAGGGTTAAGCCATTTGGCATTAAACAGTTCCACTGTGTTCCATAGAGTCATTAACCAATCTTTATGAGACCTTCGTGACCTGGCAATTGCATACATTAATGAGTTTTAGTGCACTCCCCCACGCTGAAATAGCACAAAGAGCACTTAGTACCAGTGCTGCTGCCTTATGAAGATTTTCCTACATGCAAAGCTTTTCATGTGCAAATTTTTCAAGAATATATTTCCAAAATCCGTGGTACCTTGTACTTAAAGATGCACACTCCATCGCCCCTTCAGAATCGGAAGCAATAATGGCGTGGGTAACTTTAAAGACAAAATAAATAGCTTTGTAGCTTATTAGGATCCATCACTTTTTTGAATAAGTTTCCACTGTGATCTTAGAACTGGCCGCCCCACTCCATCCCCTGATGAGTAAAATTTCCCCATTCATCTGTACAAGGGAATAGCAACAGGCTTTTGATGCCGTCAAGCAAGTATTTACCTCTGTGACAGTCTTGTGGCACACCAATGAAGAAAATACTTTAATAGTAGCATTTTAAAAGTTTTGGTATAGCCATGGGGCAATTCTGCTTCAGGAGCATGATAGGCGTGAGCACCACATATCCTATTTTTCCAGGAAATTCGCCAGCGCAAATGCTCATGATGATATACAACATGGACCTTGCCATAGTATCATGGTCACTGATGTACTGGCAATACCTATTTCATGGAGTGAAGCATATAATGACAGTAAGCATGGACCACAAGTCGCTGATATAAAACTTCAAGCTGCAGAAACTGGTGAATCTTATACTGGGACCCACAGTGACCTCTTTAACTTTAGTTTTATAACGAGTTTGTCCAAGGACTAACTCATATATTTTCAGATATCCTGAATAGAAGCTTATCCATTGAACAAGATCCCGCCTGGGATTTAAAATAATAGGTAATGGTGATGCCCCAGAACAATCTTTGACTGAACCATGGGCAGAGATGGACGCTGTCGCCACCTTTAAAAACTCCTCACCATTAAAAAAATCTTTACAAATTCTGCTGACAAAACCGCCATCAACCCCAAAACCCACGCTCAACTTTATACCCACAATTTAATTCCAACTTAAAAGGCCATGGATATCCTCTTAGACGCCATACTAAACGCTCAATTAAAAATCACATAGGGATAGGGTTTAAGGTAACTTACATATGGGAAAAGCCCATCTGGATGATACTTTTCGAAGGATAGGGTAATTTTTTCCGTCTTAATGTATTGGTACTGGCTACCTTAAGTTCCCATGTCATAAGGAAACATCATGGCCCACCAATCATGGGGTACTCAGGAGTTAAGAAATGCATCAGCTTAATAAAGATATATTATTGATGGAACAAGTTAACAAAGAAAGTGCCCGCCTGGGTAGAATGCTGCCTGGTCTGCGCATGATCAATATTAGACAGAACAGGCCATAAAGGACTGCTTTACCAAATTCCAAGGCGGTAGGGCCTTGGACGTCATTATTGGTGGAATCTATCATCTGCTTGCCTACTTCCTAGGGCTTTGACGCAATCATGGTGGTCATTGATTGGTTTACCAAATATGCCCTATTTATTATGTTTTTGATGACAACTACAGCGGAGGACATGGCCAGGTTCTTTGTATCCCACGTTTTTCTATAATTAAAATACCACAAAGGTGATAAGTGACAAAGGGTTACTGCTTACCTCTAAATTCTGGAACGCTCTGAGTGAAAAGTTGAAAACTAAGCCCTGCGGTCTTTGGCTTAACACCCCAATCTGATGGACAGACAGAATTACCAATTAATTTATTAAGCAATCCTTAGGTTGTTACTCTATCACCTCCCAGGATACTTGGGCGATTGACCTTCCTCTAGCCCAATTTGCATACAACAACTTCTTACATGCATACATGAGTATGTTGCCAATGTACATCAATTTGGGGTACAATTTTTTTCACCATTGGGACTGAAGATACGCACAGACATATTTGCGGTATACAGTTTTGTAATAAATTAATGAAAAATAAAACAATGAGCCAGAAAAAATGAGTAAAGCTTCCAGGACACCAAGAAGTTTGCTGGCTAGAAATGAAGAGCAGCCCCAAACTATCAGATTGGCAACCTTGTAATGGTGGACAAAAGGAGCCTCAACTCATGGTTCCGTTTCAAAAGTTGACTTATGTAAGAGGTCAGATATTCCCTATCAATTTTGCTGGCCAATGGATCTGAACATGTGGAGCTCCCTCCTTATTGAAAGATTCACATAGCTTTTCATGCCACAGCGCTGTCCCCATCTAAGGGCAAAAATTCAGTGGAAGTCAAAAATAATATTGATATAAGGATCACAGAAGTTTGAGTGGAAGAGACTCTAGATGATTGGAGAGTCACGTGTGGTTCTTCATTACCTGGTGGCTTGGAAAGGGTATCCAGCATATGAGAACAACTGAATCCTAGTCTGAGACTGTATTAACTGCTGCAAATTAATCAAGTAAAGTTTTATACTCCAAATTTTGATTCACCTGAGCCCTCCACTGCTAAATCCTCAACCATCGTGGCCATTAAGCTCCCCTTGGCATATAATAACTATGCTTTGGTACAAGCTCTGGAAGGAGGAGTGGACTCTATCCTTAAAGGAAAGGGTAATGTAAGTATCCACACTGCAGTTCTAAAATTGGATAAGGAAGTACACCCCTTTAATCAAGAAAATTAAGGGTCCCATGCACTCCCGCTAAGAAAGAAAGCAGACATAGGACACGCCCTGAATGCATGCTAGGTACCCGCCACTCCTTCAGAGCAAATCAATGCCCATCACAAACTGGGTAAAATTTCAACACCACTATAGTTTTCAATCTCAGCAAACTTATGTAACATTAAAAAACTTTATTTTGAGAAATCTGCACAAAAATTAGATGACCAAAATTGAATTCTATAAAGGGATGAAAGCATCACGCTTGATCTGGGGAAAGGTCCCTGAGCACTTAAATTAGTTGTCACATGGGATATGCTATTTCTAAGGGCAAAGGATAAATGTTAGAGCTCATAAAGACTGGTGAAGATTTCGATATAAGATCTCCAAAAACCCTACCCACTGTTCCCAGTTAAAAGAAGACAGGACAATGGCTTTGCTCTAAGTCTCCAGGATTTAGAAGAAATTTGTGATTATCCAGTTGTCACCAATGTCTTTAAATCCATCCTCCCCCATTTCCTCAACCAGAATAAAATCCGGCACTTTGCTAATATTAAGGTGCTGTGTTTACTTGTATATTCATAAAAAGACTTAATTTTCGCTACAGAAAAACCTTTAACTTTTATTGAACTTAAAAGTATCTGTTCACGCCAAAGAACCCACATCAATCAATGTAGAGTTCTTGCTTACTAGTCGCTGTGATGACAATGGCCTTTTCTCTTGCATTTACCATTCTGACATCACTTGGCTAGGAAAATAAAGGAAATCTCCTTCAGGAAACGCCTCAACATCTGATCACTTGTAAAATTGTATACATGAATCCCCACTCCAAATTGAACATGAAATCCTCTAATTTGATTCACCATAACCAATATGAACTTGAAAAGGACCATATGGTGGATTGTAATTTTGATACATTAAACAAATAAATCAACAGAGTAGATGCTGCCCCTCACTACCATGTGTGAGTTCAGACCAGTTTCAATAAAATCCTACACCAAACGCCAAATAGTCTGGACAGCAAACTCCTTCTAAAATAACTAACCTTTCATCAGTGAGAAAGGCGTGGTTAGTACTACTTCCTGTTCTCAGTTTGTTAGTTATATTGGGGTTGATGTTCATTGACCAATATTTCCAAACTATCACACTGTAGATTTTACTCAAGAAAAAAATGACAGCAATGCCATGTGGACTGTAGATGCTACTATGGGTATTAGGATACCTAAATGGAAGCTGAACTATACTTGGCACATCAGAAGTCTGACACCACCTGACCCAATATTGCTCAAAATTGCCATTATTTATACATCCATCTGTATAATGAACGGACAGTCAAAATTTGGATATTGCAATATCAGTTCAGTCATTAAATATACTGCAAGTGAATTAAAAAAGTTCTAATTTTCTTCATTCCAACTAAAGCTTTTTTGAGATCTTCCAAAAGTTGAGAAGAGGGCTTGATGACGGACTCAAATCTAATAATAGAGCATCATTAGTACCTGACCATTTTTAAAAATAATTGCAATTTTATATCTTTTTTTGAAATCTCTTAAATTGCCTCAATTTTAGGCTTTGGGGGCTTTAATTCCTCAACATTCACTTTAAGCCTAAAAATCATTTTCATTTTTAAAGCAGTGACATATTAAATGCTTTAAATTGATATTGTATGCTGATAATCTCTTTAAACCCTCTTCCAGATGTTTTATGTGATTTCTAAAGGTGTGACTAAAGACATTGATGGCATCTAGGTAGGCAAGAACGCACAACTATTTCAAATCATCTAACATGGTTTCCATTGCCCATAAAAAAGTGGACGGCACATTTCACAGGCCTTGCAGCATTTTCTGTTTGTTTATATAGCCCTTGGACAGTAATAATCGCACATTTCTCTTGATCCTCATTTGGTAGGTCAATTTTCCAGTACCCTGATATTAAATCAATGGCAAAAAGATTAAGCCCCTACTAGGTTTTCTAGAGCACCATCTAAGCTCAGCAATGAATAAAAATCCTTTTTATTTTATTAAGCTGGTAGTAATACTAAAATTACTCAGTTGCATTCATCTTTTTTATTTAAACTTAATATTGGGGTTTTCCATGTGTCTAAAGATGGAACTAATAATTCATGTTAAAGATGTCTGCTTTTTTGTCAGAAACCATGGCCTAACTTTCTTGTGACCATCTCATGATCCTATTTTGCTTGACATTTGATCTGTGACTTTGGTCATATAAACAATTTCTTTAGCAAATTCAAGGTCATGATCATCTTTGGCAAACACCTTGAAACATTTCTCAAATAATTTTGTATTTATCCTTTTGAACATTTAAAATTCTGGAGTTTGGCTTGATCAAAAATGGTAAAATTGCCCCAGACTTGGATTTTCTGGTAGTCCTATTTTGCTTAACTGTCTAAAGTCATGGTAAAAGAAAATTTTTTTATTCAGAATCAAATGTACAGTTGCCAAATAATTTTAGCTGTAATTTTCTATCCAATAGATTACCAAAAACCTTAATTTTACCACAACTAAGGACTAAAATCCCAGGCATAACATATGGTTTGGTTTAGCTTTCTGCCATAGTGCATGAACTTTGGCATACAGATATTCATGAATTTTCAATGTAAAGTCAGATTAAACATTGCAATGCTCTTTGAAATTAATAGTTAGCCTTTGATCCCTCAAAAGAATTCCACAGAACTTCTTGATCTAGTCAAGTATGTTTTTAGTATGGTTGTCGGACATTTGTCTTTGCAACTTAAAAATTAGAATGTCCTAGGTTGAGTTCCACCAAAAAAGGGAAATAGCATCCATTTGCGATTTTCCATGGCTATTAGGAATAATGTAAATGAAAATGTTACCAAAATTGGCCAAAAGACCCTGGATAAATCTTGGTGGAACCCAGTAAACTGGGGTAACATAAGCTTGAAACCTGCATGAGCACTTTCATTTAAAAAATATTTTGGATTTCTCTGATTGCACAACTGACTTTTGGTAAACCATCAGAAGGTACTACCCCAACCAGCACTAAGTCCTTCACCACATCTGCGTAGGGGCCACCCCTTTTATAGGTGTGGCAGCAGACCCTGAGGTGATAATAATTTCTCAAGTGGGGATTGGTTGGGGTACATCAAAATCCTGCCGCATGGGTATATTCTTCCCCAAACCCCCAATGTCCATTTACCAAAGTTAACTAACTTTACCCACGATCTGATAGGATGATACCCAAATTATCTAAATTGGAAAGCATCAAAGCTATTCCAAACCTATCCCCAAATCCCTCCAACCTTGTGTGTGTGTGTGTGTGTGTGTGTGTGTGTGTGTGTGTGTGTGTGTGTGTGTGTGTGTGTGTGTGTGTGTGTGTGTGTGTGTGTGTGTGTGTGTGTGTGTGTGTGTGTGTGTGTGTGTGTGTGTGTGTGTGTGTGTGTGTGTGTGTGTGTGTGTGTGTGTGTGTGTGTGTGTGTGTGTGTGTGTGTGTGTGTGTGTGTGTGTGTGTGTCAAAAATAGTATAAATTTTAATTATTGAAAGTTAAAAAGGGATTGCTTCTCAATTTTTCCCCTGCGCTCATATTAAAATATTATAAAAGCAAATTTTTATATTTTCCTAATTTTTATTTTATTAAAATCCTTTGTGGGATCCAGCGGTGTAGCACCAAGCAAGCATAATTAAGCTGGATTCCTACAATGGTATACCAATCTGACAATCCTTTATCAGGATGATTTAATCTGTATCTACTAAATTGATGTAATTACCTCTTTGGCTTTAAATAGGCCAACATCTAAGTTTTGAACAGTGGCAACACTTTTTTAAGTTATCAAGAGTATTTTACTCTAAAATCATACTGAACCCATACTACTGCATGAGATTTTAGGTCAAAGTAATATCTCATAATTCTGGTTTAGTAAAATGAAGGCTGTTTCTGTGACAATAAGGGATTTAACCATAAAGACAAAGATCTGTAGGCTCTTATTTAAAAGTTTTAGTTTGTAGACTACAGTCATGTAGACCTTATTATAATCAGATCTGGTATAAGTATTAATTCTAAAAACTTTGTGAAAACAATATAAATTTAAGCTACACTATCAATGATTGCTCAAAACTTTTCTTGATTCACCAAAATGTCTTATGTACAATTGGAGTACTGCAATGTACTGATTTACTCTTAAGATAGCTTCATTAATGGCTGAATTCAATGATTGCAAGTTTTACTTACATTGGGAGATTTCCTCTTAATAGCATTCATTGGGATTGAGTTCTTAACGTGATCTGATGAAAAAACTTGTCCAGCTCCATGTTCATCAAAATTCCTAAAGCTGCTTCACATAGAGTTGAATCATTTCTTCAATTATGGGAATCACTGCCTTGATTAAACTGGTGGAACTTGAGAACAGGCGGAAATAGATTGTCCTTGTCTATTTTGCTTGGTCTTTTCCCTGTGTCAGACATTTGCCTCCTAGGCTCCAGAATAAAAATTTTATGGGTGAAATTTAGCCAAATAGAGGAAATGTCAGGCATTTACAAGTCCACAAAAAGGAGGATTTCTAATTTAGTAATAATAATGATTTAATCAAACAAAAGACTCTGGCCAATTCTCAGTAGAAACCCACAAATTGGGTTAACACAACTTTGACTCCTCTCCAGGAAACTAAATTAATAACCAATAGTTGGATTACTCCAACCACAAAGCGGACCATGGGGCGTCCATTGAATGGTGCTTCCCCAACCCTGCACAAGTCCATTCAAGCATCTACATAAGGGTCACTCCCTTTTATAGGCGTGGTGGGGGTCCCCCAAGGCAAATAATTTTCTTGAATGGGAGTTGTCTGAAATACATCCAGTCATTACCTCACAAATATGTCATGGCCAATAATGATTCCCCATACATCTTTCCATCAAAGTGATGCGAGTTTGTCAAGCCTCAATGGGCTAAAATTGCATATTACCTAATTCAGAATTCCCAAAGCTATCTGAACATCAACTTTGATGCTTTAAATATTCATATCAATCTATTATATGGGATTCCCTCTTTTCACCCCTGCACGGTACATAATAAAACCATAAACCAAAAACCACTTTAGTATTTATTTATTTTATTTATTTCATATAACTGGTGAGACAAGCTTCTCACCTATATTGTTGTATTAAAGGCTACCAGCACCAGCGAGCCTTTTCCCAGCCCTCAAATCCAACACCTTGATAGCTTACTTGATTCACCTTGGCATCTTGTAAACCCAGGTGACATTGCCTTTATTTTCTCCAATGTTCAGAAATTTGTAATTTGGCTGTCCTTGCCACATTAATGTGAGGTGCATTTAACACGTGGTTCAGTAATTTCCCCATGTAATTTAAAAATTTAGAGCATAAATTACGTGTAAAAAGGTTTTCAACAGATTTAGAAATACTTAACCATCTATGAATATTGTTAAAAATTTAAGGACAGCAATCATGTACCAATTTAATTCTTTATAGGGACAGAGTGCCAACTTCAATGCAATGCATGTATCAAAGCAGTTAAAACCTCTGCCTCAGTGAGAGTCTGAGCTTTGTGATAGAACCAGTTTAGCAAAAGCATCTATGGTTTCACCACTCCTTAACTGAATACCCTTAAATTACTGCTTTTGGTGTGCAAGGCCCTCTGGACTGCCAAATTAGCTTTATATAATCATCTTTTGCCTTAACATAAGTCCACTGGGTTGTTGTAAACCTAGGTAGGACCAGGCTTTAGTTTCTCATAAATCAAACAATTGATTTATAGTAATGGTTTTTAATGATCCTCGCTTCCTACCATAGTCATTTCAAAAATTTAATAAATTCTAGAGCATTATATTCTTAGGCAGTCTAAGAGTTGGTCTGAATTCATCAATTTTACTAGAATTTTTGCAATAGATTTAAATATGTTTTGTAATATCAGTCTAAATCTTGAGGCTTGTTGATGTGCCATCTTTTTCTGTGAAATAAATTTAAATTTATAATCTGCATACTCATGCTATAACTTTATTACCACATTTTATTAAAAGTTAGCTTCCAAGTTTTCACTTTTAATTTTTTTTATTTTTTATTTGAGGTGGGCCAACCTGAGGGATGATACCACACCAATTAGGGAAGTGAAGAAAATGGGAAAGGAGGATAAAACCCAGAAAACCTCCATGCATGGCGTATGATAGGCCAGGAACTCCATGGACCGCCTTTGCTATTTGCTATCTTAGTTTAAGGCATTGGTGCACAAAACCAACACAGTCAAAATCGTCCCCTACCCAAAGTCCATTACTGGAATTGAGCTCAGGAGGCAGTGGTAGAGGTTCCATACTCTATCATTGGGGTATCCTCCCTTCTTCACTTTTAATTTCACTTTTAAAATTTTAAGTAGCGTTTTTTCCAATGCCTTAATAAGTTTAAATAGAATTTTATTGGTATTATTCTTTAAAGTTCTACTAATGCTTGATTTGTTCTTAAATCTTGAAATATTTTATATGTACCCATGTCTTAAAATGTGAATATTTCCACCTTAATTGACTCACTGTCCATAATGTCTAATTGATTTATGATAATTTGGTTCAGATGCTCCTTGTAGTGAGCACTACTTGTAAAGCATCGATTTTACAAGATTGTGAGTGATATAGATAAATTATAAAAGATCTAACTTCTGGGTGATTGTAAGTGTAATATGATTTACTGCCAGTTCAAGTAAATTTGTAGTTCTTGTTGTAAAAAACACTTAGGTAACTATTGCCTACAATAAAATAAGGTAGATATTAGAAAAAACTAGTAACTTAAACTCAGGTGTATATTCTAGGGGAGTTAATATATATCTCTAATGTTAAATTGGCAATTACATGTTTGCTTATCAATTTAGTATTGGCATCAGTTGCAAAAAGTACAATAAATCAATCTAGTAATTGACTGTTATCATTCATTATGCATTTTCCAGAACTTGCTTTGGAAAGTCCCTAAGTTGTGGCAATTGCACCCACAGACTTAATAATGTTAAAAGTAATTGTTAACAAAGCTCAAGACTTTTTAACAAGCTATTTATTTGACTATAATTTAACCAACTGATTAGATGAAGCTATGTTATAACTTTCCACATGGAAATCTACCAGAATTGAAGCTAGATAATTAAATTATTAATCTCATCTAATTAAATAAACTCTAATTTTGGAACATATTAAAAGAACAATTAAAATATATCCCTAACAAATGGGTAGAACTAACAATGGACTATGGTGAAATTATAACTCTATATCTCTTGCACACAACTAGCTTACACCTATAAAACCCTTCATCTTCTGGAGTCATCTTAGGGAAGCATGATTGATAATCATAGTGGTTTATGTTTTTCGCCTTGCTATTATTGATAACAAGCTGAGGATACTTTATTAGCTACTCAGAGGTGCCTAAGTCATATAACTTGGTTTATAACATAACTTCTCTAAAGTATAAAGGTTTCTAGCAATTATCATTGGGCTCGAGTTATCTTCATACTAGAGAAATGGACTTTAAACTAAAAAATGGATATAGATTGCAAGTACTTTATTATGAAAGAGGCTAATGCTATTTTAAGTACTAGGGGAAAGTCAGTATTATGATGAGTGATAGGAAGATACTATGTGTAATGGTTAAATTAGATTCAGGAATGTTGGAGGCGATGGCACAGACTGGATTTAAAGTTGGTGTAGATCAGGATTTATTGGTGAAGGCTGGACCAAGATTAGTGATTCTAACACAGTTAAATGATTTCCATATCTGTCATTAAAATACCAAAAGATAGTAAGGTATAAAAAGTGGTACAAAGTGGTTAATGGCGTCTAGATGTGTTAATCACTATTTAAAACTTGAGCTTATTTATCAAGATGATATTAAGTTAGTTTGGGCAACCTTCACTATTAGTGGCTAGTGGAGAACTAATGGGGTGATATATCTAGAATTATCTGGGTTGTAAACTTGGTATTAGAATGTGAAATTGATTAGTGCTTTAAAACAAAATTATTAATATTAATCTCAGGCCTCAAGCCCAATAAAACACCAATCAATAGTTAATAACAATCTTTTGCCTTAGGCCCAAAACCTTAATCAATAAATTTACATAAATAAATTTTGGATTTATTTTCTTTACATTAGTTGATAAATTATAATGATAATTTTTGGCCTTTAGCCCAGTTAAGCATTGAATAGTAAATATAAAAAATTATAACAATTATAATTTAGTCAAATCATATTAAAGTAATAGATGGATCAAGACCCTAAAAGTCAAGGCTTTGCCTATGCTAGGGCAAAGATAAGTATCATATAGATAGGGAAAAATTTAGTATTGTGAGAAGCGCGGCCAATCATTCTTGTTTGGTAATTCTGAATTCTTCTCAGCTTTAGAAAATGGTTTACTAGAGTAAGCCACCAGTTAGTCTACTTGAGAATCCTCTAAATGGGCCAGAATGACCCTCACAACCATATTTCTGGCATTGGTTAATATCAAGGGGGTTTATAAAAATTTAGGTGTATAAGGCAGGCTAGGTAATTAGAGCGTTCCTAAGAAAGTTAAATTCCTGTACTAATTAGGATTCCACTCAAAAGTAACTTTTTTCTGGAGCAGGTAAACCAACTGTTTGAAAAGGTCAGAAAACTGTGGGATTAACTGTCTGCAGTGCCCCACTATCCAAAGGAACACTTGATGTCTCTAAGGCTTTTGGGTGACCCTTTTGATTGCGGCAGCTTTGTTTGAAAGGGCTGGGACCCTGCATGGTGACTTTATGCCTTAAGGAATTCCATTTTGGTCTAAAAAGATAAGCAATTATTAGGATTAAATTTATGAAATCTTGCTTTAGCTGGTTAAAGTCTTGACAGAGGTACTCTAGATGTCCATTGACAATTTTGGTAAATACCATGATGTTGTTAAAGTAAACTAACATGCACTTTAGCGTTAATCAACCAGTAGTCCATTTATAGCTTGTTGAAAGGTGGTCAGGCATTGCATATCCCATGTGGCATCCAGGCCATCTCAAATAATCCTCCATATATAATTAGTGCGCACTTATATCATTCCTTAAGATGCTATCTCAATATGCAATACCCTCCAGAAAGATCCATTGAAGAATATACTGAGCTCCAGCAAGTAGGTGTAGCAAGTTGTCAATTTGATGCTTTGATTAACTGTTTTATTAATCGCCAAATCAAGCTTTTAGTGTTCCAAGACAACTCAGTGATTCTACTTTCTTACAAAGAGCGGAGTGCTATGCCCATGGTTTTGGGATGATACCAGCAGTACTGACTTTAATAAATTCCTTGATCTCTTTAGCAACTTGGGATTCTTCTAATTTGCTCTTATAATAAGGCCACGCTCATGTGGTGGGAGTATCTCTGGTTTTTACATTGTTTACAAACTCTTTGATATCTCTAAAATTATACATTGAAGTATAGAACAAGGTATTGTAACCCTTCAGTATCTCATCAAGTATATTTTGTTCATTAGTCAAATCTTCTCCAACTGAAGTTGCAACAAATGCCATAATAGGAGGTTCCTCTAACTCAAGTTGTGAAGGATCCAAAACCCTCATACATTATTAATATTATCAACTGAAAATATCTGTACATATGCTATAGCTGCTTTGGGTGCCACCATATGCATCTCAGTTTTCATATTGGCACGTAGCATGAAGATAGGCCTGGCATATGCAGTATCAAGAAACCCCAGATAAGTTAAGATTACCTTCACTGACAGATTATTGATACTTTGTATCTCCAATAGGCATACAGAGAATGTTCACGTGCATCCAGGAAAATTACTAAAATGGGACTTTGGAAACAATAATTTTGGTTCTGGAGAGTATAAGGGCATTCAATTTATTTCTTCAGTCACGTTGGATGGCAGTCGCATGTGGGAACCCTAGACATAATATTAGTTTTTTGATGTTGTCATCCATTCCATTATTTAGGTATGAGCCTTTATACGTTCCTTGCAATCCTTGTTAACCTTGAATACTAGGGGACACAGATCCTAGGTAAGAATAAGAATCCTTTGATTTTGGGATGATGGAATCTTACTCCTAGAGGAATTGAGTCCCCAACAGTAGTTTTTACCTGGGGTTGTCAAGGTTTACCAGTAAGGTGTCAAAAGTTTTTTTACCAAATCTGATGGTAGAGCAGAATAGTCTTCAATATATCTTTATAGATTTGGGATTCAAAAATCCCATATTTGTGTAGTGAAACAAGTCAAGAGCAATCCTAATTTTTCTTAAAATATAACAATCTGGTCACATAAGGGATCCACTTTTGATAAGGTAAGAACAAGGACTTTGTGAGCTTTAATGGCGACCAAATAACCAGGCTGTTAAACTATGGCGTCAAAGTGAATAACATGGGTGACTCTTAGAAGAAGAATAAGCAGTATCAAAATTTTTATTGTCAAAAGTAAAATGTTTGTTCACTCAGGTATCCTCAGGCCAATTTTTTAGGAATAGTAGGTTTAATTAGAAGCATAATAGTATTGTCAGGATAACGATCATCTTTCTTAGTGTTGACTCTCTTTTCCAATAGTTAGTGTTTTTCCTCTTCTGAACAGCTTATAGCATTGGTATGGTATGACAACAACTTATATAGTAAAAGAGGATAAGTAAGTCCTTGTCCTTTTTAAAATGTCATGTATTCAAGGTCTGGTTTAGGGGATTCCAAGAGATAAGAAATTTATTCAATATAACCACAGAATTTCGTCAAAGCCTCCTTGATTTCTAAGATTCATTTAAAGGTTAACTAGAGCCCTATTTTATGTAATTGGATGTCATGCCAGGACTCAAGAGAAGAGATTCTGTGGTAATGGCATCTCTAAAGAGATAGATCAGTAGTAACCGATGGTTCTGCACTAGCATATAATTGTTTTTGGGAGTTTGCAGGACTTTTCATTTAATAGGGTGGATTTCCATGAAGGTTCTTTTCTGGTTCAATAGGGTTTTTACTCCAAAACTTCCTGAATTTAGGCGGCCTTGACTTGCTCCCAGGTTTGGCAGTCACGCAGGTAAAGGGTCAAAATATCTCCAGCTTCTCTACAGAGGCAAGAAAAGATTTTTTTTTAACTTTTTGTCTATTAGTGGCCTCCTCCTTTGCAAACTTATAGGCATTCAAGAATGATAATGCTTTCCTGGCGGGAATGAACCACTCATAAACTGGGTTTAAAGATATAGAATGAATGGGTAGAAAGTGTGTTATTGTTTGTCTCAGAACTATAGCTCAGCCCAGAGGACACTGTCTCCACATACTCATTGTGGCTCATAGGTACATTTGTCTTCTTAGTTTCTCCAAGTTATCCTTTAGTTCATTCCAGAATTGGTTGAGGGTGTCTGTACTGCATTTCTTCTCTATATGAACCTTCAGAGGTGAAATATCGGCTTCACATATGCTTATTTTTCAAAGTTGGTACAAGTTTGTTCTATCTAATATAAATATTTATTGGTAACGTCAGTGTATGCATATTTCTATCACCTTTTTAACGCCTTCAAGGTAATGCCAGGGTAGGTAGGAAGACCGTAGCAAAGGACACCGCACCTTTAGGCTAATTGTTCCATCTGTCTATGTTGAGCCTCAATATTTACCTATATCTCATTTTGCCATGGCTTTTGTACCCTCAGTGCGTGGGGTAGTGGACCCAAGGGGCCATGCAGCCCTTCAGTGCCTCATGTGCCCTCCTAATTTATAGATCCATGGGTCCCTTTAGGCTCTTCAGTCATGTATATCTATCTAAGAGTTTTTTGGATGGTACTATTATTATTGTCAGACTGAAGTGATAAACTTACAGTTTGAAACAGAAAAAATTAATTTTATAGGTAGCCCAAAACTCAACTCTCAGGTTGTATGGGTGGTATCCCATATTGGGATGTTTTAATCCGTCTGATGATACCTCCCACCCCATCAGAGGAGAGAGATTCATTGGTAAATTATTGTTCCTTTAATAATTAACGTTTTCACTGATAGCTACTTAGGTTCCCATGTATTGAGGCAATATTGGTTTCACTATTCTAGACAAGCCCAAAAGTTAATTTTTTGGTTGCCTTAAGATGTCTTGCTTGGTTCATGAATCATACTAATTAAGTAAGACTTAGCTTTCAATCTGGATGTGAGACAACCCTGTGAAATGCACAGAATGCCAGTGGTATAACATCCCTTATAACTTGTAGGAGGGACTCCCTCTGGTTCCTGTGAGAATATTTGTAGTTAAGACCATACTTAGGGTTTTATAGCAAACCAAATGGCTTCAAGAAGTTAACCAAGAGACTTTCTGGGGCAACCCCAAAGGTGGGAGAGGCTGGAAGGATGATCATTAATCCTAGAATGCGGTTGTTGGCTTTTGGTATTAGTTACAAAATTCTTCAAGTTCATTTTTTGTATATATAAAATCTTAGGATCAATGAATGTTGCTGACCCACAAAAATAAGGATTGAACTTTCAAATCAAATAAAATTGGCTTAATTAATATGGGGCAAGCTTGAGCATCATCTGTAGTTGTTGGGGTGTCTCAAACTGCCGCGTGGAGTTAAAAAAGGCGTTGTTACAACAGAATGATTATTAGTGTAGATTGAGGTAGATTACCCTAAGGATCAATGTTCTGGATGATCCAGCGACTGGGGTTTTCCTCCAGGTGGCGAGGATGGGCGTTCATCTCTCATGAATGCATATCAAAATCAGCAGATGGGAGACCTTATCTTGTCTGAATTGCGATGAACCAGTGGTGGGTCAGTGGGGTGAGTCAGGTGGATGACAATGACCATCCCAGGTGAGGGGTTGCAAGGCTATTGGTTGGCCTTATTGTACTGAACCAATGATGGCTCACAGAACTGGATCTGACAGTTCAGGATGGCCTTCTGATATGGAAGCTATTAAGAACAGTATAAGGAGCATAACTTGCTTATGACATCAGATAACATGAGGTAATATGCTGGATTAATTAATTGGAGTGCCTACTCAAAAATAATCAGGCCTAAAACGCTGATTGTGGCGCGTTTAGTGGAAAAAAAGAAACCTACTGGTAAGAATTAAACTGGTGGAGTCCATGAAAAGGGGTTGTTAACTTAAGACTTTATTTAAACTTGAGCAAAGAATGAACTGAAAACTGACCCTAGGATGGGTGGTTGTTTTATAATTAATGGTTGGGGGAGGAATTTGGGGAGGACTTGTAATGGGGCCAGCGGATGTAATCTTTTTGATGTTCCCATGGTCAGGATCATGATGTATAGCCTGAGTTTTAAGTGTTTTCTCAGATATTTTATGATCAAGTTTTAGAAGCTCAGAAAATGGAACTTTGAGATCCACATTAGAGGTGCTTTAATTGATCTAAACTTAAGGATATTTTCTTGGATCATGCATTTGCAAAACTGGCTTTTGCAGAGATAAATTCAATAGTTGATTTAAATTGAAAATTTTCATGGATTTTCTGATTTGGATCAGTGACCCATGATCCAAAATCTTATATTTTGTGACCTGAACCAGGTTTTCTGACTCAATAAGGCTTTTCTGAGTTTGATACTGATTTTTTTCTCGTTCTTGAGGGGGTGAGGGGTGATAGGGTGGGGGAAATGAGTCTGGGAATCCTATAGGTGGCCCTTGTTCTGGACCACTTTAACAAGCCCTTTTATCTTTTCCACAAGAAAGAAGCTGTAAAGGTAGGTTCTTTATGGTCCAAAGCAGTGACTTACAGCTCATCAACCAAATGTTTTCAAGTCACCAAGTTAAAACAAGGGCTCCACAAGTGCATTTGGTTCTCTCCTATATCTGTAAGGAAATTTCCCACGGTTTAATCAAGAGTTTGAGTTTCTAGACTTACAGCTTGGAAATACTGGCTTTCTTTGGGATGGATCTTAGTGATAAAGGTCATCCAAAGGGCAATGAAAAAGTCTTTCTATAACAGAAGGACCCATTAATTTGCAATCATCCTGGTTCACAACTTTATGATTTATCATTAATATACAAAGGAACAAAAAAATATGATAATAAAAAATAAATGAAGGAATTTGTAACTAATCTATTGGGTTAAATCTTTTTAATATTTGTAGAATTTGATGGAGTCTTGTGGCGTAGAGAGCGTCTGGGTCCCCCAGAATCAATATTTTCACGTCTCATCTAGTAGGGGCTGAGCAGTGAACATATTCTTATGTTGACATCTGAGTTTTTCTGCTCCCATTGTCTTATGCTTCAGTATTTGACTCTTGGATTTGTGATATAGTTTCATCTGGGTTGGAAAATAAATAGCCCATTCATAAACATACCTCATAATGAATCCTAATCCCTTCAGTTGGTTCTTGCCCATTTTGGGGCATCATTCTATTAAGTAACAATTTATTTAATTCAGTGAGGCTTATTTCTGGAGGAGGGTACTCAAACCGCCCATCATTCCAAACGTTGATAGGTTCAGATCTTACACCATTACAAACTCTGATGCATATCTTGTTAAACCTTCACTATGTGAGTCATGGTGTTGTAAGGTTCCAGGTACCAGCTATTAAGATGGATAGAAAAATGCATCCCTTTAGAACTAAAAGGGGGCCAAACCTAAAGGCTCCCTTAAGTTCCATTTTTATTATCTAGGGAATACCCTGGATGAGAGATAGGTAGCAGCTGTTCCATCATGTTGCCCCCTTCAGCCCCAGTGTAACTTTCAAGGCTATTCCAACTATCATCTCAGTTTTTCAAAAAACTAATTGCTGATAACCAAAATATGTGCATTGATTTTAAGAAATCTCTAAAGATGATTGCTGCATGGTTTAAACATTTACCAAACAGAGGGCTTCCACAGGGGCGCCCTCAATTAGATGTTTTATGCCTGGGGTATAACCCAGATGCAAAATTCAGAAACAAATTCCACCTAGCTTTGACCTCAGATGCAAAAGCCAAGCAACAGGATTTGATCCTATCAAGTTTAGGGAACATCAAAGTGAATCTTATGTTCATAATGAGGGCTAAACCCTGCAAAACACTAGTCAACAAAATGCAACTTCTACCCACCATCAATATGGGTTATCATATCTCAATTTGAACCTGCCACTAATATTTTTTTTAAATAAGGACAAAATTGTTGACCCAAGCTAACCCTCCCATCAGACTACCCTCAAATCTCAGCACCCTACCTATGGTAGGGTGTTGGGTTGTTGTGTTATAAATCTATTATAATAAAATATTTTCCTGAAAGTTCTCACTTTTTTATTTATATAGAATTGATAGTAAAAATCATGTTTCCAGTTAAAGAGGTCTGAAGCTATCCTAGGATTCACATAATAGTTTTAATTAAAGGGATACACTTTGGCAATATTTTCACTAAAATTGGATAAAGCCAGCATTTCAACACGAAATGGAATATCTACCCATCCTACCTTATATCTTGATAAGGAGCAACTCAATTGTCCTGCCTGTTGTTGTGGCTGCTAAAGCTCCCACATTTACAGGCTGAAATTCCTTTGATATTTGCATATCCTAAAAGATGTAAGGAAAGTTCCTGTAATTACCTCATTTTAGGAAGTTATTGTGGGATCCAAACCCAGATCACCAAAGGATTTATTATCAATACTAAAGAGAATAAGAAACCATGGCTGGTGTCCACATCTTGGTGGCATAGATGCAAAATAAAGTAAGATTGCAAAGATCATTAAATTGCATAAGAAGGTGAAATTTGTTTGCCTCCAAGGCAAAGTTTCTTACCAACTGATAATTGCAGTCTAGGTCTTGTGGATCCTTAATTAAAAGTGACCCATTCTTATTAATAGTGAAGTTAGACCAGCTTTCAATTTAGATAGTATAAAATATTACTAGATTGCAGAATACTTCCAAAATGTGGTCAGTGGCTAGATTGGATCAAAAACATAAAAAAAGTAGAAGTATAACAGGTTTTTTATTATAAGTGAAGTTTGTTAACAGAGAAGTTATAACAATTTTTTTGGAGAATTGGGAAATGGGCCATATTTTATGTTGTAGTACTAAACCAAATTCATCCAAGAAAATAAGACCATAATTATTGGTAGTACAGTATTTTAATTATGCATGAATTAAACTATACACTGGAGGTAAATATGGCAAGAATCAATAATATAATAATTTGAATGCTTATGTAATCTTTTGTGGAAATTAGGTTTAACGCTCCACTTTTTAATATATAGTTCATTTTAATGCTTTTTGGGAAATCTGATTTTATTGCCAGTTCTTTGAAGGCTAAACAATTATAAGACAAATTAGCTCAAAGTTTCTAATAAGATTCCTTCATTAGGATTTTTTACTTTAGCAGTAAGTAAATAGCATGCCATGTAGAAAACAACGTACTTAATTTAGTCAAATAATTCAATAACTATAGGTTTTGCAGGAGCGTGTTCTCAGCATGGGTATCACACCTTATAATCAGCAAAATCTTCCTTATGACTTTGAGGGCCGTAACCTTTAAAAGAAGAGGATATGACCTATTGCCACTCTCCTGTCAGGTTTCTCATCCATTCATCCCTGTGACCCCCTTGGGAATATGTTTTGATACAGGTTTTCATTAGTCATCATTTTCCAAATGTTAAAGCGAGTTTTGAATAGAGTTTGATACCAGTTTGAGCCAACTTGATTAGACTTTTTGACACTACCCTCCTCAAGATCTTACTGAGGTGGGACATAGCTTCAAAAATCTTCCATGGACCTGATTAACAATTGTATTCATTTTGATAGAGGCAATAGAATACTCTGGCCATGGTATATTACCATATAGGGCCCAGACCATAGCACGTCTATTTTGTGGTCTCTTCCTCCAGGGTGATGATGATAAAAACATGACTATTTAAAATTAGTATTTGGGCATAAGAGGCTTGGTGGCATCTGCTTGTCTCGCCCCCTTTGGGTAACAGTTTTGAGCGATTAAGTGCATGCAGGACAGGAAGTCCCATATTTTGAATTATGATCCCTATTAGGAGTGATCTTAATTTGCTTCAATAAATGGGAATAAATGAAATTAACGGTGGAGCAAGTGTTGATAATGGCCATAACATTCATTTTGTGTATCACTAGTTTCACTTAGATGACTTCTGATTAAAATGGTGTATATAATATATGGAATTTACAATAAGATAAGAAAAATAATAGCCTTTATTCCCAGTATGATTGTCATGGAAATCAAGGGCGTTGATTTTAGACATGATGAACCATTTGGGAGGAGAATTAAAATCAGGTTGTTGAGGTGCAGATTCGTCAGCATAGGGAGCCTCACGCCCTAGGCTGACACCTCTTTTCCCGCTTTGTCTATTTTCTCATTCCAACGTTGGCTTTCATGGTGATTGTAGAAGCCACAATAAAAAGATAATTTTTAGATAAATCTAGGATTTTGACCTACAGCACGAATATAAGGTTTTGATCCCTTAGTTATAGAGTTATATCAATTCTCATACTCACAAATATTCATGAATGCCTCCTTGATAATAATTCATCTTAAATCGCTTCTTAATGGCTGTGAAATGGAGCGCCAGAGTGTTGTAAGAGGAGAATGTGTACACCATATCAACAATTGCATCATCCAAAGAGACTCAATTGTGTGACGGTTGAGGTCTATCCTCAGCATCACATTGCCCTGATCTTTGGTAAGACAGGGCAGGCTGTGTCTGGATGTATGGAGGAGGAGGGGGAGTTGGTCCTGGCAGAGACGCCTAAGGGGCAGGAGCTTGAAGGAGGCCAAGAAGCAAGATGGGCGTCCAAGTCGAGGAAAAACGAGAATCAAGTAAAATGGGGAGTTTCAAGATTCGATTTGGATTCGAATCAAGAATGGAATAAATGGGTGCTTGGAAGTTTCGCGGTTTGTTTGGAATTTAAAATGGAACTGGTGCGGAACTGTTGAGGATTGGAACTGGCACAGAACCATTGAGTGAGGATTCCGCGATCCTGCTGTAAGGTTTACACCAAGCATCAGTCAGATTAGCACCATAAGCTTGTGTTATATTTTATATTAGCTTGTAGCATGTGTATATAGGGAAGGAACTGGGAGCTGGAGGCTTCTCAGTTCTGTTTTCTATCGACCTGGCCAATATTAAATAAAAAAGAACTTAAAATTTATATATTTATACTTTGAGTTTATTTTAAAAAATTGCCTAACTGCAGCCATGTTTGGCTTAAATCAACAAGAATTAGACTTTGAGAGTGATTTTGGGAGAGCTATTGCCTTCCTTTATACCTTGTCTTGGAGTCAAGGCATGTTGTTGGGGTTAAGTATACTTGCAACTGTCTTCCAGGGGGTGCTTGTCCAATCTTGTAGCGCGCACAAGGAGAGTAGTATCAGGAGCCCTGTCAGCCCTATGGTCTGTAACATGGATTCTGTTGCCCAACTCGTTTGTGGCTCATTGGAAGGAGCCAGTGCGTTACATTAAACAGAACTCATTTACTTTCCTGTCGTTGTGGTGGCAAGCAAAAGAGGTGCCAGAAGAAGTTGTGTTTCCAAAGTGGTATAACCATACTGCAACACTCTTGATGGTGATATTCTCCACCGCCTTTTTGCTTCATGAATTATACCAGGTTTTGAGTGTTTGTCCCAGAATGGTGGGAAAGTGGTAGGGCCTGGGAAGGACAAAGAAAGAATTCCCACGGTTTTGAAATTGGAAGACTTGGAACTGATCCACCAGACGTTTAGCTGGGTTCAGTTTCAGGGACGTTTGACAAAGGCAGCGGGTGGGGAGGATTCGTTTGCCTTGCAGTTAAGTCAGGTTCTGTTGGCACTTCCAGTAAAGCAGTCCAACTGGGTGTGAGAACTTTTGGAAGAGCAGTCAGGGTTATCCGTATCAGTGGAGGAATGTCTGGATTGGATTGATCGTGCAGCATGTCCAGATGAGACGCAGGATTCGGCCTGGGCGGCTTTACTGCAGTGTGGTCAAGGGAAGAAGTCAGTGGAGGAGTATGGCCAGATGTTCCGCGCATTGGCAAGAGCAGCAAAGGCACCTGAGTCTCAGCTTCTGCGCATGTTTCACCAAAACTTGCAAGCTGATTTATTATTGGCAATGGCGGCGGTGAAACCTGCAGTGACGTTGGAGGAAGAGGTGGGTTTAGCCTTGCAGGTAGAACGACAGTTGAGTTTGGTACGGGCCCATCAGGAAGTTGTGTGACCCCCAGGGGGATTCCGAGGACAGAGTGGTGGAAGAAGGGCAGGTTCCGAGCCCATATATGGTTATAAGGGGTTTAGCTATGTGGAGGAAGGGAAGAAGAGTCAAGGGAATCCTGAGGGTATGGTGGAGGTGTGGGAGACAAGGATTCCCATCGAGATTACCACTCAGGATCCTGAGGCTCAGAATAAGAAGGCTCCTTATAATTTTCGCAAGAAACTGGTGAATCTGGTACCTCAAATTAAACTGCTTACTTCATCTTATCCTTATCTGATTTTGCCCATCAGTGTGCTTGTGGGGGATGAAGGAAGGGATTGCGGTGAAGTTCTAGCTTTGATTGATACCGGAGCTGGGGAAAATTATGTTGAGGAGAAGTGGCCAAGAAGCCATGGATTGTCATTACAGAAGGATGGATGGGTGAAGTTGGCAGACACCTCCAAAAGAACGGCGGTATGGCGAGTACAGGCCAAGGTCCTGTTGAGGCAAGGCCTGGAGGTATTCAGGGAGGAGTTTCACGCCATAGCTCACCTGCCACATTCTGTGGTGCTGGGGATGAGATGGTGGCACCATGTCCGTCCACAGTTTGATATGAAGAGAGAGAGGGTTCTGCTGTCGCCTAGAGGTCAGGGGACGTGTGAATGGACGTTTCAGTCCCAAAGTTTGATGGTGAAGCACATGGGTGGAATCACCTCAAGTGTGTCAGCGGAAGGATTGCCAAGGGAGTATCAGGATTTCGCGGAGGTGTTTGAGCCTAAAGGTGATGCGCCCTTTTCGCCTACAGGGGATTTTGCATTTGGATTCCAGCTCAAGGAAGGCTCTGAGTTACCAGAGGGCTGTCCAGTCTATCCGTTGAATCCCCGGGCCTGAGAGGCATTGGAGGGTTATGTCCATAAGATGCTGGATATGGGTTTGATTGCGCCTTCCAAGTCGCCGGTGGTTTCGCCAGTCCTGTTGGTTCCCAAGTCAGGGGGAGTTACGTCCTTGTGTTGATTTCTGACGCCTTAATGAGGTAATGGAACCTGACCCCTATCCAATGCCACTCATGGAGAACATTCTGCCCATGATCTCCAGGTGTGGGGTGTTCATCAATCGGATTTGGTGGACGCTTTTAATCAAATTCCTGTTTGCCCTGAGCACCAGCGGTATACAGCATTCAAATGTCATCTGGAAAACTTCGAGTACAGGGTTATGCCATTTGGGCTATGCAATGCCCCTGCAGTTTTCCAGCGCATGATTGATCATGTATTGGGGGACTTAGTGGGTAAGTGTTGTGTTGCCTATATGGATGACATCCTGGTGTTTTCCAAATCAGTACAGGACCATGTGAGGGATGTGAGAAGTGTGTTGGAGGTGGTTAGGAACGCGGGCTTGAAGTTGAAGCCATCCAAGTGCGAGTTCAATAAAGAATTGGTGTCCTTCCTAGGGAACGTGGTCCTCCAAGAAGGGATAGCAATCTGTCCTGATAAGTTGCGGGTGGTGCGGGAATGGAAGGCTCCTGGGAATAGGACTGAAGTGCGAAGTTTCTTGGGGTGGTGAATTTTGTGCGAAGGTTTTCTAGGGATCTGGCCCAATGGGCTGTGCCGTTGACAAGACTGACGGGAAATGTGCCGTTCGTTTGGGGGGAGGCTGAGGAGAGGGCATTTCAGCAAGTGAAGACGAGTTTGCTGACAGCCCCAGTTCTGGCACACCCTGACCCAAACAAACCATCCGTGGTAGAGACTGACGCGTCAAATTTTGCACTTGGAGCCATGTTGTTGCAGGAGGGTAAAGATGGGGTTGAACATCCTGTTTGTTATTTCAGTCAGAAGATGTCACCAGCCAAAACCAACTATCCAGTTTATGATAAGGAACTTTTGGCAATAGTTGCAGCCTTGGGGGAGTGGCAACATCACCTAATGTATGCCAGGCACCTGGTTGTCATCTGAACGGACCATCGAGCCTTAGAATACTATAAGTCCCCACGCCTGATGAACCAGAGGCAGGCCTGGTGGCACTTAGAGTTGGTTCAATATGACCTTTGGATTGAATACAAGCCGGGAAAACAAAATATCTTGCCAGATTTATTGAGCCGTGATTCTGGACTGGTGTTTTCTGATGAGGAGTTGAGGAAGTTCAACACAGCCACGATGTTGCCACAGAACTTGTTTGCAACGATCCAGGGCTGGAGAGATGGAATGGCAGGAAGAATCCGGACTGCACAGCAAAGATGTGAGCTGGGCCAATGGATAAGAGAAGAGACAGGGGAAGGTGAGGCAAGCAGGGGGCATGTGGGATTCTCAGTTCGGGGTGGTATCATACACCATGAGGGAAGGATTTGGGTCCCGGTGAAGAGTCTGCAATAAGAGATAATGGCAGCTAATCACAATCATCCTCTGGCAGGTCATCCCGGTCAAGAGAAGACATTAGATCTTGTTCGCCGTCACTATCATGAAGAGGTGTGGGTGAGGTGGTGCGGAAGTATGTTTCACATTGTGTGGTTTGCGCCAGGGCAAAGGTCCAACGGGTGGCACTGGGGGGAAAATTGAAGCTGCTTCAAATTCCTTCTAGGCCATGGTCCTCAGTGAGTGTGGATTTCATCACAGGACTGCCCAAGTCACAGGGGATGGATGCCTTGATGGTGGTGGTGGATCGCCTGACTAAATATGCAGAGTTTTTCCCTTGTCGGTCAACCATTTCTGCAAAAGTGGCAGGACAGATTTTTGTATATGAGATATTCTCAGACATGGGGTGCCTGAAGAAATTGTGTCAGATCGGGGTCCACAATTTACATCTAAATTTTGGCTCCACATGTTGGGAAATCTAAAGATCAAGGCTTGCCATTCATCAGCATATCATCCTCAGTCAGATGGCTAAACTGAGAGAGTAAATCAGATATTGGAGCAGTATTTGAGGTGCTATGTTTCAGGGCGGCAGGATGACTGGGTATATTGGGTGAAGCTGGCTCAATTTGCTTACAACAATCATAAGCATTCATCCACGGGTATGACCCCGTTTTTTGCAAATCATGGCCAACACCCAGAGGGTATGGGGCCTAGGGAGCAAGGGCGGAATCCAGCGGCAGATGAACTGTCGTGAGATACCCGTGACACCCTGGAGCTCCTGAAGAAGAATTTGGTGGTGGCAGTCGCGGCTCAGAAGAGGAAGGCAGACCGGCATAGATCTGAAAGTAGAGCTTTCAAGAGAGGTGATTGGGTCTTGGTGAATGCTCAGAACTACGCCTTGCCTGTAAGGAGCCGGAAATTGGGGCCAGTGGCGTTGGGCCCATATCAGGTAGTGAGGGCGGTGAACGAGGTGGCATTTGAGCTGAAGCTCCCAGAAGGTTCAAGAGCTCATCCAGTGTTGCACGTATCACAGCTCAAGCCATTCTTTGGCCAGCCACCTGAAAGTCCTTCTCCTTTATTCCCAGCTGGAGGAGGAGCCGAGGAGTATGAAGTTGAGGAGATTCTTGACACCAAAGTGGTGAGAGGACGTCATTCATTCTTGGTACGTTGGGTGGGTCATCCTATTGAGGAGTCCACATGGCAGTCAGCTAGGGATTGTGCCCGATGTCCTGAGAATTTCCAAGAGTTCTTCCTGTCTAGGGGGGTGAGGTGACGGTTGAGGTCTATCCTCAGCATCACATTGCCCTGATCTTTGGTAAGACAGGGCAGGCTGTGTCTGGATGTATGGAGGAGGAGGGGGAGTTGGTCCTGGCAGGGACGCCTAAGGGGCAGGAGCTTGAAGGAGGCCAAGAAGCAAGATGGGCGTTCAAGTCAAGGAAAAACGAGAATCAAGTAAAATGGGGAGTTTCTCTATTTGATTTGGATTCGAATCAAGAATGGAATGGAATGGGTGCTTGGAAGTTTCGCGGTTTGTTTGGAATTTGAAATGGAACTGGTGCGGAACTGTTGAGGATCAGAACTGGCACAGAACCATTGAGTGAGGATCCCGTGATCCTACTGTAAGGTTTACACCAAGCATCAGTCAGATTAGCACCATAAGCTTGTGTTATATTTTATATTAGCTTTTAGCATGTGTATATAGGGAAGGAACTGGGAGCTGGAGGCTTCTCAGTTCTGTTTTCTATTGACCTGGCCAATATTAAATAAAAAAGAACTTAAAATTTATATATTTATACTTTGAGTTTATTTTAAAAAAACATTGCCTAACTGCAGCCATGTTTGGCTTGAATCAACAAGAATTGGACTTTGAGAGTGATTTTGGGAGAGCTATTGCCTCCCTTTATACCTTGTCTTGGAGTCAAGGCATGTTGTTGGGGTTAAGTATACTTGCAACTGTCTTCCAGGGGGTGCTTGTCCAATCTTGTAGCGCGCGCACAAGGAGAGTAGTATCAGGAGCCCTGTCAGCCCTATGGTCTGTAACATGGATTCTGTTGCCCAACTCATTTGTGGCTCATTGGAAGGAGCCAGTGCGTTACAAATTGTAAGTGAATAGGGCCTGTTACTCAAAGTGGAAATAGTTACTTTATTTAATATAAGATTCTATTTTTTTCTGTTCTATACACATGAAAGCCTGCTTGCAGTTGTACAGAGACAAATTTCTCCTAAACTACTTAATGAGGGCTTTTATAATCTACTCCCATGATGTGCATTTTTAAAGTAGGGAATCACGATCTTTCAAGTACTACTATTAAAGAAAACCATATTGTGTTGCAATTTTGCCAGTCTTTAGCTAATTTCATAGAATTCTAATAGAAAGAAGAAGAATCTGATGCTCTATGTTCTGGTACATACATCTCTTAAAAGTAGTATGAAAAGGAGTTAATCATCTCAGATGGGACATAGATAGCAAGGGTGAAGGTCTTCTAAATCTGGAGGTTTCAGTATCATAGGATCTTCTATGCGTAATTGATCCAACTGCTATCAGAGTATATGAAGATCATCTTATAAATTTGGGATTTAGTTCTCCAATTGATATGTACTGGCTTTCAAGTTGATGATTTGTTGAAGCTATTAACTATCAGAAGCTTGGTTAGCAATTTGTTGTAAAGTCATTTAATTCTGGGTTTCTAAGCTCTGAATCTGCAAATTTAGGCGTTTGTTCTTGTCCTTCAGTTTGCTTGATTTGCCTGATTTTGGGCAGACGCGTCAGAACAAGCTAATTAAAATGTATGTTTCTTGTTATAGAGAGTAGTCAGATTTAGATTATAATTAAGATAGTTTTTTCAACACTCATCCAACCTCTCTGTGCTACTCCTTGTAATAGTCACTCCAAATTGGAATTGTGTGCTTTTTATTCCTCATCTCGCATGTGTGTAAGGTTAGGACCTGAGGCCTCTAGGATTTTCTGGACCTTCAGGGTCTCTAGGCCTAATTTACCCATGGGGCCCAATAATGGCATTTAGTTCTGTACCAATATAAACATGCGCTACTTCACTAATCTAGCAATTTATCTTCCAATTAAATTTTTTACCTGAGCTTCAGAGAGCTGCCATTTATAAGATAGTTAAGTCAAAAAATTGGTCATCAAATGAAAAATTTGTGCATTACATTAACATTAGTGTTAGTGAGCTGCTGGGAGATCTCATCATGCAGATATCCATAAATTTTAATTAAATTGGATGACGACCTTGAAACTCAGAAATCTCTCCTTGTCTGTCAAAAATAGCCCCACATTTTCCTAGATAAAGTTAAAGGCATCTCATACAATTTGAGGTTCTGAGAGTGAAGCTGATGACTGAGGTTAAGTAATCACTGAATCTCCATATGATGCAACCCTAGCAATTGTTATTGATGGTGAAGATCTGGATGAACAAAAAGACAGAGATAATTCTCAGCTTGAGTAACTCCCACAGCTCTGCTCAGAAGAATAGTCATGTTATACAGATTCATAAAATTGATATTGACCTGAGTAGAGCAAGTCTTATTCAATCACTTACCATGTTGTAAGGTTTCATAGAGTAAGGCTTTCACTGTTTGAGAGATATCAGCTGATTGTATTTGATAGATTGCTTCATCGTGAGCTGGAATATTAAAGACCATAGATACATTGAATTTTAATGTTCTCATGTTGTAAATAAGTATATCTTGTTGACCAGAGCAACCCATCTTATCACACTCAATGCTTCCTACTGTTGAGGAATATTCTTTTTTGTTGGTATGATCCATCTTTGAAAGGGTTCATCTTCACTTGATTGCCTCAGAAGGACCTGGCAGGAAGCACCATTTTTTAAATTTATTTTTATTTTGTCAATTTCTTTGAAGGTTTTTGATTATGAGTCAAATTAGCTCCAGCGTTTGTCCTAATATAATATTTTTTTACTAGAATCTTAGCATTTTTGCAGTAATTAACAACGCAAAAATGTAGAAACCAATATATTTTTAATCAAAAGATTTAATATTTATAGTTTTTAAAGGCATGTTCTTGGCATGAATATCACCTCTTGTGATTGGCAAGATCTTTCTTATGTCTCAGAGGAACAAAACCCTTTGAGTGAGGAGAAAAGGCTATTGCCACTCTCACATCAGGTTTCTGCATCCCTTTGGCCCCATGACCCTCTGTACAATGTTTTGATCCAGGTTAGCATTGGTTGACACTTTCTGATATTTAAGGGAGTTTTGGATGTAGTTTGATATTTGTACAAACTGAATCAATTTTGGAATTTTCTGACAAATGCCAATTATGTAATATTACTTGGATCATCACCCAACTCATTAGTACCAACCTTGGCAGGTTTGGCCTTTACCCAGCATTGGTCTAAGGTATTTTTGAGATAAGGGAAGGCAGTCAACTTGATACATCTATCCTTAGCAACATCCTCCTTGTTTTAAATTTTTTTTCAGTGATCATGTCATATGACATAGTTTTATTGCCCATTTGCATAGCTGTTCCCTCAATGCTCATCTATAAATCTTTCCTATTAGCCATGTGAATTTCCATCTTGACCAACCCTTTTATTGTTCTTTTGTCCCTACTGATGGGTGTTTTCATGCTTGATAAAAACCACTTCCTATAAACAGCTTTTTTGGTTCTTCTAAGCCAACAAGTTTAGATTACTGTTGTAAGCATCATGATTGTAATATTCAGGCGCCATGCCTTTAGAGAAACTTGATCTAACGTCATTCTGCCATCATCCATAAATTTGATACCATTATAACAATGCCAAGGCTAATTAATTCACATCCTTGTGGTTGGCTGCTACAATGTGAGTAAGATGTGGGATTATAACTCATCCAGATTATTGTAGTATTAACCGTTATTTTTAAAAGTATGCTTCATCCCCAAATGTTTACCACTCCTAGTGGGCAAGATGTCTATATATTCAATAATTCTATGATTCAAATATGATTATCATTCCCCTGTAGTGATCACCATAGTGCCAAAACTGTGGCTTTTAATGTTTATTCTATCATATAATTGGTAAGATTTCTTTTATGATGACAAGAGATGGCATAATTACAGATTCCAAAGCAGCTTACTACTTTTTCTCATAGTATAAAAAAGTGGCATACAGCCTACTGATCTACAGTCAATCTCCTCAAACTAAATAATTAACTTACTACTAGCATCCTTAGGAAAACTAAACAGGTATCCTATCAAGGTGAGATTAGGGCTTTACCAAGCCAAAAAGATAATTTTGTTATTTTTCTAATCTTGTTATTTTACAAGGTGTTAAAATTACCCTAAAAAGACTTCTACAAGTTTTAGATGATTTTTTATTAAAAAAGTCCATAAATTCAAAAAAATACTTATTCTAATATAAAATTGAGGTTATTGCTGGAGATCTGATAAGGGAGTTACCATTTTAGCTAATTAAAGAGTTCAAATTGGACCTATAACTTCCAAATTTGATTGAGGCATTAATTCTATAAGGTTGACATACTCATATTAATTTTACTTAGGTTAAAATTGCTCATCTTTATGAAAGAAATTTTTGCTTACACATTTAGTAAGCCAATATCTATAGCCTAGTTAATTCAGTGCTTATATATTTTTTGTATATATATAGAAAGTTCAGGTGGGGGTTTAATTAATTCAAAACATCTTAGTAAATAAACTATTAATATTATATTTGTATAATGCACTAGTGCAAACCCATTAGATACACAATGATTTCTCTAATTATTTTAAAACATTATGCATTAGTGTATACAAAAAGTAGTTTTTATAACAACATCAATGATTTCTATAGAAGCTATTAAAAAATGATATCTTTATACAAAAATATAAATACAATATTTACATAATAGCTACAGATTTCCGGGAACATTAATATAGATAGAACACTTCTATAGCAATAAAATAAAACCATTGTACACCCAGAAGTAAACTCAATCATAAAAAGTTTTATTCCTTAATATATTGCCTGACTTTCCCTTTGATTCTTTTGTCTTATTTAATGGTATAGATAGATTTATAGTTAAAGGAGATAGTAGCTTGGCATTCATATTTTATCATTTCAGGATGATATCAATTATGTCTAAGAGGGACGTTTATATGATTAACTGATTATGACTATCAGGTTAACAGTTTTATTGATTGTAGCAGAGGTTTATAAATGGGTCTCAAAGATGTAGAACTAGCAGAGAGGTTGATTAAGGCAAAAAGATGGGGTGAATAGAATACTTATTAAGCTAAAAGAAAAATGATATTTGAGTGGGGATAAGATGCTGAGAGAACTTCCATGACTCCATATATAAGGACTTTTACTTTCTTCCAGATCAACTGCATAGTTGAACCTTCATTGTTACTCATTGACGTTATCCTTATAACTGCATTGTTGGTAGTCACGCCTTTTGAATTTAGGAAGCAGATTTGCAATTCCAGAAGTCATCACAATTAATTCCTGTGCACAAAATGCTTCCAGATTGAATTCCCATTAGTGCCTTCAGGTGACAGGATTAATTTTAAGGGCTGAGAGTCAACTTATTAAGTCTCAATTTGTAGTAGGGATCTTGACTCAATTATTATCTCAAATCCCAACAACGCCCCCTCAAGATCCTGTTGGAGGGGGCTATAGTGCAATGGAATTTTACCATGGACTCGTTTTACCACTATCCTTTTAGTAACGTTGGCAATGGAGTATTGGAGTTCACCTTATAGACGACCTGGTAGGGTTCAAGTAAACAAAAGTTGGGCTTGTACTGTTGACATTCTGGCCAAAAGGTGATAAAAGAGGGATAGGTCACCTAAATGAAAATGTGGTAAGGAGGGTTAGATGACGTTGGATTGAAATTTCTCCTTTTCTGTGGTGGTGACAATTCCCTCAGCGATGAGGGCTTGAAGCTGGTAAATTTCATCAGCTAAGGTCCTCATTGTCAAATCAGATTTTCAGGTACTGAGGATTTGAATTAAGGCTGTATGCTACTTTCCAGATAGGGGTACTCCCATAAAGAGCTTTTTAAAGAGGAAAACTTAGTTATTTAATGATAACTTATCCAGTAAGCGAGAAGTTAACTGGGTAGATAGTGGTTACAGCATGTAGGAATGGAGGCGTCCATCTTCTGCTTGATGGAAACAAGTGTCCCTTTGGTTAGTTCCACCACATCATCAAATGAAATTAATGGTAGCAAATAAGCTTAGTTAGTCCAAAAAGCAAAGTTAGTTCTTGGACTACCTGTGAAGTGAAGTTTAGCCCATTGCCCAATATTTTAGTTTGCAGGCATCCAAGCTAGGTGACTTTGGATCAGATAATAGTTAGGGCCATGACTTTTGTGATGGCAGCTGGAACAGAAATTGCTTTGAACCATTTGGTCAAATGGCCACAGCTATTGTATATTTGTGCCATGTAAACTAATGGGAAAAAGACCCACCACATCAAAGTTGACAACTATGGGTGTGACCAATCCACAACTGAAGTTGAAATCTATGCCTAGCGTTATATTGAGTACAACAGGTCAAACAGGCTTCTAGGACTTCCTTGATGGTCTTAACTATTCAATCACAATAGCAAGACTTCTTTATTCATTTGTAAGTCTTTTTGCTGCCCCATGTTTAAATTCATTTGTCCTTTAGAAAACATTGCTTCATGAAGAAGGATGGATATAAGAGAGCCTTTTATTGTTTATTTTCTTATACAGCGTCCCCTCTTTTTTTAGTACTAGATACTGCGTCCCCTCTTTAATTTGGATGTCTTGGGTTATTTTCTGTAGCTTGGTTCAAACCTCAGGAGTTTCCAACTCCCACTTTTCAGGATGTCCAATTATACTATATAGTTTGTATTTTCTGAGGGTTAAGGAAGCCATCACCGGCATCCTCAAAGACTATGGTCATCCTGATGTAATGCTCCTGTGCAATGGACAATGATAAAATCGTAGTTCTGTAGTCTTAGTGCCCAGCTTATTATCTGGCCATCTGAGTACTTTATCTGCTGCAACCATTATAGTGATAAATGATCAGTGATGATGGTGAAATGTCTGCCATATAAATAGGGTCAGAAATTATTAATCACCAATAAAACAGCCAGGCACTCATGCTCAGTAACACTATAATATTGTTTGCTCTTGATCAGGGACTTGCTAAAGTAGACCACTGGATGGTCAAATTGATCTTCATTGTGTTGAGCTAGAATAGCCCCTGACATTGAAGACATTAGTGTTGGTGAATATTAAGATTGGCTGGTCAAAATGCAGATTGATTAAAATAGGTTTAGTATTAAGGGCAGTCCTTAGCGTATTAGATCCTGTCAATGTTCATGCTGCCACTTGAATGGAACATTCTTTTATAGAAGGTAGAAAAGGGGTTCAGATAAGTTGGTAAACCTTGAGATGAACTGACAACAATAACCACCATGCCCAGGAACATTTGAATATATGCTGCGGCTCAAGGGCACAACATCTTTTTAACGGCATGACTTTATCCTATATGTGCTGAATTCCATGTTTTGAGACTTTGTGTCCAAGGAACTCAATTTCAGATTGGAAGAAAGAGCACTTCAATGCTTTAGTTTTAGGAAGGCCTTCCTAAGATGATTAAAGACTTCCTGGACATGTTCCATGTGAATGTTGAAATTTCAGAAAAGATAGTAATATTATTAATGTACATAAGGACATAGGGTAACTTTAAATCTCTTTATTACATCCATATCACGTTGGAAGGTCTCAGATGAATTAAAAAGGTCCTGAGGCATCCTAGTTGGCACGAATAGACCCTTGTTGTCTATGAGCACAAATTTGGATTGATCTTCAGGCGCTAGCTCTACTTTCCAGTATCCATTAAAGAGATCCATAGAAGAAAAATATTGTGACCTTGCAAGTAAGCGGAGATAGTCATTATTCCTAAGAAAGGGGCAACTGTACTTTTTGTTGATGTTGTTAGTCCTTTGATAGTCCATCAATACATGGTGAATATCATCTTTTTTTGAACTAACAAGAGAGGTGAGGCCCAAGGGCTATGAGAAAACGCCAGCAAATCAGCTTCAAGTTTTTTCCTAAGCTTACCAGCCCTTGATCTTCTTCAATCTTACTCTTTTGGTGAGATGGGATTGAATAGTTTGACATCATCAGTCTAAACATGATGTAAAGTGCAATTTATTTTTCCAAAATTTTAAGTGAAGGGTAAGAAAAAGTCAAAGTATTCTTCTAGTAATTGCTCAACTCAGCTCCGTTGTTCACTGGTGAGCTCTTGCTTAATAGAGTAATAATTAGAGCTACAAATGGAGGCTGTTCTAGCCTAAAATTACTTAGACTTCCAAGGTTATGGACGTTGTCAATGACCTCTACAGGAAGTAGCAAACTTAGGAAGCTGAAAAATTAGGCTCAGCTGTCTTAGGTTTGTCAGTGATTCTGGACAGTAGCGCCAATATGGATCTAGAATAAGTGGGATCTAAAATTTCAGGGAAGGTCAGGACTTCCCAGATGGATAGGTTATTCATGCCTTATATCTCCAGCAATTTCCCTGAGTGAATATTTATATGGACTCTGGTATCAACAATGATTTGGTACTTTGGCAGTATGGTATTCAGCTTAGGAAAATTAATGGGCATGCCCCCCTTGACCATCTACTGCAGGATGAGGATATCTGTACTAGAGAACCCCTTATGTGATACCTGAGCTTGTCAATCTAACTTTTGCTTTTCCAACAGGAAGTCCCAAGCTTTGACCTCCGTTTTGGAATTATGGGAGGTCTCAAAATTCAAGAAACCCTATGTACCAAAAGTAGTATGATATTTTCATCATAGTGCATAACGGTGGAATAGTCATTAAGAAACTAACTTCTGAGCAGAAGATTACAACTTAGGTTGTATAATGCAACAGCCAAGGTATATAATGACATATTTTTCAAAATAAATGTACAGAGAAGAATAGGCTTAATTGATCAAGTGCATTGTGGTCCATCTGTGCCATATTTCATGTAATGAGGTAGGTCTGGAGCTACCCTAATACAAATTTATTAACTTAGACGAAATTACATTCATGAGGTAATCACTGTTGAAAATGACATGGGCAGTAACTATGTGAACTCAAACAGAATTGCATGTGACTAAACTCCCATATTGAGAGGGCAGAGTGAGTATCATCATAACAGTTCTTTCGACTGTAGCTGAAGTCCAAAAATGGGCTCAAAGGTGTAAATTAGTGTATAGGAAAAAATGAAAAATTGGGGAGAATATAGACCGCTTTACGTATTAAAAAGAGTCAATAATTGGGCATGTGGGACATGGTGCCTCAGGGATCTTCATGACCCTATAAAATCAGGATCTTTTACTGCCTTCTAAATTGATCTCCTGAATAGCGCCCTCATTGTACTGCGTCATCCTCATGACCGCAGTGATGGGGGCATCGCCTGTCAAGGTTCAGGAAGTTGGGATGGGATTCTGAAAGTGATTACATCAATTAACATATGTGTAGTGCTTCCTGATCAAATCTAGGTTTGATGCATCCAAAATAAGGTTCAGTTTGCGCTAGTTTTAAAGTTGTCATGTTGAAACTTAATTTTAAGAAGTTATTTTGACTTGCTCATCTTCTTTATCCTGACAAAGCCCCCTCAAGATCCTTTTGGAGGGTAGTATAGGGCTGGAGGAACTGGCTATGCATTTAATTCACCATTTACTTTGATTGAAGTCAGTAATGGAAAGCTCTGAGTTCACCTTATGATACATTATAAGGCCTGTATCAAAGAGCTTTGAGTTTATTCTTTCAACCTCTGGATCAATGGTGATAGAAGAGAATGAGGTCACCTGTCCAAAAAGTGAGCAAGAAGGGTCAGCTGTCATTAATCAGGATGTCTCACTTCTGGTGGTGGTGACGATGCCTTGCGTGGCTAGGGCTTGAAGCTGGACAATTTCATTAGCTAAGGCCATCATGTTAGATAAGATTCTCAGGAGCAGAGGTTTCAATCAAGGGCTGAGTGCTACTTGGTAGCCGGGGAGCATGTCCATATAGAGCTTCAAAGGGGAACATTTTAATACCTCAATGGTAGCTTATCCTGTATGCAAGCAAAGCGCTAGGTAAATAATGGTTCCAGCGAGCAGGGTCAGAGGTGACCATATTCCCTTATAATATAAACAAGGGTTTCATTTGCGCGTTCCACTTCCACATTAGTGGGTGGGTTATAGGAGGCGTCAAAACTTTAATTAGTGCCAAAAAAAGTAAGTTCTTGGATTACATGCGAGGTGTTATTAATCCATTGTCTGAAAGTAAAGTCTGTGGGCATCCATTCTGGGTGAAAACGGATCAAATAAGGAAGAGAGCCATGGCTTTTGCAGTGGCACCAGGAACCAAAATTACTTTTACCCATTTGTTTATATGGTCCATGTCTAGAAGATATATTATGGACTTTAAGTCCAATGGAAACAAGGCCTATCACATCAACGCAAACAATTTTGAAGGGTTTTGTTGGGGCAATGGCTAAGTGTTGATATTGAGGATTGGCCCAGTATCTAGATCAGCAAAATCATATAGGCCTCCAGGACCTCTTGGATGGTCTCCACCATTTGGTCCCAGTAATATCATGACTTAACCATCCGTGAGTCTTCTTAATTGCCCCATGTCCCACCATAGTATGGCTCTATAGGATAACGTCAGTTCAGTAAGAAGGGCAGACATAATGGAGCCATTTCTTATTGACCCTCTTGTATAGAAGCCCGTCATTGATATGAGTGTTCTGGGTCATCTTTCAGAGCTAAGCTTGGACCTCAGGAGTTTCCAGATCTGACGTCCAGTTCAACTAATCAAATCATAGTGTCAGTCTTCCTCAGATGTTAAAGCAGCCAGCACCATCATAGAGAGCCCTCAGTGTATTGGTGGATTGATCCCACGTGATGAACAATGATGAAATCATAAATCTGCAGTCCTAAGGCCATCTGGCTAAAAAGCCATCTGGGTCCTTCATCTGCTGGAGCCACGAGAATGAAGAATGTTGGTGATGATGGTAAATCGGGTGCCATAGAGATAAGGCCAAAGATGTTTGATTTCTAGCAATACAGTGAGGCATTCCCACTTGCTAATGCTATAGATCCATTTGGCCTTATTCAGGATCTTGCTAAAATAGGCCACTGGATGGTCAACCTGATTCTTATCATGCTGGGCTAGGATGGTCCCAACTTGACATCACTTGCATCCATGAAAAATAAGAAGGGCTGTTCAAAGCGTGGAGGACCAAAATGGGTTTAGAACAAAGAAGGATCCTCAATGAATTAAATCCTGTTCTTGTTCTGGACGCAATTTAAAAAGGCACGTTTTTCTGTGGGAGGTAAAATAGAGGCTCAGCTAGGTCAGCAAACTGAGGGATAAACTGTCACTAATAACCCATTATGCTAAGGAATACCTGAATATCCCTTAGACTCTGAGGGGCGCTACACCTTTTTTATGACGTCAACTTTGTCTGGTATGGCAAGAATGCCATCTTTTGAGACATTGTGTCCCAGAATTTCATTTTGGATTGTAATAAGGAGCAATTCAAAGGTTTGAACTTTAGCAAAGACTTCTGAAGCCAATTAAAAACTTCCCAAAGATGCTTGATGTGACCATTAAAGGTTCTTGAGAAGACAGTGATGTTATCAAGGTAGATGAGGACACACAACAGCTTCAAGTCCCTGAGAATCTCATCCATGGCTCGTTAGAAAATGGCTGGCGCGTTACAGAGGCCCTGGGATATCCTCATGGGCTCAAATAGCCCTTTGTTGGCTATGAGCATGCATTTGGCTCAATCTTTGGGGCGAGCTCCACTTTCTGATATCCACTTGTAAGGTCCATCATGGAAAAGTACTGTGATCCGGTGAGCAGTAAGAAAAAGTTGTCAATTTGGGGTTAAAATAACTGTTTTACTTGGTGATGGAGTTGAGCCATTTAAAGTCCATCACCACACAATGGCTGCCATCCTTCTTCCAAATCAGCAGGAGGAGAGAGGCCCAAGAGCTGCGGGAAGGTACTGATAGTATGGCTTCAAGTATTTGTTTAAGCTCCACTGCCACTTGGGCCTCTTAAACCTTACTATTTTGGTACAGTCTGTACTGGAAGGGGGAGCATCCCCAACCTCCACATAATTTAAAGCTCTGTTAATTTTTCCAAAGTTTTAGGTTAAGGCTAAAAATAAGTATTGATATTCCTTTTAATAATTCTTGAACTTTGCGCTGTTGGTCTTTTGCGAGATCCTTTCTGATACTGGTGTCAGATAGGGCCACTGACGGGGGCATCTCCAAACTAAAGTTCCTTAGGCTCTCAAAACTAGGTACATCATCAACAACTACTACAGTAGGAGGCAGACATAGGAGATGGACTGTTTTGTCCTTTTACCCTGGGTCTCTTGCTAAGGTAAGCCAAAAATACAGATATAGATCCAACATAAGCTGTATCTAGGATTTCTGGGAAAGGTAGGACCTCCATGGCGGATGGGTTGCCTAGGCCTCAAGTTTTTAACAATTATATGGAGGGGATGTTAAATAATCCTTGGTGTCAGTAATAATTTGCTTTTAGAGGTATGGTTGTCACCCTAGATAAGTAGATCGGTATGCCTTCTTGTCCATCAATGGCAGGTGGGACAGTCAGACCTGAGAGCTCATTACATAATATTTGAGTTGGATAATTCAGATTTAACTCACTAGTAGGCAAGCTTGGACCTTGACCTTCATCTTAAATTGTATCAGTCTCAAAGATAAGGGGGACCTAATGCCCCAGGAGAGACTATACACATCATTATAATGTACTACCTCTGAGTTGTAAGTCCAGGGGAAAGTCCCCTTTGCATAGATTGGGCGATTTTTCCATTCCTGAAAAAGAAGGGTCCTAAGAGGGTGGCTGTACCCCTCATCACTCAGTGTGACCTCGCCCATGTGGTAGACGAGTGCTGGGTAACAGCCCTTCCTCTTAAGATTCCTCTCCAAATACCAGCACTCACCTCATCTGAACTTTTCCTCTGAATTGAGGAAGTCAGCGCTGAGATTACCAAATTGAGATTGAAAGGTCTGAAACTGATGAAAATAAAGCTCAACGATTGGAAAGCATAGAGTCAAAGAGGGACAAGCATCAAATTATTGGCTAGAAGCGCTGACAGTTTTGACACAGCCAGCAGTTTGATTGTTGACGTCAAGCACCCATCAAAATAATCAGGGATGATCCCTGATATGCAGATGGTATTTTCTGAAACTATCGCAGATAATTTATACCCCTATCCAATTAATTGGGTGTTGCAGCCAATGTAACTCATTTGTCTGAATAAAGGCCCCAGAGACTGGGCATGGGTGGGTTGGGTATCCCAAACCCATTTCCAACCAATTGGGACCGCCAATATGTGAGGTGGCCTTGGGGAATTCCCATTGCTCATTGGGCCAGTCGCTGTCACACCAACTGACAAAAATGCAGTCAAGCTTTAATCCAGGCGTTTAAGTTTGAACTAATAGCAACTCAGCCTGCTGCAAAATCCTTCAATATTGGTTCCAATTGAAATCATCTGCCCCTTCACAAAAATTCTCTGGGTTAGGTCAAATTTTAGGGACTCAATCCCTGCTTTAACCCATTACCAAACAAACACTATTTAATCAGTTGCATTGCACTGAGAAAATTGTTGGTTGATTTTCTTCTTTTATCTTTCCAATAAAACCTTTTTCCTAATTTTAGCTTTTTTATGTTGAAAACCAAACCGCCCTTTCTTCCAGTATTCCAACAACCCTCAGGGTTTATGGACATGTTTACCTAGTATTTTGCTAGGCGTCTATATGCAATTATAAATCACGTAAACTTATTGGTGGAACTACTTCCTAGTTCCATAACCGTCATACCAGCAGCAGTGCCACTGGCATTCAGGTTTGCCGTTTGGGTGATCCAGCACTCAGGCTGGCAGGCTGGTCTAAAGATAAAGCTGCTGTTTGCCTGACAATTGTAGTCACAAAGAAACTGAGTTTCAAAAAGAAGTTTGTAGCTTTGGGTTATCCAGCAAAATTGTGAGGGTATTTAAAAAGAGTTTCTCAAATAAGATAGGTAGGGAAGAATAGGCCCTATAGATTGGTACATTGTGGGCCAGCCGTGCCATACTCCATATAGTATGGCAAGTTTGAGCAATCTTGATATACTTCATCAACTTGGACAACATAACACTTATAGGGGAACCACTTTCAAATATACAAGAGCTGTTATCTTATGGACTTGAACTGCAACGCGGGTAACCATACCTTTAAACTGAGGAGATAGTGTGAGAAACATGGAAGAGTCATTAGAAAAAAGTAAGCAGTATCACTTTCTTCATTATCCATGGGTATTAAAACTTCTCCTTCAGGTACAATAGCTCCAGGATTGTTTGAGGTTATGGAGTATTCTTGACAAGGATGTGGGGAAAGGGCCATCAGCATTAAGGAC